>JAQPZY010001681.1:1677500-2235000 GCA_029931535.1 Margaritifera margaritifera
TTAACTAACATTTTTACTCATCTGTTCAAAATATTGTAGATATAGCCACGCTCTAGATCTCGCATTAACTGTGCTCTTTTACATTCAACACTTTTCAACATTTCTTGCGATTTAATTTGTTTGGTAACATCAGTTTCTTTGCCAATATCTTTTTGAGGTTCTCTATTATGAAATCAGCTTTCACAGAGAATATTTTAGAATTTACAGCTGTTATAGCAATTATATAGCAATTATACAGCCTCTTAGTTCTCTTTATTCTTGCTGAATAAATAAACTTAAGCTCTGCAGCTGAAGTTCACCACTTTCAACTTTGTTTTGTAATCATGTATTTAACCTTCTGCTTCTCTTATTTGTTAACACAATGTTTTATTTGTATTGGTTGTTTTCATTTTTGTTTATTCGGGGTCATGTGTTTGGTTTATTATGTTTACCATCGGTTCCAAGATATAATTAGGTTGAATTTCTTATGTGTCTCGAACGCTATTTAATTTATCGTGAAATTCATCTGTTATTGAAGAAGTTGGAACCATGGTTTCTTTTGAACTGATAATTTGGAAAAACGTTTTGCTACTGTATTAGCCTTGTCCAAACTGTCACCTTTTTGTTTGTTTATCCACAGATTAAACTTTTTAAATGTGCTTTCACCTAAAATATGTATTGAATAACCTGTACTTGATATTCGCATTTTATTTCCATCAGCGTCATACAAATATAATGCGCTACTTTCAACTTATAAAATCATTACTTATCAACTGATAGTGTTCTTTGTTTATTTTTAACTGCGAATCGTACTATCTTTCTAATTATTATTTCTCCAAGAACTTAAATTCCATCAAAAGAAAAATGGTTAGTTAAAGGTGTTCAGTCTTATATTATTTTACTTCGGAATCATCTTCATCATAAACAAGATTTTTAAATGCATGACCAAAATCTTATTTACCACCGTCCACCATTTTAAAACTATTTAAACGGCAGGTAAACAACTGAAGAAACTAACAGTACCCAAATGTCTCATGAACACAAAGAAGAATTGAAAATTAGCGCAATACATCGAACATACAAAGACATAGTTGGCAAACATTTAGCTGAAAATAAATTGGAAAAAAAGGAAATGAAAATCAAATTAAGAAAACCTGTCATATCTTTGGTAATCAACATTCAGATAAAATGCCCAAATCATTGTCAGAAGTTGTATCCTTAATTGACCTTTGGATTGTTGTAACTCATATCGGTCAAAGCTTTCTATACCCCATGACTTTATCCTCGAATCACACGCAAGTGCATTATTTACGCGAGTGCGGGAGCCCGTGGTGATCCTCGCGCAATAAAATCCCCTGCGGGCGTTCCCTAGCGAAGTTGCCACGACGTGCCCCTGTCACTCCGATACACTATTAATGCTAGCAGCAAATAGTATTGATCGTAACTAAACTATATAATATATTATGCGGAAATTTTCCTTTGTGAGAATATATTAGTACAAAAACAAACACTACAACAATTTGATTATTGATCTCAAGTATACTATATTCTGATGAGATTTCCTTTGTGTGAATGTGAAAAAATTTAATATTGTTCGCGGTTATACTATATTTTATAGAGACTGTTTTCTTTTAAGTGCAAAAATATTATATTAGAGAATAACCGCAGTGTATATTATATAATAGAGAAAACTTTATTGATTGATTTTGTATAGTATTTAGAAAGGATTTATCAGCGTATCTAATGCGGGAATCATATTGCCCAAACAATTGCGCGTTTGTAACGTCACAGAAAAGATTACATGATTATTTCGCCTAAATATGTGATACAGATTTGTTAAGAAGGCTAAAAAAAATGTATGATTTTTTAAATACTTATCCGGACAAATAGGTGTGACAGCGCCCCAAAATGTACTCAGTTGTGGTTGGATCTGGTAAGAACATCAAGAAGGCTAATAGTTCTTGTTGCAAAAGATTGCAAACACACCATGTATGTGGAATGGCTCGAATTCAAACACGCAGCTAATCTTATCCGGTCAAAGAAACATCTTATGGGTTTATATCCATGCACCAAGGTGAGTTTGACCATTGCGATTGGTTGTCTTCAATGGTGTCACCACTTACACATACGGCACCACGCGATTGTGAATCATCTAACTATTTCCGAAAAAAATCTTGGTGGTAGTTCCGTAACCCCACGAACGACTTGCAATTCTTCTCGCACAAATGCTGTTATTGGTAGCTTTGCTGCTCGTTCACCAGTGGGTTCCAAATGGTAACATGTTGGCTGTCCTGGAATGTTAATTCGGTCAGAAATCGAAAATGTATCGATAGACCATACCAGGTCAGTAGCACGACGTTGTCCGCCTTCTAACTCAACCGGTGCATACAGATACCGAATCAAAATATTTCCGAGTGGGGCTAACACAGGTGGTTGTAAAATTGTTGTCCAAGCAACGGCTACAGTCTTCTGTCAAATCGCTTCATCGGGTTTTAACCCGATCATACGTGTTGTTTCGTTATTCAATGCTGCTATGACCGAGCGAAGCCATGTCACCCACTCACGAGATCGCTCTACGATCCGAGATCGCTCTAGAGTGCGAGCTCTCCGGGTCCAATTCACCGAAAATTCCTGCGCGTGTTGACGCCCGAATAATCGTTTTGCAAGTGTGCAATTGAATCATTCCACAATAGCCTGGTCACGATTTATATTAACATGTCCAACAGTATCTTATGTTCTGCCAACAACACAGCAACAGCTCTGAGAGATTCTTTGCACGGATCCACCTGCAACAGCCGTGTCCATGCTAGCGGCGAACGTGTTTAAGCACGTCTGCGACACTCGCTGAATCTTTAAACGTCCGAGGCTCCACTTCCTTGTATCTGCTGGCAACATCTACAATGATTAATGCGTATTTGTATATCCGATCCCGTACAGGATCATGTAGGAGAAACAAAAGATCCGCCTGATGAACTCCGTTTGGGGTCTTCACATCAACGTATCCGCGGGTTATTTTCCTTGGAGCGTGTAGGTATATCTGCCACAATTCATATTTGGTCAACTATGCTTGAGCGACCACGTAGGTAACTTTCCTGCGCTCGCTAACGTTTCCACAGCAGCTTCACACTTCCAATGCCCACGGGGACTGTAGTATATCGCGGCCAGTTTATTATCCATGTTTATTTGTTATATCAATGTGCTTTACCTCCAATGACTGGACTTTCTCCATCAAGAATGAGAATCTTCGACCTAATGCCTCCTTTGATGAGCCATCTAGCGATTCTTTCTCCGAGTGGGGGACTGGTCTCATTGAAGTCATGGATAAGATCTATATTAGCACGATGTTGTGCATGGATATCGTTTGATGCTTAGTACGCGAGAGCATGTCCCTAACATGCAGCATCGGCACGGTTTATAGGTTCTTCTCTAGGCTTCGGTCGATTGTTAGCATCAAGTCGTATATTCAACCGTGTTCCAGATAGGCAATACTTGTATCCGGGGATATGTTTTGTACCATGGTATTTGCTCCACTGTGTACCTATGTTAACGCAGCAGGAATATCTCCGCCAGCGACATTTTTTTAATAAATGTGAACTTCTTAGCTCCACACAGAACGCGAGTTCCAGTGATCGCGGCTCTGTTATTACGCGTTACAACCCGAGTTGGATTTGCGGTACGAGTTTTCATGCGGCATGGCACACAATATGAACGCATTGTTGAGTTATACAACAAGTGACATTCGACATAGCATCAACGGGAAACAGAAAAACCGCAAAAGATGTTATCGTCCTTGAATTTTCTGCGCAGACAAAATCCAGACTACCCAAGCACGGTTACATGTTTCCAAATTCAGTTCGTGCATTGATTATTGGTCCAGCTGAATCCGGGAAAACCCAACTCTTGATCAATCTAATCATGAGATTGTAAACGTGGAATCGGTTGTATGTAATTGCGCCATCCGATGACGATCAGCCGTGTTATGACGTACTCAAGGATTTTACGGAAGCGCTTCCGTCGTCGAAGACAACGACGTCGTCCACTATTGATTTCTTTTCCACAATCGGCTATGTGATGCTTAAACACCAAGACAATCCTGCGAGAATATTTTCCAAAGGCCAACACAAAAACACAGACGTAATATATGTAACAAAACGATATCCTGCTTCATGCTTATATTTCGTGGCATTGACGCGCATTGTCTCGCAAACATTCATTGGACTTGGTGTGCTGCCGACCACTCGTGGGAAGAGTTTCGGAATATGTTTGCGCGGGTCACAGAGGACCTGTATAAGAGAAGAATTCTTTATTTCAGACCTCATAGTCCATACATCTAAATTAAAATATACAATAAAATAGAATATACAATATAGAAGTATTTTAAGACATAGAAGTTCATAGGTGTCTTATGTGCAAATATACATACCCATCTACAACTACAGAATGTGTTTGTCATTGTTAGGAATAAAATCATGTGAGACATTTAAATAGTAATTTGTTCCATCTATCTATAATATGAGAACTTAAATGAATATCATAGTTCCACAACGATTTCAAGATACAGTTTTTACTATTTGATATTCGTGTCATCATTGAAAATACATACTTTCTCATTAATTCTTCCAAACTAAATACATTATAGTTTACAAACATGGTAGAGGCACTATTCCCTCTTGGAAGGCTTAGTAGTAAACGAAGACTATTATAATAGCCAATAACTAGTTTTCTTTTCATACATTCACTAAAGTTTGTCCACAGAGGAGCACAGTACATTGTGCAACAATAAGATTTGAATAATCTAATTTGTATATTCACAGAACAATTTCTAAATTTACGTAAAAGCATGTTTGTTCTAGTACACAGAAGTCTGTAATGTCTCATCATATCTTCATCATCTGACCGGTTGGATTTTAGCATATGACCCAAATACGTATAACTGTCGACATGTGCAAGAGCATGGCCGTGAAGAATTACAGAGGGAGGAGATGGTAATTTGAAAGCAGTTGACTGAAAAACCATGCAGACCGATTTTTGTGTATTATATATGATATCATTCTCAAAAGCGTAATGTTCACATATCTTTAATAATTTCCTTAACCCTGCGATAGAAGGACTTATCAATGACATATCATCAGCAAAACTAAAATTGTTAAGAAATGACGCATTTAGTGTCAAATGTATCCCCACGTGACACTGTCCCAGCTTACGATTTAAATCGTCTATGTATATATAAAATAACAAAGGCGAAAGAACACATCCCTGCCTCACCCCATTGGTTACATGAAAGGAATTGGATACTGCACTTCCCCAACGCACATAGTAAAATTGTTTACCATACCAGTTAACTAGGGTATGAACAATGTAAACGGATATTTGATTGTCAAGCAACTTTTTAAACAGCGTCCAATGATTAACCCTATCAAATGCCTTACTAGCGTCTAAAAAATATGCAAATACAGGGCTACCGTGTTCTAAGTAGTAGTTGACAGTTTCCTTAAATGCATAGAGGCATAAGTCTGTTGAATGTTGTTTTTTAAAACCAAACTGATTATCAGAAATTGCTACTTCACATCGTTGTAGTACAATACATTCAAATATTTTCTAAATAATTGTCGTGAGAGCTATAGGTCTATAATTATTTTTGTCTGCCATATTACCAATTTTGCTTTTCAGTAGCGGGATAATTGTAACTTTTGTGAAATGATCAGGAACAAAGTTATGTACAAACATGCAATTAAATAGAATCATTAAAATAATATGTAGTCTATTATCTGAAAATTTAAAATGTTCTACACATAAGAAATCTGATCCTGGACATTTACCCCCCTTTTGTTTAGTTTTGGCACGTTGGATCTCCGACAATGAGATCAGTTCAATAAGATTAGAAGGGACCTTGCATGCTGAAAGAACATACTCCTTATTCTAATCGTTTTTAACACTATTGAGTAATGCTTTAAAATGATCTTTCCACATGTTGCATATGTTATTTTGGCCATGATTCCCTCACTATTATAGTTTCCTCACTATTGTCTTGACCGGAACTTCCGGAAAATATCTCGTGGTTCTGGACGCAAGCGTGTGACAAAGCAATTTAAAAACATGATAAATATAAACAATGACGAAATTAGATAGCGATGCTATTGCAAAGCTGTGCGCGATCAATTAGAACTTCTTCGCGAGTACATAGTTTGCCGCAAATGTGTCAAAGATATGTTACAGTTGCGATAGACTGAACGAGAAGACCTCACAGCGAAACCGCGAAAAGTGCACCAGCGGTGATGAGAACAAAAGAAAAACCGGGTCCAATTCGCAATATTATCCAAACGCGCCAGAGATATCAAAGCAGCCACGGAATAAACAGCGGCGACCACGGAACAAACTGCAGTGACCGTGAAATTCTTACCAGAGCAAATCCAAGAAGGCTTAGATGAAACCATAGCCACAATCACAAAAGACACCGAAGGCGACGAAGAGGCGACTGCGAGTTCGCAAGAAGAATAACAAACACACGAGTGCAAGTCACAGCTGCCAACAAAAGTCCAAAAATGTAATGATTGTGCATGCCAGAAGATCTTTGAAAATGCTTTAAGTTTTGCAGCGCAAAAACCTCCATACAAGGACTTGGAAAGGGTTATGATGAAGAGCGAATTATCCGGTGGAACGTGCCTGTGTTACATCAACCGAGAATGTCCTAAATGGGTATTTAAGGAGTGAGTTGAAATTAAAAACCTAGAGTGAGACGCTCCTAAGTGGACGGAGTTTTAAAATACTTGTTGACATATATAGAAAACATAGCGAAGAAGAGGTCAAGCAATTCATCTACCCTGGAAAAAACCACTCGAAACTTGGTTTCCCAACGAATATTATTCCACCCGGTGGATCTGCCTCCCGAACAGACCCCCAGAAACTACCCACACGTGGAAAGGTCTCGGTGGTCGAGGATGCAGACGTTGGACAACCAAAGGTTCCACGGTAGGGTTCAAATCTGTATTTGTAGACCAACAACAGGTATATGATTGTCACGGAATTGATTGGTTTATATCAATATGTAGATGTGGTCAAAAAATGTATTCGGGTTTCGTTTCCGACTAGAGCGTTACTCGGGTGTTGTTTATTTTTTTTCGGCTCTGGTTATTTTGAAATACTGAGCGCGATCCACCCCATGCTGCACGTGCAAATTGCCTGCAGTGAAAACTTACGTACCTAGCTACTGCGCATATCTGTCACAGCTAGAGTACATATAGAGCGAATTCGGTATAAACAAATTACACTACGACGAGTCTTGTCAGAAAGCTTACCTCTTTACGCGAGCAAAACTTCAGCTGTAGAGGTATGTGAAATTTAAGATTGTATTCTTTATCACTATTCGTTTTATATGACATAATTGTTTCATATATTAGATGTTTTAGAATTTATTCTAAATTCTACGGAGAGTCAATACCTAGGTCATACAACGCCACGATATTAGAAATACTATAGGCTGGTTCAAGTTAGCTATTTGTTGTAACTGAACAGACGGGTATTATTTAATTATACGCGGCATGCATTGAATGATTAATGTAATGTGTAACGAGACGTAATTCATGTGCGCGCATGCGCAACATATATCAATACAAAAGTACTAACCGTGTCATATGTACTACACGGTTTAGTTGTTATACTTTTAGCTGTTCCTTATGTATGGTTTGGTGGTGTGAAGTCACAGAACTCTGTGTGGTTTCGTGTGACGTGTACGCTGTGTCTGGTGACGTTGTTTCGGAAGAGTGTACTGGTTTTCTCGATGCGAGGGACATAGGCTTCTCGACCAACGGGTCTGTGTTAATGTGAAGGCTCTCGAGGGATCCTTCAACAGACTGGGAGGGGTGGACCATGCGTGGTGGCTCCTTGACCATGGACTAGAGCGGGTGGAACCGTGGATACATCTTGGTCGTCAAACGGGCGCCACGATAGTTATATTTATTGCGTGTTCCATTTTTATGTTATCTCAATATTGCTATCTGTGCAAAATTACATTCATTCCCATTTCAATGTCGCTATATGTGTGATAGATTCATAATTTCATGCATTCCCATTTCATTTTCGTTATATGAACGATATATTCATAAATTCATACATATTCCAATATCGCTTGATGAATTGATAAATTGATGAGTATCATATTGTTAAGTGCATAAATCACACGCTTTGGTCACCCTTGGTACTTAATAAGACCTTGTTTATATTGGGGTGTAGATCATATACTCTTATTTATTGATTGGTGATAGGATGCTATTCACGTTTGTTTAAAATTCCATTCGTTAAATTCATCTTTGATTTTTTCTCGTTGAGTTACTTGTTGTTGATAGTTCCATGTTAGGAACTTTATAATTTTCCTTATCTTTTTGTTATAATGGTGTCAGATTTGTTCATCTTTAAATTGAGTTTATAAATAAACATCTTATTAACGCAGTTGCTTTCGGTGTCTTCACTAATCCAGTCCTCACCCGGCTTCATCCAGTGACAATGATCGCGTGGATCGTCTGGAAACATTCGTGGTGTCGGTTCGCACAGGCAACAACGCAACAGAAGGCATCAGTGAGACAGCATAGATTTTTCAGAGGTTGCTTACAAACGACATCATCGACCCGGGGACATTTTGCCTGTTATTGCACGAACTCATTAAAGACACCAATGCTGTAGATTGCGGCACCGATGATGAGTTCTGAAGCGCTTTCCATTGAAACATTTCGTGTTTTATACAAAATCAATGATGTGATGCAGCGTCTTGATGTAAATATAACCCCGAGCGTTACCTTGATGATTACAATCTCGTCCACGAAACCAGAATTTGCTGTGACTTTTTCTACACTAATCACCGCGGGTCAATCCCGCACACTCGATATTTCACTAGCGTGATTGCGCGTTTATTATAGTTGGCCTTCCCGCGATTAACTCGTTCGTGTTTTCGATTGATGATGGCGCAATCTGGCAAGAAGTTGAGCTTTCCACGGGCGCGTACGACATGGAATATGTCAATGAAGAGATTCGACGGAGGATTTTATTGGTGATTGGCAAACGCGAACACGAGCCCACACTTAGCTTTGCCATCTCAATTAAATCTGCACCGTACGTGGTTGACATCACGCAGTCATCGTTGAGAACAATGTATTGGCTGGCCTCAGGATATTCATTAGATTACCTTGAGCAAATACATTTTACGCGCAGGACTTGGAGGGAGTTGATACCATATCGCTCCAGACGTTGTCAGGATTACCTGAACGATTCAGATTAATCTCACTTGTGACGCCATTAGTTTGAGTTTTTCCCATCCGTGGAAGCAGGTGATCTGCTATCCATTAATCCCGCGGCGCCCATGTATCTTCCATGCAACAATTCCCGCTTAACGCACCTTCGTATTACTCTTGTGGACCAGAACGGGCACATGTCAGATCTCCGCGGGGAGACCGTGACACTACAACCGTACATTAGAGATCGACATGATATTTAAATACAATGACAGTCGTACGTGAACGTGTGATACCCGTGCGTGTTGTTTATGCGACATATAACGGAAATTGCCTTGGCGATGCTATTCGGAGATGGTTTACAGGCGTTCCAAAGATTCTTGCGGCCCTGACCTCGCGCGCTGCACCAATCTTAACGATTGCAATGCGAGTCGTTGATAGCATCAAAAGCGTTGATGGGGATTGGTTAACAATCTGGGTTTGCAAACGGTTCAATGGAATTGAGATCAACTACGACGATTAGTGGCTCGACCACCACCAAAAGCAGTTACACTTCCATCGACAGCAACAATGTTAGCTCTGGTTAGTAAAATCATTAATGAAGCTGCTCAACAACTGCTAACTGTTTCCATGATTGCAAGTGCGGCAATGGGAAGCCAATTACTGTTGTGGACGTGGTCTGAACGTAAGTGGTAAAGCCGTCTCACAAAAGGAATTAGACCAAACCAATAATGTATAAGCATAAAAAATGGCAACATTCATAGAAGTACCCGATATCACGTTTGACATGGACAAGCCTGTGCTGATAGATCGAAAAAAAAAAGAGATTTTCAGTATTATTCGTACCCAGTAAAAGATCCTGATCAAACAGGTCGAATAGATTTACAAGTGCATGATACGTCTCGATATTTTCTCCCGTGTGAGACCTTCTTGGAAATCGATGGAAAACTTATACAAGACAATGCTAATTATCCTGATGATGCCCGGGTTGGATTTTTCAACAACGGTATCATGGCGTTGCTCTGCAGCGCACACTATTTCATAGATGGAAAGGAAATCTAAGCATGTTTTGAACAATGCTGACATTGCCACGACAATTATTGGATTCGCCAGATACAGTGACACGTATGCAAGGTCTACTGGACCGTCAATAATAGAACATGCCACCCGGGTTAACAACGGGGTCCCATGTTAAATAAGGTCAAAAGATTACAAACCCAAACAGAAATTTAACAATGGCGTCATCTTGACTCGTATGGTTTGTAACAGTGTAGCATGAGATGACCGTCTGCACTCGAAAACGGAAAATAAATATCTCGTCATGGGTTGCAACATGATGATTCTATTTTGTAACAGTGTTGCGTGCGTCTCGAAAAGAAATGTGAGTTTGTTTACCCTCTAAATGAAATGTCGTAGAGGAGTCCTGTGTTAAATAGGATCGACAGTTTATGGGGACAACCGGAAATTAACATGGGAAAATTAATGGTCGAAGGTTTATAGGGACAAAGGGTAGAAAGTTTATGGGGACAAACGGGAAATTACCAAGAGTCCACCATGTTGAAAGGTATTTTGTTAACAGTGTATTGAAGTTGTGTATCTTTACAGAGGTCCTGAACGATGACGGGTACCTGTATGGATGACATAAGCTCAAAAGTCTTCAGGTTTATCACTTGTAGGGTTATTTTGTAGTTGTTGTCTATAACAAGAATAGGGTAGGATGTTAAAGAAGGGATATAAAATTCCTTCACAATACAACTAACAACCCTAACCCCAACCCTAATCTCTACATAAAGCTAAAACGCTCCCAATTCTATAATATTCATATCCCACCCCTACGCTCCTTTTAAAAACAAAACTACCATTATCATAATCTTTGCATATCAATACTTAATTATTTACTATCCACCAGCTAGTTGTCTACTATCCAGCACCCTGTTATATACTATCCAACAACCAGTTATCTACTATCCACCAACCAAATATCTACTATCAATACAAAGTTATTTACTATTCAGTACACAGTGACCCACTATCCACAAACCAATTATATACTATCCAGAACCTAGTTACCATATCAACACACAGGAGTCAGTTATCTACTATCCATAAATCAATTATCTACTATTCAACACCCAGTTATCTACTATCCACAAACCAGGGAGCTACTATCCAACAACCAGGGACCAACTATCCACCAAACAAAGATCTACTATCCACCACCCCGTTATCCCTACCTTAGAAATAAAAGTAACGTCACTAACCACCGATAGCACTCTTATAAATTAAGTAAGAAAACATCTAGCCCCTTCAATAAGACCCTTCGTTACCTCCCTTAATAGCTTAATCTACCCTCCTTCAGTAGCTCCACTAAAACTCTATAGAGTAAACCTTACTCAACAGACTACATACAATATAAACCCCTTCTAAATAAAACTAAAAACCTTTAAAAGAAGAGGGTATACATAAAAATAAGTAACCCACAAAACCCACCACCTCCCCTACCCCCCTACAAGCCCTATTATAAATTAAGTAAACAAAACAAACATCTAGCCTCTTCTATAATGACCCTTAGTTACCACCCTTTATAATATTCCTAACCGACCCTAATGTGCTATTTTAAACAAAACTACAACCCCATTCGCGTCTGTATATTTGTTATATTTTAGTTGCAAACAAAATCTAAGATTATCTAGATTACATTCTAAATTATATTATTGCGAGCTGACTTGTGTCAAATAGGATTCCTAAATATTCAAGCAAATTCTCTCTGTTTGTGTTCCAGAGCTTAAATATGTTACAATTATGTTAGCGTACTGGGAGGCACTAGGGACCAACTATCCACCAAACAATGATCTACTGTCCACCACCCCGTTATCTATACCTTCTAAATAAAACTAACATCACTAACTCCCCATAGCACTCTATGATCACTCTTATAAATTAAGTACGAAAACATCTAGCCCCTTTTCTAAGATCCTTAGTTACCTCCCTTTATAATATACATACTCTACCCTCCTTCAGTATCTTCACCACAACTCTATAGAGTAAACCTTACTCAACAGACTATAGACCATATCAGCCCCTTCTAAATACAACAAACAACCTTTAAAAGAAGACAGTAAAATTAAAAGAATTAACCCCCAACTCCCACCCTCCCCTAACCCCCTACAAGTCCTCTTATAAGTTAAGTAAAGAAAAAAAATCTAGCCTCTTCTATAATGACCCTTAGTAACCACCCTTTATAATATCCCTAACCGATTGTAATGTGCTATTTTATACAAAACTACAGCCCCATTCACGTCTGTGTATTTTTATAGCTTTGTTGCAAGAAAAAAATTTGAGTTGATCTAGACTGCATTCTAAATTATATTATTACGAGCTGACTTGAATCGAATAGGATTCCTAAATATTCAAGCAAATTCTCTCTGTTTGTGTTCCAGAGCTTAAATATTTTACAATTCTGTTAGCGTACTGGGAGGTACAAGTTTCATTCACGAAAATTAATACAAAGTTACAATTGGACGTCTTCACTAGCCGTGGTAGATTGATAAATACACGGACCAACTTTTGTTTTTGCTCCCCAAGAGCATTATACTTGTGACAAATTAACCTTTTTGAATCTAGACACAGAGTGTGTTAGCAAAAAAATGTAATGTGCTGAAGTTACTTTGGGTTTACTGTTGTTGAAAACCACCAGCCAAACTAAGGCATGTGTATGTAAGCGTGTGTGTGTGAACCACAGAACGAGAGATAGATAGAGAGAGAGAGAGAGAGAGCTAACGAATTGTTTTTAAAAAGACAGACACAACTCAAAACAGGGTAAATCTTAGGTTAGAAATGTTCATTGCCACAATTTTTTATTCACCAAGTTTTGAAAAAAAACGGTGTTATATATATACATATATATATATATATATATATATATATATATATATATATATATATATATATCTATATTGTGAATGAACTCAGTAACATTTGCAGCAAAGCTACAAATCTAACATAGGACAAATTCTGGCACCTGTCTTGAGATTACAGAGAAGGTAGGCTGTCAACACCCAACAATGTTACAAAATTTCCTAAACCAAGGACTTTAAAGTTTGGTTTTACGCAAAGTGAGGGTAGACACTTTTCACGTCTTGTTCTATCGGTAGCCTGATATCTTCTGACTAAAAACAAGAAATACAATGTAACATGTTTCCTAAACGCCTGTTTTGGCTCTAGAAGCAGAGGGCAGATTAGGACAGGTCATACTCAAGTTATTCTTACTCTGTGACATTTTCATGGGCGGTCGTTTTTGGAAAAAAGCCAAATAAAATCTAGATTTTATGTGAAATTTACACTGTGAATAAAAACTTTTCTAAACTTTTTAAGGGTGGAAGTTTTTGAAAAAGTAAAAAACTAAAGTCACATAGCTTTCTATGTCACGTAATCAGTTTGACTAAAGTAAAGTTTTTGAGACGTATATTAAAACAGGAACAGATAAAATTATGATTTAAATCTAAATCATTCTATAGATCAAGGGTGTCTGTCTGTCTGTGTGTCAAGATTACAGAGCATAACCAAGGGCTGTGTACTTTTTTTACACCGTACGCGATGTCAAAATTTTACCCTGAAGTGCAGTTGTAAATCTTTAGAGGAAAGTTGTCATAACAAAATTGCAAATTTTTTAAGCAAAGGCAGAAAGGCAGCACTGAGTTGGTTTCGTAAACTCCTTTTTTTTTTTTTTTTTTTTCTCGGAGGGGGGGGGCAGCATTGAAGCAAACTAACTAATTTTGGAATCACGCTAAAAAGGTCATGTACTGTAATATTGTTTCTTGCCACGCTAAAGATTTTTAATATTTATTGCTTCCCTTTTTTTATTAAAACAGCAAACATAGGATATAAATTGTTCTCGTAACACATGTAAACTTATACAAGTTTCAAAAACTAAAGTCATATAGATTTATGGTTCACGTAGACATTTCCAACTAGGCAAATGTTAGATACGTATCTTAAACCAGGGAATATAACACATTATGACTTAAATCTAAATCATTCTATAGGAAGATCAATGGTGTCTGTCTGTCTGGCAATATTACAAAGCATACCCTAAATTCTGTCAACCAAGGGTAGTGTAGTTTTTGACATGGGTGGCCTATTAAGATTACAGATCACTGACATCTCACCTCTGTCCGCGTGGCTTCGAGTCTCATGCTCGGCTATCGTAGGTATGTGAGAAAGCTTGCAAGTAGTTTCCAGTGGGTCGGTGGTTCTTCCCGTGGTTTTCTAGGGTTCTTCCTCCACCAGATATACTAGCCGCCATGTATAACCTAGCATGTGCTGTAAAATGGCGTTAAACCCATAACAACCAACCAACTTTTTTTACATCGTAAGCGGCGTTAAAAACGATAAATATAGCGGCATAAAAGTATATGAAACAGGGCTCTTGATTTATGAGGGAGAGAGAGAAACAAAAAAGAGAGAAAGGGTCATTATTATTATTATGATTATTGTTAAGAATTTGTTCATGATGTGTGTGAGGGGATTGAACGATCTGACTACCGACATGGTTGGGTGTCAGAGAGAGAGAGAGAGAGAGAGAGAGAGAGAGAGAGAGAGAGAGAGAGAGAGAGAGAGAAAGAAAGAGAGAGAGGGAAAGAGTCATTATTATCGTTGGTATTGTTATTATTATTATTATTATTATTATTATTATTATTAATAATACCATGAGAGTAGCAACATTCGGAAGAGTTCATGATTTACGAGAGATAAAGAGTGCGAGGGATACGTGGGTAATCGAAAGTCCGACAGTATCTTAAAGCGGAACAATGGACTGTGTGAGCGTGTGCGTGTGTGTGTGTATGTGTGTGTGAGAGAGAGAGGGAGAGAGAGAGAGAGAGGGGACGGTGGAGAGAGAATATCTATTGATTTTACTTGAAACATATCAAAACACAGATAAACTTACCTTTTAGGTTTACTTTCCTTATGAAATATTAAGATTACATCCCCAAAAATTCGCATCTATGGATTTAATACACTTGTTTTAGGGTACAAGCGCACAAGATTTAATAGAACCCAAGCGTAGATGCAAGGATATCCAAACATCCGGTACTTTACTGACAGCTGGGCGACTGCGGGTCGAGTTTTTTCATTCATCCCACAAAAGTTCATTTTTTCTATAACATTTATGTCTCAGGCAAAATAATGACATGGATCTTTACGTTCGACATGAATCTGTACAAAGTAGTAGTAAATGCGCTTACGCAGTTCCAATGGTAGATTCTGAACGAGGGTCTTATAAACAATCGACTCACAGGAATATCTATCTTTTTGATGGAATAGTGACTGATACGTTTGTCAATCGGAATAATAATATCTTTGAAAATCTGTCACTAATTCACCACACACGACACGTCGTGAAGAAGTTTCTTCTTGAGACGACACTTCTTTTAAAACATTTTTGTATTCCTGTAAGTCATGAACTTTTTTCCTGGACTTCGTCCCATGGAATTTTGTATAACACACCAACCTTGTAGCTAGATGTCGCGGCATCAATCGTTTTCGTTATGGATATGGACCAGGAGGTAAACTACGAATCCTCTCCACTTGTAAGTATCCGACTTGTGGATCTTTTGTCTTTAATTTATTTTTTTATATATTTTTTTGACCCACCAAAGAAGGAAGGGTGTTAAATAATTACATTCAAAGACTCCGTGGTGTTTTTTTTTTTTTTTTTTTTTTCTTGCCTTGGACGGACACAGTTTCCATTGATAACAAATTGTACGATTGGTTGTGTGTTAGTATTATTTTTTTTGTTAAAGCGACTAACACTCAGGCGCAGAAAAACACGCCTAAGTTTCTTACTGTGTGAATAGCAACTGAAACAGGTTCGAATCTAGCGCGATATAAACTATTTGTTGACAACATGGTTAATGGTGAAAGTATTGATGAATGAGAGTTGCGTACCTCCGTGTGAAGAAGACATTCGTAGTACTTTGTCTACTCTTCATACTTACCAAGAAGTGTGCATAGCATGTTGGGTACCGCAACAGATTTACGCCTGGAAAGATGTGCATGACTGGCAAAGTCTTGGATTCGATTCTTGAACACAAGAAGTTGCTGATTATGTCAAAGACATTCTGTGTGACTGCTAAAAGAAATGAAAACAATGACCTTTGTGTTTTTGAAATGTACATTTGTTTTATGTTGCGTGGCGAGAAAAATGTTACAGTACACGAGTTCTTAACATGATTGCAAATTCACCATAGTCTGTCTGCACTGCACTCGTAAAAAGCCAGATCGTATGCATTATTGTGCAACACTGCTGGTCTCAAACCCTACAACAAAACACTTAAAATAAAGTGATTTAATTGGATAACAAATATTTGATATCGCGTTAGCTTCGAATCGGTGTCAGTTGCTATTCATACAGTGAGAAAATTAGACATCTTTTTCTGCGCCTGAACGTTAGTCGCTTTGTAACAAATATAGCTAACGCACAAACAATCATGCGATTTGTGATCAATGGAAAATGTGTCCATCTTAGGTCAACCCCCCCCCCCCCCCCACGGAGTATTTGAATGTAATTTAACACCCTTCCTGTGGTGGGTCAAAAAACAAATAAAAAAAGATCCACAAGTTGGATACTTTAGAAGTGAATGAACTCGCAGTTTACCTCCTGGCCCATATCCATAACCAAAACGTTTGATGCCGCGACATCTAGCTACCAGGTTGATGTGTTACACAAAATTCCATGGGACGAAGTCCAGGAAAAAAGTTCATGACTTACAGGAATACAAAAAACTTTCAAAAGAAGTATCGTCTCAAGAAGAAACTTCTTCACGACGTGTCGTGTGTGATGAGTTAGTAACTGATTTTCAACGTTATGAGTATTCCGTTTGACAAACGTATAACTATTCCATAAAAAATATAGATATTCCTATGAATGGAGAGCTTATAAGAACCTCATTCAGAATCTACCATTGGAATTGCGTGAGCGCATTTACCACTACTTTGTACAGATTCAAGTCAGACATAAAGAACTATTTCATTTTTTTAGTCTGAGACATAATTATTACAGAAAAAATGAACTTGTGTGGGATGAAGGAACAAAACATAACCCGAAGTCGCCCAGCTGTCAGTAAAGTATCGGATTTTGGGATATCCTTACATCTACTCTTGGGTTGTATTAAATATTGTGCGCTTGTACTCTAAAAAGTGGATTTTTCCTATAGATGTGAATTTTTGGGGATGTAATCTTAATATTTCATAAGGAAAATATACCATAAAAGTAAGTTTATCTGTGTTTTGATGTTTCAGGTAGAATATATAGATATTCTCTCACACTTTATCTCTCTCTCGCTCTCTCGCTCTCTCTCTCTCTCTCTCACACGCACATACGCACACACAGTCGCCTGTTTTGTCCACTGTTCAGCTTTAAGATACTGTTGGACTTTTGATTACCCACGTATATCTCGCATATCATGAATAATAATAATAATAATAATAATAATAATAATAATAATAATAATAATCGTGACTCTATCTCTCTCATAAATGATGAACCTTTTCGGATATGTTAATTTGATAAAACTGTCACTAAATATTGCTGCCCTAATGGTGTTAACAATACTACTACTACTAATAATAATAATGACTCTTTCCCTCTCTAGCTCTCAATCTCTCTCTCAGATAGTTCACTCCCCTCACGTACATCATGACAAAATTATTACCAATAATCATAATAATAATTAAAATGACCCTTTCTCTCTCTTTCTCTTTCCCTCTCATAAATCATGAACCCTATATTTATCTTTTTAACATCGCGAACGATGTAACAACGTGCACAACCCTTGGTTGACAGAATTTAGGGTACGCTTTGTAATATTGAAAGACAGTCAGACAGACACCCGTGATCTTCCTATAGAATGATTTAGATTTAAATCATAATTTTATCTGTTCCTGTTTTAAGATACCTCTCAAAATATTTGCCTTAGTCAAATTGATTACACGAAATAGAAGGCATTGTAACTTTAGATTTACGCCTTTACAAATTGCACCATTAAACATTTTAGAACAGTTTTTATTCACAGTGTAAATTTCGTGGTTTATATAAAATCTAGAGAGTTTAGTTTTTTATTTTATTGTATGTCACACATTTAGTTTTGTGTATGGGTGGTCCTATTTTGACACTGAAATGTGTCAAGACAAAATTTCTAACATTGGATCTACCGTTTTTCCGAAAAACGACCACCCATAAACAGTTAATGTTACAGTGTAAGAATAACTTGAGTATGACACGTTCTATTCTGCCCTCTCATTCTTTTTCCAAAACAGGCGTTTAGGAATAATGTAACTTTTCAGTCTTGTTTTCAGTCAGAAGATATCAGGCTACCGATAGAACAAGACGTGAAAAGTGTTTACCCTCACTTTCCGTAAAACCAATCTTTAAAGTCCGTGGTTTAGGGAATTTTGTTACATTAATGGGTGTCAACAGCCTACTTTATCTGTAATCTCAAGACATGTGCCAGAATTTGTTCTGTCTTAGATTTGTAGCATTCATGCAAATGTTACTGAGTTCATTCACAATAAATATAGATCTAACACTGTTTTATCAAAACTTGACGGATAAAAAATATGGCAATGAACATTTCTAACCTAGGATTTACCTTTTTTTTTTTTTTTTGTTTGTTTGTTTGTTTGTTTTTTTTTTTTTTTCTTCTCCTAAAATTCGTAAACTCTCTCTCTCTCTCTGCGTTATACACACACGCTTACACACACACACACACACACACACACACACACACACACACACACACACACACACACACACACACATGCTTTAGTTTGGTGGTTTTCAACAACAGTAGACCCAAATTAACTTCAGCACATTACATTTTTTCTAAAACACTCTGTCTAGATTCAAAAAGGTCCAACTGTCATAAGTATAGCGACCTTTGGGGTAAAAACAAAAGTTGGTCCGTGTATTTATCAATCTACCACGGCTAGGGAAAACGTCCAATTGTAACTTCGTATTAATTTTCATGAATGAAACTTGTGCCTCCCAGTACGCTAACAGAATTGTAATATATTTATGCTCTGGAACACAAAGAGAATTTGCTTGAATATTTAGGAATTCTATTTGACACAAGTCAGCTCGTAATAATATAATTTAGAATGCAGTCTAGATAAACTCAGAATTTTTTTTTGCAAAAAACTTTAAAAATACACAGACGTGAATGGGGTTGTAGTTTTGTTTAAAATAGCACATTACAATCGGTTAGGGATATTATAAAGGGTGGTAACTAATGGTCATTATAGAAGAGGCTAGATTTTTTTCTTTACTTAACTTATAAGAGGACTTAAGTAAGGTTTACTCTATAGAGTTGTAGTGGAGATACTGAAGGAGGGTAGAGTATGTATATTATAAAGGGAGGTAACTAAGGATCTTAGAAAAGGGGCTAGATGTTTTCGTACTTAATTTGTAAGAGTGATCATAGAGTGCTATGGGGAGTTAGTGACAATAGTTTTATTTAGAAGGTATAGATAACGGGGTGGTGGACAGAAGTTAGAAGCCTCATATCGTCTCGTAGACGAATGAAAAAGGAAAAGATCTTCGACTACCCGGACGACTCGCAGAATACCCTCTAGCAGAAGTCTTCGACTACCCGGTACAACTCGCAAATGGCCTCGCCGTTGACGGCCATGAAATCGAAGTCAGTCAATCATTTCCGAGGTGTCTTTATGTGGAACGAACTTGCATCAATGATCCCCTGCACGCGTAAAATAGGCATCGTCGACTTGGATTCGTCAACATGACCTGAAACTCACTGTGTCGCATTCGTGGTAACACCTCGACATCTTTTGTATTTCGACGCTTACGGGCTTGCACCGGCACGTGAAGTTGTTGATTATTTAATCCGTGGCGCTAGCGAACGTCAACGACTACCACTGTTTCATTCAACGCTGCCGTTGCAAGCTCTGATGGACGGCCCCATATCTGGACATCTTGTTGTTGAAGCACTGCATCCACTCGAGCGTTCACCAACACTATACGCTTGTTGATTTTACATTAACTCTTGCAAAGTACGCTTAATAGTACACGAAATGCCTAATAACATTTATGGACGCTACAACGCAATAACCCAACGCGGCCCTGATGTGGATCTGACAAGGTCTGCCACCAGAGCAGATTTGACTGAGTTTACCAGCTGGGTCGTTGTTGACGTTGACCCGGGTGAGCTTGTGATTTTCCAGGATCAAACTGGTAAACTTAAAAAGTCTAACGTGGACATTCAAGATGTTGGTTTGAAGCTAAGAGACGCCGTCGCAAAAAACCTGGCCGATATCAAGAAAATCGGGTGAATCAGAGACTCTGGTTTATCGTTTGCTTTTATTAAAAGACTATCTTAATGCAAGGTGCTATCACAGTTACCCAGCATAGTAACTTCATGGGGCCAAATTCAAGAAATATTAATCAGCAAAACATAGAAACAAATTCACGTCGAAACCTTAGCATAGGGTCGACTTGTTTTTAATCCTCTTGAAAATGGCTTTAATAGACCTAAATGTAACATTTTAAAGATGCGCGAGTCCGGATCATACTTGTTTATCATAACCAGTTGTAAAGGTACGTGGGGTCTAATGGTAATGTTGATATATAATCATCAGCATCTTGGTTTTAAGTCACCAATAACACGTATCGACAAACCTAGAGTTTTTAATTTTTCACATATACAGTATCAACATCATTAGTCTCCGGAGAGGAAATTCAGTTTGAAGTATCCGGAAGGGTACTTAACCGTCTTTGGCTTTTGTGTTTAAGATTTGTTATTACATATACGTGATAGATTCTGAACGTGATGATGTTGCGAAATGTACCGACGGGGTGTTGAACCAACTGACAGCGGATGCTAACATCGATAACAATTATGTTCGACTTGTCAACGAATATCTACCTCAGAGTGGTGTTACCAGGCCCTCATATACGCTCAAATATATTCTAAGCAAGGGCAAGATATAAATCCATCGCTGGGACCATGATATGCCACTACCACCTCAAGGTCAGCTTGAAGTCATAGCAATAGCACGTGAAAACACTAGGCAGAAAGAGACGTCACCGTCGGGTGTGAAATCCGCCAAAAGACTGTTTCTTCAACGATGAAGTGAAATTCACCGCCAAATCCACTCCGGTGAGATTCCCCAGCCATTATATTAAACCAACATTGACTCAACTAAGAAGAGACATATCTTGACTGTTATTCAATAAGGATACATTTGTCCGCTTAACAGTTCGTGGACGAAAATGATCGTTAGAGACATAAAGCAAAGGTGCCAAAACCCGGAACGCACAATCACCGGAGACATAAATATTCCCCCTGAAGATATTGTCTATTATTGCATGACGGTTGTACCAGTAACGAAAAATACTTGGTTGGAAGTATGTGCGCGTGTTGCAGCTGAACAAGGTTAGCCTGCCGAGCAAGTAGTCTCCACTATGACAAAATTTATAGAAGAATTACGATATACCCTGAAAGTTACTGAAGCGAAAAAATAGTCTAAGCGAAACAACAGCTGTGGGATGAAATTGATAAGAAAACCCTTTTACTCGCAAAATACAAACGCGTGCGTGTGGTTGTATATGCTATTTGCGGATTCACTCCCGCGATCACTGTTGGCCTTTATATTGCTGGAATTGTGACCACATCAACTATTATTGGATCACCAGTCGAATAGTGTTGTCGGATATGTATCGATAGATGGTTACATGCTTGGGGGCGCTTACGGGTGATTTTCTCGAGCTAGCCTCACCACGAGTTCGCTCACTTGCGTAAATAACCCACTCGCATGTGATTCAAGGGTAAAGTCATGGCGTATAGAAGGCTTCGACCTATATCAGTAAAAAACAACCAAAAGTCCCATAATGATACTACTTCAGATATTGCCATCCTATCTGCAATAAGTTCAATTGGTAAATGTTTACCAATTTATGACTTAAATATATTACAGCCAGAGTTTAAGGAAGATCACAGAACAGCAAATGGTATTACATAGTTTCTTGATTATACATCTTGTAAGTTAGGATGATGGGCTCGTTTCATAATGTATCGTCCATGTAAGGCACAATTTAGATTTCTCTCTAGAACACAAACACACATGCGTCATCTCTGTATCGTTCTCGAGCACACTCACTGAACACACTTACAAACGTTTTCTCTCTCCCTCTCTCTCTCTCTCTCTCTCTCTCTCTCTCTTTAGCACACAAACTCTATCTTAAACACCGTGTCTCTTTCGATCATACAATATTTCAAAAACATTCACTCTCTCTATCTTGAACACACTCTGTCAAACACACACGCTATATATCTTTCTAGACACACCCGCATATCGACCAAGTAATTATTTCTCATCTAAGTACACAATTAAAAATTATCTAAGCAATATGATAATATTATTTATTCGTATTTTAAAAGTTATGTTAATGTTATCAAGCATTCTCCTGTAGGATCCAGGGATAGCACTTTTCCCTCTGTTTGGTGTATATTTGTAATTCTCTATAATAACTTCTATATACCTTGATTTCTGTAGTAGGAATCAGGAGTGATAGTGTACTTAGATGAGAATTAATTACTGGGTCAATATGCAGGTGTGTCTGCTACACACCAATGTCTATACGAGCGACTTTATAGAATCATTTTTTTGGTGGTGAGCATGGTCGAGATGGTATAGGGATTGGCGCGTGCAGGCAAGGCCATGGGTGTCGTAACCCGCGAACCATGTTAGAATCTCTGTAGAGTACGAATTAAAAAAAAATAATTATCTAACCTGTATGATAATATTATATATGTATATATATATATATATATATATATATATATATATATATATATATATATATATATATATATATATAATACACATAACGACTAATCCTAACGATAGGCGACAGCTATAATTTTAGAATTTGGTACCTTCCGGCGACATCTTTATACAATGAATATGCACGAGTCATTATGTACCCGT
The DNA here is from genome assembly GCA_029931535.1 of Margaritifera margaritifera. NCBI lineage: Eukaryota > Metazoa > Mollusca > Bivalvia > Unionida > Margaritiferidae > Margaritifera > Margaritifera margaritifera. The sequence goes on from JAQPZY010001681.1 coordinate 1,700,705, forward strand.
AGGGTGTATTCTGTGGGAAATATTGTTAAAAGGCATGATAAATTGGTAAAATAAAAGAAATGAAAAACATACATTTTGGTTCATGTGCACGTGTCGCCCAAAGGTAGTTTGCAATAAGTCGCTCAAAGATGATACATATGTCACCCCGTGGTATCATATACAGTCAAAATTCGCTATTACGACCACAGAGGGACTAAACGAAAGTGGTTGCATAAGAGGGGTGGTCTAAATATATGGGTTCCACTTTCGCAATTCATCAGGTAGTGGTTATGCATATGTATGTATATATGTATGTATGTATATATGTATGTATGTATGTATGTATGTATGTATGTATGTATGTATGTATGTATGTATGCATGTATGTATGTATGTATACATCTGCAGATATATCGATAAATAATTCCATTGGAGACAATGAAGACATACACAAAGCTATAATGATATATTATTTGACGTCTTTTAATCTATGTTACTCAAGGAAAAGTTCATAATAAGATGCAATGCATTTATAATTTAACTTGAGACTTAATAAAAAATTAACTTGAGATTTAATAAATGGGGCTAAAATATACTGTAAATGGCGTGAATCATCGCATTCCAATAATGACTTTAGATAATCACGTGGTTGGCGTGATCAGTTTTGGATTGTTCTACTTTCGTTTCCTCATAATCAACAGTTTATTTCTGCATGTTTTGTCTGTTCGTCTGTCTTTATGTCTGTGTATATGTCTGAATGTATGCATGCACGTATGTATGTATGCATGTATGTATGTATGTATGTTCAACTGCTGTAGAATGTGAAAGAGAGAGAGAGAAAGAGAGAGAAAGAGAAAGAGAGAGGGGGGAGATATAGAGAGGTACTTTCCTTAGGCAAATCGAGCAATAGATCGCTCTAAGACATAATTTTGTGAATCACAAGTAAATTTTGAATATTTTATCAACGGATGGATACTTGCTTACATATCAGTTTATCAGCAAGGTTACGGTAGCACCAACAATTAAAACAATCCATTGAATTCGTTTCATATTTTATCCTTGAAGCAGAGGCCTTCAACGTTAAGCTTTATTTCGAGAGAAACTCAAACGGTGCTTCGCGCCTCTCGAAAAGTTTTTCGTTTATGGTAACACGTATTGTTCTGCATAAATGATGCAGCTAGAAGAAAGACTATCCATATTTCGTTCTCTCTCTGGGAAGAAGATTATCACTGTTCAACCGCCATATTGCTTATTTATAAGGAACTCCATATGTAGCATTAAAAATGTTTTTGGCTACGGCTGTAGTAAAAGATGTACATTCTCGCATTAGAAGTCACATGCTATCAAAATAATACTCCATAACCGTCAACATGTATACATTTTCAGACTCGTCAGAGAATTGAGAAACTGAAACATTAAATAGATTGAATGTCAACGCTGATCATTCTATGATTACCCCCTTTAGAATCACCATCACCCCCCTGCACGCGTGAAAATCCTTTCAGCCCATGAGGATCCTATACTGAACAAAATCGATGAGATTTCATATATAAGGCGGTGACAGTTGCGTCCCAAATATTACTTTAATCAAAGGGAAAGGGGATCACGAACGGACCAATGTCTCACAAAAACAGAAAATCGGGACCAGGAGCGAATGGAGATCTGCTCATGTGCATTGTAGGCTAAACCTTAATCTTGAACTTGGCTAGAACAAATTTATTTCTGCACCAATATCGTACCGCTATGCATATAGCATCAAATCATGCATTTTAGACACCACTGCAAATAACGCGGGAGAAACATCGAGATAAAGTACCCTATGGCCAATATCACAGTTTTTTGCTTAGCACTACCTTAAGAAAAAATTCGTAAGTTTGTCAAATCTTCCCTCCTCCAACTACGTGATAATATGGCTGAACAGGAACGATACGGTACATATGTTGCCTTGATGCACGCACAACTAGCTACCTACGAACCCATATAAAGTACCCTTTAGGACTGCAATTAGTTACATTTTGTATCATCCACGAGTTAGGAAACTCTAGCTGCATATCACCAAGATAACGTGTCACAAAAATGCGTAAAACGACAATAAATACGATCAAAGTAGTCTACTGGATAAAACATTTCTTATTTCAACATGCAAAATAAATTTTAAAACTTTTTTCATCAAGTGTAAACAATAATGATTTTCTAAGCTGGTATCCGCTAATTTTGACCTAAGATTAAAATGTCATTCTTTTTTGTTTCATTACCTTTGACCATGTTGACCTTGAGATCCTTTTAAACGACAACACTGTGATTTCAATTTTAGACACCGGAGGAAGGAATAGTGAAAGTTTAAAAGTCCTTTCTAGTACCATATTCACGTTGCTAGGGTGCAAAAGTGTACAGAGCATACTATAAATAAGATAACCATCAACATAAATACATTGTCATTCTCTTCACGGAAAGAACAAAACGAATCTACAAAAGGACTGGCACAGTAAAGATGATCTTTTTCGTACGCAAATGTGTTTCTACACTAGAATCGTCCCCTTGAGTATACAACATAAAATCATGCATTCTTTACACCACTGTAAATCGCAAGTAAGAAACGTAGAGATAAAATATGCCATCTCTTCAATCAAAACGTATCCCATGTCCAATCTTACGTAACGGTTCAGTGTTGCCTCCCTTGAAAAATCTACTTGCACAAAAGACACGGCATTCTTTTTTAAAACAAACTTGCTAGCAATAGTTTTGTCTTATGGTTATGAAAGGACAATATTATTCGTCGCAGTGAACTTAGCAAATAACGATTTTATATATTTCCTTTGAAAATAAATGTTCCAGATACTACTGTTGTTATGTCTGTAGTCTGATACGAGGCTTTCCCATACCTATTTGTGTTGACGTAAATATTACAGCTGTGAGAGCTCCTAATTAAAAGGTTTATTCCATACATCCAACCCGAGTGGCGATATACCTAGGAAACAAAACGTACGCTTTGGGTCTTTCATATCTAGATATCCTCGTCTTTTGACTATGCGACTTGAATAACTTCTTTCTCTAGTATATCCATATTTCGTTCTCTCAGACAGAACGAAACTATTACGGCCCTTCCACCATATTGGCTTTTATAAGGAATTCAATACAAAATTATTCCACAAGATTAACTCCCATTGGGTACTCTACTTATTAAACAAGAAAAACTCTTTATTTTGTAGTTGCTCCTGAGCGTGGGTATTTTTTAATCTGAGCAGGAAAACCATATAAATATATGGGATTTTGCGAGTGCACTTAATAAAGTTTCGTTAACATTTTGTTTCTCAGCAGTAACATTGTTGGAAGTTTGCAAGCATAAACTGTTCCATCTGTGTTAATGTTTGGTTCTGAGTAGGGACGAAGTTGATTTTAAGCGGAGACGTACCTATACGACGTATAAGTAGAGGGCTTCACAGCTGGAACACGCTCATATTTTCCCATTTATGAATTACATCTGCGCTTATGTATGTTATTCAGATCTGTATTTCCATATTTAGGCCTATTTCATTTTTCTTCTTTTTCTGCTCCTTCTCTCTCTCTCTCTCTCTCTCTCTCCTCTCTCTCTCTCTCTCTCTCTCTCTCTCTCTCTCTCTCTCTCTCTCTCTCCATCAAGATGAATAGATCTTAAATTGTGTCAAGACTATAGACCCTCTAGTATACATTTATTTAATCAATAAGGAGGCGCCATCAAGAAATATCTAAAAACGTACTCCAAAGAACAAAAAGTATTCTTCAAGTATTCGCTTTTTCTAATTACTTTTACACATGAATCCTGCAAATTATTAATGCTGAACTGTTGCTATTCGATATGCTGTCACCCATACAGAATCGTATGCCTTTTACACTCTACGACACACGGACACATTTTCAGAATAAACACTTGATTAAATATAGTAATAAAATTGTTTTAGATACGATTCTAACTCTCAACACAATCATAATCATGTTTCAAACCCTTGAGGAAATCGGACATTGACGAGTGTTGACTGCCAACCGAAAATAAGTAGCAATCGATATTTGAGTGCAGCTTATGTTACCGAACTAGACTGCAAGCTTCCCAGCAGAAATAAAGAAAATAAAGAACCAAAATCCATACAAGTAAACTCACAATCATTAATATCTCTTGTTTAAAGATGTTACGCTCTGAAATCTGTCGGATGTGACCGTTCTGTGATGTTTTTACTGTATCCCCACCCCAACAATGTTCACTGCATCATGCGCCCAAGAAATGTAACGAAAAAAAAACATTTATTAGTTTTTGTTTATGAAAGGCTGCTGTACTAAAGTTATTGTAAATTTTGGAACTTCTTTTTATCGATGTAGTAATGCAGCCGTTGATCGCATAGGTACAGAATGGAGAAAATATCCATGCAAATCGATGGTTTTAGCCTTAAAAAATATATAATAAAAAGAAAATCTACGATTGTTTGAGAAGATATAAGGAAATATTTCACTCGTGAAATGGAAAGGCGTTTTATACTGTTTGGCATGATGCAATTCTCTTAAAACTATTCAATACTGGAATCAAAGGAAACATCTGGAGGATAATTGGGGATAATTCGTGTGCACTACAAACGTATACAATAATTGACTTTCTCATAAATTCCATCAACCAGTCATGCTTTCCATGCAAGCCTAATGGTAGACAATAATTTGCAAAGCTGTTCACGAACATGAAATGGTATCTTTGGAAGAGCGAATTAGGAGTGCTTAAAATTCTCCGACTTATTCATGAAGTAATTGATTCCTCTATTATGACGTTATCTATAAATATTTTCTAAATCAAATTTCATTTGAACAAATATCACGTGAAATGTGTAACCTGCGACGAATCATATTATATTTTAAATCATGACACGTGAAATATGCCGTCGATTTATGTAAAATATCAGTGTGTTAAGTCAAGTGATGAAAAAAGTCTTACGTTTTCGCCGTTTTTGGTTCCCCTTCGATGGACGTCAAATAAGGCGAAACATAGCGGTTAAAACGCCCTTAGTCTGCGTATCCGTCCGTCTAGTGTTATTTTGGTCAAGGTCTTTGAATGGTCAATATCTCCTGTATAAATCTATTGATTTTATCATGCACTAACCAAACCTGCATTCGAGGGTGTGAGGGTGTGTGGGGCGAGGGTGACGTAGAGCACTCCTAGAAACTGAAGGCCAATCAAGGACATTATTGACTTTATTATTCAGTGGTGTCAAAAATGTGTTATGTTTTAGTGTTTACTAACTTTCGAGTGCTGTAATGGATATTCTACAGGATATATATATATATATATATATATATATATATATATATATATATATATATATATATACAGTGACTTTGCGTTCTGTTTGAGTATTTTGTGTATTTTATATTAAATCATTTGATCAATAATAATAATAATAATAATAAAACATATAATATGATTTAACTCAAGTATATGCCTCACACTATTTAGATTCAATTCAACTTGAGACTGTGTATTAGAAGTTCGAACTGGATGTTGATTACCAAATGTCATTTTCTTTTAAGTGGTATTTCCCTCAATTTTAGTCTGTTCCCATGTATTGCATAGCTCGGATATATGCAATGGTCCTTGTAACAGAAACGTTATGTAACATAAGTGAATGGGGCTGCACTACTGGGTGTAAATGGGAAGATCTCACCGGGCTGAAGTTTGATCGTGTACATTTGAGAGGATTTTACTCAAAATTGAGCGACGCAGCATATCATTTTTGATCGCTTGAAAAGTTTTCTCTTGGATGGATCGTTCGTAGAATGTAAGCGTGTTTTGCCGGTGTTGTCAAGAAAGTTGGCCAAACATACCACTGCGGTCTACGGAAATTCAATTAGTTGGCGGTGACCATATCAGATAAAAGGGATGGTGGATTACTGCAGCAAATGAATCACTGGCATTTTCTTGCGAATATTTTACTTCTGACTTTCCCCAAATGATTTATTACGAATAATGTTATAAGTATCTGCATCACTACGTAACTGATACTGAATACTAAAGCTTAATGGTCACACTCTGGTTCGTATTTTGTCAATGACTTCCTATCTTCAAAACTCTTGCTGTAGCTATTGACAGCATTCGGGCATTCAAGGCTAAATGCAGTGGGTACAGATTTTTGGCTAGCATTAAATTAATAATTTGTAGAAAGTCGTGCTTAACATCACAAAGTCGCTGTGGATATTAATAACTGTTGATAATCTTGATAAACTATGATCTTGAGCATATTACTTTATTCTGAAGAAAATATAGGTTGATTACCAGAACAACAAATAAATAGTAACAAAAAAGATGTCCATGGCATTATCATAAAAGGGCTGTTCTTGCGTCAATGATAATAGCGTTTATAGGCAATCCAACACCCTTGTTCCAAGCAGGTCTTGTAAATTGATATAGCTCACATGCACCTACTTTTAACTTAAATATGGAGCTTCAATGTAACTTATCCAAGATCACCAATAAATGTAAACATATCAGACAGATAAACTTCTAGCAGCTATAAACTTAATTATCTGTCCGATTGTGATGATATCATCATTGTCGTCATCATCGTCAAATATGTATCCATGCATCATGAGCAAAAATAAGAATCAAACATGTTGCATGTAGCATAAAGTTTACACAATTTCATACAAAAGATTGATGTTTAGTTATAGCAGTGAATTAGTTAAATAAGTAAATTTCAGGGAGATGGTTCTGTTTTCCCCGCGATATTCAGTATTTTGTTTGTGCTAAAATATTCTTGCAATTAATATCAAATATATAATTAATCTCAGAAAGAATCTACAGGATGTTCTAGAGACAAAATGCTTTGCCTCAAAATAAAAATACATCACGGACATTATTGACAATCATTTTTCGATCTTTCTTGAGAAAATTTTATGTGGGAAAGAAAATCTAAATAATGTCTCATTTAAACATTTTTAATAGGATTTGAAGGGGGTATTTGAAACAAAAAATCAAATAAAATGTAATGTTGTTATTTTTGAACCTTTAACTTCCTCTTGGTGTGAACCGTCTACAGGCTGCTACCCATGATATGGTTGGTTTTTTTTGGTGGGGGCGGGGAGATCTCACCACTTTCCAACCTCGATGCTTTGCAAATTCCTTATACAAACTTGTCAAAATCAGTTTCATAAGTAATACCGATGCATATATTGATGTTGATATAGTGTGACAACTGATGTTCACCTGCTGTGAGAATTAGAAACTATTCCACACAAGATACTATTCTGAACATGTTTAAATTTTCAGGATGAACTCTGACATTCAGAGAAACATTTTATTTTAGCTTATCATATTTTGTTATTCTGATTTGTTTCTTTGAAACTTCTTGACTGATTTATATCCGAGGACCATTTTTTTACGTTTTATAAGATTTGTTTATGTATTCTTCAAATTTTCATGAACCATGTATGTGACATATATTATATTCATTTATTTGTAGAAGTAATCCACAGGAAGTTTAATTATAACGATTAGTTAAGGCTGACAATGTAAGTTATTGTATGGCTAATGGACCTTTCATTTTCCTCATAATAATGATATGCCACCCTGTTGTGTAGCAATGTAAAGATACATTCATTTTCATATATCGACGTAAGCATTATCATTTATACACTACTCTTCTCGTGTTTCATGTATTTTTACACTTTTGCAATCTGCTTAAAAGCAGATTTCAAGGAAAAAAATAAAAATGTCAGTTCAGTCGAAAAGTTTGCTTGTATTTTAATTCATGCTTTAAGGAAAGTGCAAATATAATTCATCTGGATACTATAACAAGGATTGGTTTTCTAAACTTTCTCATTTACATAAATATCGAGAAAATAGTATTTTATTTTCTTTAATGTTTTAAACAGGATTTTTTATTCCTTAATATATTCAATTCAAACAAGAACAGCTCTTTACCTGTATCTTGAATAATTTTCCTCGTTCCTATTGATACCATTTGACTTCAAGGTGACATATTCAGCTATTTTTCTTTTCAACAGGAATTGGGAAGTCTAGAGATAAATAGTAAGTTTTTGGTCCAAAGAACCGGTTTTCTTAACGATAATCTTGCCTGTATTTTAGTTTTATATTCATATTACCGTTTTCTAGCAATGTGCTTATCTGCAGTACTTTAAATTACGATGTATCTACTTGTTTTATTTTCTGGCGCTCCTGGCATTGTTTCTTCTTTAGTTTTTTATGTATTTGTAGGTCCTTTACAAGATAAGCAATTTTGCATTGATTTAGAATAAAGTTACAATGCCGGATAAACTGTACAAGTAGTTGTACATAATATCAACAAGAATAAGAAACAAAACTATCCAATTTATTGATTTGTTGATAAAACAAATTCTATAAATAAATTAAAATTTTAATAAAAGTGTAAATTTCTTCCAGTTTTTATATTGTCGTGCTTTTACGAAAAAAACGGGAGCGCAAGATTGCACTCTCAAAATAATAAGCCAATATATTTTGTTTTTTTGGTATATCGATTGTCAGACAGCTTTCATTCCATTTTTCTCAAGTTCAGCTGACTTTCTTCATTCAAACCTGTAGACAGAAAGCAAATATGCAAATAATAATAATAATAAAAGAAGAAGTAATAGTAGTATTATCATTAGTAGCAGTAGTAGTACTGTTACTGTTATTATTTGATATCTGTATTTGATACTGATGTAAAGAATATGCCACTAATCTTGAGAAAGGATCAAAATAGACTTGCGACTAACATACGTCTTTCAAACCTGGAGCAATATTTTATTATAAGCTATTATTATTTGATTTATGTATTTGATACTGATGTTAAAATATTCAGTAGGGTATTATATGGGAGGAATTTCGAAGTTATCACAATTACATTAATTTTTATTGTGCAACACACTAGATTTCAGAATTTCAAACGAAAAAAGCAGGTAGATAGTCCACTGTGTGAAATGCTGAAATTCTACTCACATACGTTAAGCTGTAACTTTAACATTTTTTATCCAACGTTATAAAATCTAAACAATATACATTTCATAAATGTTTACTTATGTTTATACCTCATATATGTGCAATTTTGTGTTAATATTTATTGGTGGCATAGAGTATATTATAAATATCTGTTGTATTAAGGCAAAACAATAAATGGGAATATTAGCACTCATATCAACAGATGTATATTTGGCACCCCACAGGTCCATCAGAAGGAAAATGACGTTTATTTAGAATAGAAGTTTCTCTAAAGCAATGTTATTTAACAATAGAAGAGTATCAACAAATGGATAAACTAGCAGCCAATACACATGTAAATCTTCCTGCATGACTTTCCCCGCCTGTGAAAAAATAGTTTTATATGGTGTAATATTACATCGTAATCATCAGGCTTAGATGTATTCCTATTCCATATGAAACGAATGACTCGGTATATACCAAGTATGCGTTTCTATATTAACTAGACGCAAAAAGGCACACTTCCTACATATTATTCAATATAAAGTGTAATTAGATATAGTATAATATTGAAATTTATGGTTGCTCAATGCGTAATATTTAAAATATGCAACACAGTTGGAAATGAAAACGTATATAGTCCATTTTAGTACAATCGAATAGGTGACGCTTCCAGTTTTCCGAAGAAAAAAAATACTTAGGCAAATTAAAAATGATAATCATAAACCCTGACCATTCGAGAGTACAGTTAATTATGAGCAGATAAATGAAGATCAGTTTCGGCTAGAAGTATATTTCAAAGCAGACCACGGTAAACGCGGAAACTCCTCTCCAAATCTGCCATTTTTGAAAGTCATTGTTGGCAATTTTCTGCAAAGTATTATGGATACGACTGGCGCTTGATTTCTTCTTTGCAAACTATGTGCATTGCCATCGGGGCTGAACTAGTAAACTTATAACTTTGTACCAGTTTTACCCACAATGCCTGGCAAAAATAACCCAAAACGACTTGCAAAAATAGCCGATTTGTACAGGTATTTCAGCGTCAACTTTCTCTTTCCCTCATTTTTTGACACAATATATTTTGTGAAGTTATCTTAAAGGATTGAATTCAGTCAGTAGTTATAGCGATGCATTGGTTATAAAACTAGCGTGGTAGCTCCATTTTTATTCAGGTTACTTTTTAATCAGAAACCTGTTTTATTCATCTAACTTTTTAATCTTATTCTAATCAGCAACCCATTGAAATGTGATTGATTTTCCAGCGTTCTATCTTGGTCGTTTATGGTAGTAAGAGGACGACTTTTGAGTATGTGGTGACAATTTAATAAAAATGATTTGAAATTATGTATGACATAAAGGATAGGACGCAAAGGTGACCCACTAAGCTTGTGACCAACCGCTTGATCCCAGCACGTGTTGAAAAAATAGTGAAGAGGTAAATATTCACACTTAGCTGGTTCATTAGATTAGTCTCCGGGCGAATGGAATTTCTATTATGCTATAGATTATTGAGCGCCTCTACTCAAGGCCCAGAGATCATAGTTTTAGACGTGAATGAAAAGAAGTAGGTTATATCAATGGATACTTAGGAACTGGTTTAGTTAAATGGGCGGTAGACTCTAAAAGGGATTTTAAAAACTGTAATCTCAGCCTAATGGAGAATTACCGTATATGGGAACATGTCTTCTTTGTTTTATTTATTAGGCCTTTCGCGTTCGAGTCAAAAATTGCAAAGATTTAACTTCGTGGAACAGTTGGGAGCCACTCAATTGGTACCATCAATATTGCAAAATCTCTAAATATAAATAAATGAAATTATCCACAATTGTAAATTCGCGAAAATGTAAATTCGCGAAAATGTCATATCCGGAAATACCCCGATGTATGATATATATCAGAGTAAATTTCGTGTATATTTCGGTTGTCAGGGTGATGACGCTGATCTTATAACATAATTTTAAAGGCATATTTTGTGCATTGACGGTGCTTGCGGTTGAAGTTGTATTATATGTTTTTCCAAACATTGCTGGTTATTCTTGTTTAGTTTTACGAAATGCAGTCAGATTTCGAGAGAAAGAAAATAAAACGATATATAAGTAAGAACGATATATAAAGAGGTTGGAACATGGTAATTCACATGGAATGGTAAAGAAAACTAAATGACGATATTATATCTGAACTTAAGCCCTCAAATTTTTAACTTGTCTAATATCCAAGACTTATCGAAAGTACGGATTGTAAATTTTAATGATTTTATATTTTATTCGACGTTTTCACTAGCATTTGCAAATATAAATTCCTATGAATCTGCGGTCTCTTTTAATACACATGCATATACAGATCCAATATCCATGACTTATCAAAAGAAGACGAATTGTAATTTTGTATGATCTTATATTGTACCAGACAATGTAGTTTTCACTAGAATTGAAAATGATAGATTCCTCTGATTTTCGGGTCTCGTTACATACAAATTGTGCTGACGTTTATTTCAACTATGCCAAACTAGTATGTTTTCAACACATTTTTTTGCCATTAGTATTCAAAGCAAGGTGGCTGGACTGACATTTTGTGAACTCGTTTAAGTCCCAAAATACACATAAGCGTATACAGGTACATACATGCGCACTACACTTCAATATATTTGACAGTTTGTCAAAAAAATAATTTATATTCCTATTATAGCTTAGAGCCGTATATTGAGATCAGAAAGATATATATTAAAAATATAGTGATTGTCAAGAAGCTCAGTGGGTTAGCTGCCAAATATATGTATTATTCAATCGTACATTTACTCTAAATTGCAGCATAACTGCGCTCTTATTTGAACTAAAGAACCAGAAACAAATAAAGTAGAATATTTTTGAACTCTATTTCTAAAAACTACAATAAGGTGACATGTATTTGTGTCACTTGTACAGTATTTTGAAGAAAACAAAATATTGAATCGTTCAAAAACAAAAGAAAACATGCCTACATAGTCTGATGTTCATGTGATCATTTAAGTTTTCATTTTCAAGTAAGGCGTGTACATTTCGATCGAAATTGAGAGTTACCATATTATAATTTATTAAATGACATCCTGAAGTGTTATATACTCCACTTTCTAAGTTGTAATGGTAAGCCGTTTCACTTAATTTAAGAAAGTCACATATTGAATTAGTATTTAAGTTACAAGAATAAATCCATCTCTGGGTAAGAGCAACTATTTCTAAGCTTAGCATTAATAAACAATATTTTCCTTCCTCTTTGTGTCCTTGTAAAAGGCACTTAGCTCCAACTTTCTCAGTATGATAAGGTCAAATAATCATTGTGTTAATAGTAACGTTGAACCAGCAAAAACAAACAAATCATATCGGGAAGTATGAGGGCACAAGCTCATTCCTTTCAATTTGTTTCTTAAAGTAAAAGTAGAGTTTAACTTCTTTACACCTTACTGTAGGTAATTAAATCGTTTGGTTGTTTACGGTCAAGGGGACTTACTAGTGTAATGTAGATGACGGAATGGTACTTCTGAATTAGATTATATTTATCGCCTACGTAGACAAATTACTTCAGCGTTTATCAGTGGACAATTATTAAAATATCATGTCTGCTTTAGTAAGAAGGTGCGACATATTTCTTAATCAAAAAGCCTTTCAATATTTGAATAAGTTGCTTACATTTAAAATTACTAGTTACAATGATTTAAGAATATATGATATGTAATGTAAATACTGACAATGGCCTTTTTAAACCTTTGTAAATAATCATACGCAGTCGACAGTCTGTTACGTTATAGCTTTATTTATGTGGTTTTCCTAGGGGGAATTCAACGTGCTGTCTTCTCTTCATATTTGCAAGGAGCGCACAACTACGCTCGAATGATTATCGTTGGAAAAGTGTTTATCTCAGCTCTTGGGGAGATACATACAGGATTTATTTTCTTTCTACATTGAAAAAATTTGTCATCTATGACACTTGAAAGCCACTCCAATTTTACCTTTCTTTTAAATCTACTGGTTGCATTCTGTTTGGGGGAGGGGTAACTTGTTTTCATTTTTCCATTGGCTGTTTTTTATCAATTGAAAATTGTCCTATTGGCTCCTTGTACTATCTTGTTTAAAACAAAGTCTTATAAAGGTGCGACTCATTCCTTGATAGAAAGGAGAAGTTACAGATAGATATCAGCAACGGTTTGTCATAATGAGGAATCTCGTCTTGTTCCTGCTTGTCTCGGCACTGTTTACGGTGGCCTTTTCCGCAGGTATTTATTTAATATTATTTAATGTTTGTGCTTCCTGTACACACATTGTTAGATATATAGATAGATATATAGCTAGCATTATAGATAGACAGATAGATAGATAGCTTGATAGATAGATAGATGTGCATGTACGTACGTATTTATCCATGTATGCTTCTGTCTATCTTCCTTATAGCATTCTAAACTGCGCTTGCAAACATAAGACAACTTCCATATTAAATAATAAGACTGCAAATTTATAACAGTTTTGTATCAAAAGGTTTAATGCATTATGTTTGAACTCGTCACAATTATAGGATGCACTTCGTAGTTATGCTGAAGAACACGGAAAATATTTGGTTTTTATAGTTAAATTAAAAAACTTTCAAAATGCAAGGATTCGAAGTCATAAAATCATTTAGCGTCTTTAATTATGAAGTGATTCAATATTCGATACAATCATTTGGTGCATTCAAATGTAGTTTAAGATTGAGGAGTTTACTGTAAAAAATTCTGATTTATTTCTTTCACTTTGGGGATGAAAAATCGTTTTTTGCATATATTAACAAAACAGGCTGTAGATTAAAATTGTATTTAACAATGGGTGCTTTTAATAAGAACAATTATTTTTACCCTCTGCGCCCTGAGTAAAGCGCAATTTAATTGTTGAAACAAAATAGGTAACTTATGACATTGCTTTTTACACTCATGCGTAGGATCAATTTCTCTCTCTCTCCCCCCCTCCCCCCCCTCTCTCTCTCTCTCTCTCTCTCTCTCTCTCTGTATATAATATATATATATATATATATATATTTTATTTTTCTCCAGACCTTCGCAGAAGCTATTCGGAATCGGAAAGCAGAGAGAACCTCCTGGCAGCAATTGTAAGGGCCGTAGAAGAGGATAAATCAAAGGGAAATGAGTGAGTGTATTAATTTTAATATTTTTTTTTTTTCTTCTTCTTCTTATAAATAGTGATTTTCCTCGTCTACCTGGTTCAGTGAGAAAAGGGTGGATAGTACGTATTTCATATGAGCTAAGAAAAGTTAGTTTCGGTGGAACTTATGTAACAACTGTTGATTGATCTCGTGGAGGATTGATTCGTGGCATAGGGGTTTAGCCAATATACATTCTTAGATCATCAATATACATTCTTAGATCATCAATATACATTCTTAGATCATCAATCAGATGTCAAGCATTATTCACCTTGTACAATGCCGACCAAACGTTCACATTTAAGCAATTCTTCTTTAAGATGTATCAGCAATTTCCAAGGCCAGTCAGATTCCCCAAAAAACAATAACTTTATTTAATAGAAGCTACATTAAGTCAAAACCAAGATCTAAAATGCTAACCTTTTGTAAGTCTATGTCCTTTCCATCTTCGTGTTTTTTGTTTAAGGAAAATGACAGCTATTTCATGTAGACTAAAGGGGGAAGAAGGTGTCATTGATTGCACCAGGTGCATCATTTACCAGTAAGATACTAATTCGTAACGCATTGATATAATAAAATGAATCATTGATTAGATCATCAATTTTACAATATTTTTACCCAACCTCGCCAGTGAAAAGGAGGTTTGATTATTCGGCAGGATATGAATAACTGCGTCAAATGCTAACAAATTATACAGTTGTCAGGATTATACGTTTTATGTGTTTTGTTCATGATGATACTCATGTAGACAAGGCTATTTCCTGTCCTCTATCTTTCCAAAATGTACAAATTTCAGAGCCAGAGAGATCTTGTCTGCTAAAGACACTTTTTATGTCTACTAGGCCACACGCACTGACTGATATTTGACAAAACGTAGATTTTTAGGACTGATTTCAATATTTATCAATATTATCAATATTATCGTTGATCAATCTTCAAAAGATAAATCTAAAAATAAGTTTTCACTTTTGCTTTATTATTATACTAAATACAGGTCAAGTTATGTTCGTTTAATGCCATTGGTGGGTACACGAATTATATTATACACTATTTCTGAACTTCCTGGCCTATATCATTTAATCTCTTTGGGTTTTATAAGTGGATATAGAAACAAAAAGAAGAAAAAAAAATATATAAAAAAAAATATATATATATATACATAATGAACGAACTGAATGTTGAACGCATACAATGTGCGGCAGATAAATGCAAAGATTTACAGAAAAACTCAGACAGTCATAAATGAAGAAAACAGGACCAAAAGAAATATACATAGATATATAAACATATATATTGGTAAATAAAATTGCCTAGATATTTGTAAGCTACTATTGGAAATATTTTACCAATAATTCCGGTAAAATTGTAATCTTATGTTTTATTTCGTTTTCACAGCCAGGTCCGAGGAGGAACAGCATGTTTTCCACCCTTTTGGATTTGTTAAAAAGAATGAACATGCCCGTGTAACGTTGTATTCCATTCTGTAAGGGCTAATACATGAACAAGTCCAGACGCAACTACCCAGACTGTAATATCGTAAGTGGACTTTCGATGGACAACGCATCTGAAGTCGTTCTTATTCAACTTTTAGTTTTATATCCTGTAGAATTTCACTGATAAAAGATTTAAAAGCTGTTGTTGTACTTTTGTAATTAGCTCGCTACTATCTAGCCCATTCTATTATTACACTTGCTAGGTCTTTTTTCAGTCAGAATTATATTTCGGCCAGTCAAATTGCTGAATTTAGGACTAAGGTTTTGGTCCATATTTAAATTTGTTTTTGAAACCTATCAAGCTTTGTTATAAAATGAAAACGTAAAGTAGCGAATAGCCATCTCGTGTCTTGTTTATGGACTAAATATAAACAATCCCTCCAAACATTTTCCTTATATGCCATCCTATTTTAAAGTGACTAAAATGACAATATCTGATCTGTTGTTGCCTTTGTGTATTTGCATAGCATACCAGTATCAAACAGGAGCCTTCAAGATACGCTGTTGAGTAGCTGACTGACACATTTGGTATTGGACTAGATTAATATTGCACATTACTGTTTAGACTGTAGAATCTGATGTAAAATTTAGCTGTTTATTTCTTTATGATTTGAAACGTTCTGAAGCTTTGGGAAAGTTACCGTGTTTTCAATCTTTACTTTTGTTGCCTTTAGGTAAAAACCTGCAATCATTTTTACATTTAAAATTCATTAAGCTGGAACATACGTATACACTTATGTGCTTGCACATGTTTATGCGTCTTTTTATGCAAGTCAGTTGTTTTTGTTATTGTTGTTGATGTTGCATCACAAACTTATAAACCTTCTACCTTCCTGTGAGCTTGATTTTCGTATCCCCCTTACCATGACCGAGGTCTTAACTTCAGGAGCTATTTTTGTTTCTGTTTTTTATTCCCTTTCAGATGATTCAATTACAATAAAACAATTTTCTACAGTTTTTTTTAAAGCGATCTAGTTTTAGCAATCTGTGTATGGAGAGCATACTATTTCCGTGCCCTTTAATGTTTTCGAATCCACAATACTTATGTATGCTTGTGAAAATGATCTGACTTGAAATATTTGTTCGTCTTCGTCTATGTAGTTCAACAATGTGATTAGAATACTTGCATAATTTAGTGTCACAAAGACGTCACAGAGCTGTTGCTTGTATCTCAGAAAAATATAAAAAACACGATTTTTCACATAACTCTCCGCTCATCTCTCTCTCTCTCAAAAAGGTGGTCTTCTGCGTCGACATTGGCAGAAGCTTTGGCATTGTGAACTAATATTTTTTGTGACACTGAGACTCGTCATGCACAATAACATAATTTTTCATGCTGGGCCACAGAGTTAACACTTTGGGCTTTAGGTGAGTTATCGAAACAAAATATGCACATCTGGTCTTCACGAACCAAGACTGATCGAAGCAAAGATTTTTTTATATTTTTCTTACTTTTACTGTATATATTTGCTGGATACGAAAAGTTTAAGCATTGGAACCTTTTGTTTCTTATCGGAAATTATTTTATGCTTGTGAAAATGATCTAATTTACAAATAGTATTTCGTCTTCATTGATGCAGGTCCACAATGTGATTCTCAATAATAAGATTACTTGCTTAACTAAGGGTCATAAAGGGATGTTACTTGTATCTCATACAAATGTAAAATACACAATTGTTTGGCAAACCTCTCTCTTTCTCTCTCTGAGCCGATGTGACTCAGTGGTTAAGACGTTGGAATCGTGCGCAGAAGTGTGCGGATTCGATTTGCATCAACGGATCAGATGGATCGGCTACCGTGGAGTGTCCTTGGGCAAAGCACTTTACTTATATAACGGTCAAAGTGACGCTGTGCCGAAAAAACAAAACGCAAAACAAACACAGACACGCGATACACACCCCACACCCAACCCCCTCTCGCTCTCGCTCAATAAGCTTGTCCTCTACGTCGTCATTGAATGAAGCTTCGTAAATGAGATATAAACATGAAATAATGCTTAGGGTCTTACAGTTATCACATTTGTCGGAACGTCATTGTTATTACCCCAGTAGAAATAATTGTTGCCTGGTACTTTGCGCGCCTATGTGATACCCCAGACACTGCATGTGTCATTATTGAAATTTACTTTAAAGATACCTAACATTAAAGTAACTGAATAATCTGCAGTAGGACTGATATGTAGAAAAAAGAGAGAAATAACATTTTCAGTTAGAATATGTAAATATGTTTTGTGGCATTGAGACTCGTCATGCGCAAGAAAATAATTTTACATGTTGGGCTAAAGAGTTAAAACTTTGGGTTTCAGGTGAGTTATCGAAACAAAATATGCACATCTGGCCTTCACGAACCAAGAGTGATCTAATATATATATATTTGCGTATTTTTCTCAATATATTTGCTGGATTCGAAAAGGTTCAACATTATAATATTTTGTTACTTATCTGAAAATCATGAACGCAAGATGCAAACAGTAACACGTTGAATGACGTCGTATTTCCTTCTATTCAAACAGGAGTACCTCTTTTACTTATTACTATTTCAGTACAAATTGTTTCCATTTTGCTCCATTACAAAAACAGATACATCTTCTGACAACAATTTACTACACCCGGTTGGTCTTAACATGTTTCATTGCATCACAATGCAGAGAACAGCATTTCTCTCTCTCTCTCTCTCTCTCTCTCTCTCTCTCTCTCTCTCTCTCTCTCTCTCTCATACATACATACACAAAAAGATACATGCAAGAGGTCGTACATTCTGCCGCAGTGTGTTTAGAACAATGTTTAATATAATACAGACATTTCGCGAGTATGCATATATGTCACGTTATTTCGACCCCGTTGAGGTAGGCTGTAGATATAGTTCGTTAAACACTTTCGATGCTCTAGAGTTTAAATCTGACAAATTATTTCGCTGGTATCCGGCCTAAATTGGCATGCGAATATAATCGGCCCATAAGTAGTAAAATATATCTCCCGATTAGTTAGTCGTAAAGCGAAGTGCGTAACAGAGGCATATGAGGCAAGGAAACAGACTAATAGGCGCGGTACATCACGGGACAAAAGTACGGAAATTCCGTACTTTCATTAAGATCAAAGATGCTAGTTATCTACTCAATTACATTATGTTAGTTTATAGCAACATAAATCTACCAGGTGTGCTAGTCTTATACTACTGATAACTATCCGTACTGTGAGACCGTACAGTCTAGCTGGTATCGATAACGGCACATAATAGCAAAAGAAAAAAAATTGACAAATGATACCCGATTCTCTCCCTTACTAAATTATCATAATGGTCACCAGGTGGCTGCGAGATACTACGTTAATATTGGCTGAGAGCGGCTAAATGCGTTGGTTTGTTTTTGGTTTTTTTTTGCGTTTAAATGCACTGTTAACACATTGGCTATATCATGCCCAGGGAATGGGAACAACGTGCTTTTCCCAAGGACACATGGAGACAATCCATTCGGATTGGTTTGAGAGGGTGGCTAAATGCGTGAAAGTTACAGCGATTTTTATTCGCCCGCCATAAGGTGGAGCGTATTATGTTTTGATGTCGTCCGTCTGTCTTTCTGTCTCTCACCGATTTCGTTTCCGTACATTAACTTGAGTTCTTCACCATCTACATTTATCAGACATTGGGGACGACTTGCACTTGTTGTAAGGAACAACCCTATTTAGTTTAAAAGCTCAAAGGTCAAGGTCATTGGGACTGAATTAATAAAAATGATTTATGCACAATAACTCGAGTTCCCCATCATCTACAGTTACCACACTTTGTAAATGGCTTGCACATGGGATAAGGAAGTACCCTATCGATTTGGACGCCAAAATGTCAAGGTCACTATGACTGAAAAAAGAAAATTGGTCTATGCCAAACATTTCAGTTATCTGCATTAAACTTTATTAAATACGAGAATCGCTTAACTAAAAATTGCTAAGTAATGTAAAGTGGAGTGGATTCGTGTTAGAAAATGTCAGTACTTTTTCTTCAAAATGGCGCTCATACGAAAGAGAAAAGTTACCAGTATTGTTACATATTGAACTGGCTGTGGTAAAGGAACATTAAAACAATCCTTCGCAGTCCCATGGAAACGAGAGAAAGCTGAAGACCCACACGCGAGGGGCCAATATGTACTGCGGCACGCCAAATGGGATGAATTGCAGGAACAGTCGGCTAGTGTCTTGAACACATCGGTGGAATCCTCTTTGGAGTCCAATGTACATGATTAAGAATCATAAAATAGTGGCAAATACCTGTTAAATGTGTTTTTAGTATGGCGTAGGATGTAAAGTCATGTATATAAAGCCATGTATGTTGAAATTACCCACTATATATGTTATTCAACAGCATTCAGGATCTAGTCATATCTTCGGGCATGATAAGTTTAATGAAAATCCCCGATTACCGGGATTTCTGATAATGACTAATATAAATAGTATAGTACATTACTTGAGACCAAAACGGGTATCCTGTGTTAAAAAGGGTAAACTAATTCTAGAACCAAAAGGGAATTTAACATTAGGCAGCTATGTTGAAATTTATAGGGACAAGATCTAATGATTGTATAGACCCAAACGGGAAACTTGTGTCAAATAGGGTAAAAACATTATAGACCCAAATGGGAATTTAACATGGAAAAATGTATAGGGCCTAAGGGAAATATAACGTGGGAAAATGTATGGAGCACAAGAGGGAATCCTATGTTAAAAATGGTAAAAAGATGTTGGGGTCTAACGAGAATTTAACATTAGGGCGCCATGATGAAATTTATATGGACAAGATGTAATGTTAAAAAACATTATCTACAGGTTTCACATGATGGGTCTGTATGGCTGGAAATGTAAGATTGTAACATGATTGGTCTGTCTATACTCTAACGGAAATGTAAGATTCTCACAAAACATTTCTACGTATGTTACAGAAGTTTGCACTTTCAAACCAGCCAAATTTGAATTATTTCAGTTGGGGCGACAAAGTGACCAGCTTTACTGACAGCCCGTTGTGTTTTTACATAAGACTGGCAATGTTTTCATTCATCAATTTTGTTACAAATGTTTACCATTCTAGCATACACTCACCAAATCTCTAATCCCAAAGTCAGTGTACTTGTTACAAAATTGTTTATGGTACTATGAATACAATTGTTTTGAACCAGTAGTTGTTGAGAGCAGCGTTACATTTAACACCTTGCTAAAGCAGAATCTGGTCTACAGAAGTTAAGATTTCTGGTAATGTTGTAACTTGTTATTCAGACAGAGTGTTTTTTTTTCTCATTTGAATTGACAAATGTTATAATTTGCTAAACGTACGCTGACTTGATATCGGCTTTGTCTCCAAAAATCGAGTTTTGGTCTTGATTGAAGACACTGACAGACGTTTGCATCCTTAAAAGGATTGTATTTTTGTATTATAGACAAAAACAACCCCAGTAACATCGCACTTTGAAAGTTCAATGAGTGTACTTTATTAGTTTGTTTGAAGTCGTACATTTTAATTATTTTACTAAAACGGCTGCCCTATTTGTTTGTTTGATAAATATATTGGCAAACAAAGACATCGATGTTGTGCAGCGTTCACTTTCGATAGAATTGTGTACCATGCCAAAGTTTGGAAGAGATAGAGTTAGTATGTGTGTGTGTCTGTGTGCGTGAGAGAAAGAGAGAGAGAGAGTAACATTTATATTAAAGTTTGAAAATAGCAAAGCTAAGATTTTCTTGTAAGGTTGTGAGTTTATGTTTTTTTAAAATGGCAGACCCGAATGTCAGTTCATAAAATACAATGTTGGCAACGTCGTAAAGTAAGTCTAAACTTCCAATGAATTAGAACAGTCATTTTGCCTTTGATGTACACTACATTCATGTGCTAAAGGAAATATATAATCTTAATATTAACAAAAACATTTTTGTTTGTGGGGGGGGGGGAGCATAGTGTTTAGAGAAATCACGTTCAAAACAAGTTAGTACATGTTCTAATGAGAATCCAGGACTGTTTTGATGAAGACAATAAACACAATTGTGTCCACACACGGGAATTTAATAGGTAGTCGGCACTCTGGTCTCTAACGGGAATTTAACATGGTTGGCGCTTTCTGACCTCTAACGGGAATTGAACATGGAGACGACACTCTGGTCTCTAACAACAATTTAACATGGTGGGGGCTCTCTGTCCTCCATATAAATTTAACAGAGGAATGAAACCTTGGCCTCAAGCGGAAATTGACCATGGTTGGATCTCTGGCTTTTGTCCCCTTTAGTGACTTTGGCCATTGCTAGCGCCAACATAGATGTGGATGGATATCCATTAAAGAAATGTTGCAGGCGTGCACAACTGTTGCTACTGATGTCCGAATTTTGATTTCACTCGTACGGCACTACTGATGCTAGAAGTTTGGCTTCAATCGTGCAACTTATTTCAGGTATATAAACCCACCTTAACATATGTTATAAATTCTGTATTATGAACTCAAACAGCATTAGAAACGTGGGTGAGTTTGGATCACCTTCACCTTACTACATATTTAAAAATTATAGAAATTGAACAACAAAACCATGCAATACAAAAGCATGATTTTAGACATGTGGGCTTTGGAAAATCAAAGGGCAGCATTTTCGTAAATGTTAAAGGGTCTATTAGAGTAATCAGTGACACAAAACGTCCAGGGTCAGATATAAATCCTTTACACACAGGTCCGAAGACAAGCTTCAATTTCGGAAAACAAACTTTTAAGGAATGCATTTGTATTACAACGGAAGGACTACCTTTATATGAATCTCCCGTTTTGTTAGTGGATCAAAATCAGGCGTTGGTCACAGCATAGCTCTCTAGGTAAAAGTCAAGTTGCTAAAGGGTACAAAGAAATGTACTAATCATGAGAAAAAGTCCAGACATAAACAAAGCCAAAACCCGATGAAAATTGGGTTGCAATTAAAATGATAATATAATATCACCATAATTTCTGATATAACTGCACGCATTCGTGTGTGTGTGTGTGTGTGTGTGTGAAACAGAGAGAGAGAGAGAGAGAGAGAGAAAGAGAGAGAGAGAGAAAGAGAGAGAGAGATAGCGAAAGAGATTTGGCTACGAATTTTTTTATTCGCAATGACTTGCCATGAACTATTTATTACTGGTAAAACTTTTTAATTTTAGACTTCAAATTATAAACAAATATCATTTTTTTAATGATGTAGAACTATCATAATACTATTTTATCTTTAAATATTTTTATACGGTTCTACATTTGTTGCATACGTTTTTGAAAACCGCAAAACTGCAGTAACATAGCCAAGATAGAGAGAGAGAGAGAGAGAGAG
The DNA here is from genome assembly GCA_029931535.1 of Margaritifera margaritifera. Lineage (NCBI taxonomy): Eukaryota > Metazoa > Mollusca > Bivalvia > Unionida > Margaritiferidae > Margaritifera > Margaritifera margaritifera. The sequence goes on from JAQPZY010001681.1 coordinate 1,723,606, forward strand.
AGAGAGAGAGAGAGTGAGAGAGAGAGAACGAGAGCGAGAGAGAGAGAGGAAGAGAAAGAGAAACAAAACTAGAGAGAGAGAGGAAGAGAAAGAGAAACAAAACTAGAGAGAGAGAGAGAACGAGAGCGAGAGAGAGAGAAGAAGAGAAAGAGAAACAAAACTAGAGAGAGAGAGAGAGAGAAAGAGTTCTTTCTAAGACCATCAGATCAATGTTCGTTCACTAACTCCTGAGGAATTTCTTTTCACATTCAAGTCAATTACAAAATTACTTCCAGAATCGATAGAACGACTGCTTACGTGAAATTTAAAGAGTTCAAGCTTCATGACCCTGGCGAGAAAAAACGCTTACATCTATTACGGACTTGGTGGAGTTTATGTTTCCTTGAGTTGACACGACAGTGTCTGCCCAAAGCGAAAGGAAAGTTTATTCCTTAGTTTGGTCATTAGTGAGTATCAACCTCAGTGAGAAAAGTCGATGTCATTTAGCGAAATATTTTTTCAAATGCCCACGGTATGGATAAGCCATATTCTGCAAGCTTCATTGTATATATGTGTACAAATGAATATCTTGATTGTAGTATTTTATGCCAATATATTTATCAAGCAAAGAAATAGGGCAGCCGTTTAAGTGACCCTGAATTCTATTGAATAACATATAGAGTGGGTCTTTGCAAGATAGATGGCGTTGCATGCTCCGCCATATTAAAATCACATTTTACAGATAGCTTAGCACTATTTTATGATGTGAAATAATGTACATCAGACTCCAAAAAGGATTCATGTGATCTCTTCCTGGCCCCAGCCCACAGTGCATGCAATTCATCCCAATCGGCGTGCTGCTGTAAATGTTGGCCCCTCGCGTGTGGATCTTCATCTTTCTCTCGTTTATGTGGGGCTGGAAAGAACTGTTCTAATATTCCTGTCCCACGTCCAGTGCAATATGTAACAATATTGATAACTTTTCTCTTTCGTATGAGCGCCATTTTGAACACAAAGTGTTGACATTTTCTAACACGAATCCCGTCAACGGTACATGATGCCTAATGTTTAATAGTCTCCAATGCAGATAACTGAAAAGGTTAAACGTTATAACATTTTGTTTCTTATCTGACAATCGTGGAATAATCTTATTTATCCAACGTTCTGATGTCTGATTTAATAATCACTCAAATTGGATACATATTGTATGGAGCAAGCAAGAAACAGACAGTAACATATTGAATGACTTCGTATTTCCTTCTTTTCAAATAGGAGTACTCTTTTATTTATTACTATTTCAGTGCAGATTGTTTCAATTTTGCTAAATTTGCACACACAAACAAAACTCTTCAAGCAACAATTTTGACAGTTTTCAACACTCTGTTGGTCTTAAAACTTGTTTCGTTGCATCATAAGAGCACTCTCTCTCTCTCTCTCTCTCTCTCATTCGCAGACCAAAGGATACATGCAAGAACTGTTTCCAAACGTACGACCGTTTGTGGGAGTTTTAAAGTTTAGTTTCCGTATCCAGCAAAAATACAGTGAAAAGTACGAAGAATATATACAATCTTTGTTTAGATCAGTCTTGTATCGTGTAGACCAGATGTGCATATTTTGTTTCGAGAACTCACCTAAAAGCAAAGGTTGTGACTATTAGACCCAACTTGTAAGTTGTTTTTTATTGTACATGACGTGTCTTTTTGTCATAAAACATATTTACATATTCTAACTGAAAATGTTCTTTCTTCTTTTTGCTTCCCAACTAGCTTAATGGAGATTATTCAATTATTGTCATGTTTAGGTAGCTTTAAAGTAAATTGCAATACTAATGCATGAAGTAGATGACCTTACTACTCTAGTTCACATCTGGGATATCAGATAGGCGCGTAAATTACCGGTAGGCAACGATTATTACTGCTGGGGCAATACCAATAACGCTGTGACAAATGTGATAACTGTAAGATCCTATGCATTATTTTATGTTTATTTAACATTTCTGAAGCTTCAGTCAATGCTGACGCAGAAGAACAGCCTTTTGAGAGAGAGAGAGAGAAAGAGAGAGAGAGAGAGAGAGGTTTGCCGAAAATCGTGTATCTCATATTTTTTTCTGAGATACGAGTAACATCCCTGGGGCGTCTATTTGGCCCTAAATTATGCAAGTATTCGAATTATGGAGAATCACATTGTAGAACTGCATAGATGAAGATGAAAAATTGTGAAATCAGAAGCATAAAATAAGTTTAAAGCATTCGCAAAAATTAAATGACACAGAAATATTAGGCTCTGAATAAACAGCTTGCTATCAAGTTTACAGCTTGGCAAAACAAGATTGCTTGAGAAAATTGTGTTATTTTAGTTGAATCATGGGAAAGGGAACACAAAACAAAGCAAAAAATAGCTAAAGTTAAGGCATCACTCATATTAAGAATACTATGATAATCAATCTCACAGGAAGATAGAAGGTACATAGGTTTGTGAAGCAACAGCAATACCAACATGAAGAACAACATCACAACAACTATTATTATTATTATTATTATTATTATTATTATTATTATTTATTATTATTTTGCAATCAAATCAAATCTCTCCCCATGTTCCGTCTCCGCTAGCAGATCTTCTACAACACTGCAGGGCAATCAACGGTGTGTCAGTTGTGTGAACCATCGGGAGAGATTAAAAGGCACACAACAAATGAAAAAAAAAACAAATTATGAATATCGTAGGTAATAAGATTTTTTTTTAACCGATCCTGACTAATGGGTTGTTTCCAAGTGGGCGGATGCTTTAGTCCATATATAAACCAATCAGATCACATATATTTGTGTAAACAGCGATTGATTTAAGAGCACTTTCTAGGCCGTAGTTTAAAATGGGGCACTGTAATTGTTTAACATTATCGGGATGGGGGTGGGGACTTTTCTTGCTATTTATTTATTTACAAATGGATTAAGATCAAACAATTAGCATTTAATAGCGGATACTGTGCTGTAAGGATCTGTACCATAAGATATAAGAGATGTCAAATGTTTTCTTTATATCTTTTCTTCTGGTGCCAGGTGGGTTAAAAAGCAATGTATCGCGGTATTTTGCATCTGCCTGTGGAAATTCAAACAAAACCATTTGACACGGATCCATAAAAAGACCTTGCACAACAGTAATATATTGACATTTAGCTATTTTACAATTCTGACTGAGATATCGATGTTCATAATTTACTCAAATTTGTAATGTTTTAAGTTTCGAAGGGTTGTGTATAGAAAACGTGAGAATCAATTTGCGTCAAATTCTGTGACACTAATATTTAAAACAAACAAAAATCTGAAAATTATATTCCCTGATATGTGAAAAAGAAATGAAAAGTTTAATTAACTACCCGTTCTACCTAAAAATCCAAAATGAGATCTAACAAGATTTTCACGTTTTGATTCCATCAAACCAATATCATCATTAATCCAATACGAAACTATGCCATGTTAATATATGTCAATTTTGTTTTCATTTGATCAGTTATTCTAAACATAATCGTGGGTGTTTTTATCCGCTATATGATTAAATTTGATATTTTTTCCTCAAACAATTTTTCAAAACGAAAATGTTTCCGTCATACGAAGAGATTTTGAGTAGCATAAGCATGACAAATATGCAAATAATACGTGCATATATATATATATATATATATATATATATATATATATATATATATATATGGTCAAGAGGTATTAAAGCAGGCGATTTTCTTGGAACTGACAGTGCATTGGAAAGCAAGAATCGGGAGGCCCATGAGAGAAAATTCGCTAAGGATCAGCCTCTTATCATATGAGTGCCAGCAGAAAGGATGTAAGGCCTGGAATCTACCTGTGGAAATAGGACGCCGTGGCTTCGCAGAATATACCTGTTGAGAAGCCTTGAGAGTAATTGGGATTATAGGACCTAACCGCAGGAGCGTAGTTGCCAAGGTTGGCAAAAAAGCTGAGGAAACCTCACATTGGATTTGATGCACTAGAGGGGAGCGATGGAGAAGCTAATCTATTTCGGGCCGAGTCTGATCAGCTCAGACAGTGCACACCTACAGAGCGTTGTGTGTCGCAATGCAGAACACTGTATTCATATATATATATATATATATATATATATATATATATATATATATATATATATATGAAATTTCACATCAAATAGAGTTAAAGAGATGTTTGCGACTTTTGTCTCACTTGATCTATGTAATCCACGTTTTATCAACCATATCTTTATATTCCCTCTTTAACTTCTTACAAATTATGGAAAATATCTACAACTACAGAAAAGGGTCATTATATCAGACAGAAAACAACCATATTTATGGAATCTTATGCTTTAATTTATAAAACTGAAATAAGCATGAGGGGTCAGTCTTCTTTTCAGTCTTGTCCTTCGGCTTCTTGTGCTCCTTTCCTTCTTCTTCTTCTCCCTCTTCTTATTCTTCTTCTTATTACTAGTATTATTAGCAAGATTGGTGGTGGTGTTCGTGGTGGTCAAAAAGTTACTTGATATCGTACATCTTGCTGTGATGCTGATAAGGCTTTGCTGTTGTTATAATATTCCCAATCATTATGTCTTGTGGCTGAGTGATGAGTTGATCATTTTAAGTCAGTGCTGTAAGTAATTTTTTGTTGCAAAGATAAATATTTTTGAGAACAGATTTTAAGACATAGTCTTTATTCTGATTAGTAAGTACAGGTTTAAAAACGAATGAAAAATGTAATAATGCGAATTAGTTTCAAGATAACAAAACGTTTGTCAAGAGTTGTCCATCATTTACTTGCTTCTAACATTTTTCAAAAGATTAAGTATAGCATTGTATCGTTTACTTGCTTGTAACATTTTTTCACAAGATTTGGTATAGAAGTTTATCGTTTACTTGCTTGTAACATTTTTCAAAAGATTAGGTGTAGCAGTTTATCTTTTACTTGTTTGTAAGAGTTTTCAAAAGATTAGGTGTAGCAGGTTATCGTTTACTTGATTGTATCATTTTTCAAAAGATTAGGTATTGCAGTTTATCGTTTACTTGCTTGTAACATTTTTCAAAAGATTAGGTGTAGCAGTATATCGTTTACCTGCTTGTAACATTTTTCTAAAGATTAAGTATAGTCGTTTATCTTTTATTTGCTTGTAACATGTTTCAAAATATTAGATATAGCAGTTTATCGTTTACTTGCTTATAATAGTTTTCAAAATATAAGGTAGAGCAGTTTATCCTTTACTTGTTTGTAACATTTTTAAAAAGATTTGTGGTAGTAGTGTTTATGGTGGTAGTTTTGGTGTTACTAGTGTTTATGGTGTAATGTACGTTCCTGGAAATCACAGTCATTACAAACATTGATCTTACACGAGTACTCATTTCAATTTAAATGTATGAAACTATGTTCAGCTTCCGGTTCATTATCAATTGTATCCAACCTTTTATCTGATAACATATTTGCGTGGCACAATTACAATGTCGCTGATATCTATTTAATCCCTTCATACCTTACATATTTCAAACTCTACCTTGCTCCGTCTGAAAAACTTTTGTAATTTGTAAAATATACTCGTCAACGGCGAGTGCAATTTTAAATCCATACTATTTTTTCGGAGATGGAGCATTCTAATGTGCGCAATGAGATGCAGGGATGTGATACGGGGTCTCGAGCAGGCAAAAAACAAAAACAAAAAAAAAAAACAAAAGAAGGTACATATCTACTGTATACACTATGCAAGATACTTATTGCTATAACGACCACATTGACAAAATTCCCTAAATAATAAACAAGTTTGTTTGTGGAGCGTAGATTCTTTTATTAATTTTTAACATGCCAAACATTCCACAATAATGCAGTCTAAATAGAATTGGCTTTATCCTAAACATTTGTTTAATTCACATTTGCATGGTAATTAGCATACCAGTAATTTGACTAATACTTCGAAAGAATATGTAATGTATACATTATTATTAATAATATTATTATTATTTTTGTTTTATTATTATTATTATTGTTATTTCAATACAACACAAATAATTCCTAACAAGATAAGATAAATATATAAATCATTATTATTATTATTATTACTATTATTATTATTAGTTATTATTATTATTATTATTATTATTATTATTATTATTATTATATTTGTTGACTAAAATATCTGACTTTAATATTAGTTCTATTTTTTTATCCGTCATTTATTTGTGTGTTTGCCTATTGACTCATCTGAATGTTTTAAAAATATTCAGATTCTACATGAATATCTTAATAATTCTTTTTATTATTTGTAATAATAATAATAATAACAATAATAATAATAATAATAATAATAATAATAAAAATAACAATAATAATATAAATAATAATAACAATAAAAGTAATAATTGTAATGTCTAATTTGTACATGCCGTCAATGCAAGGGCATTTTAAATGGTATTTAAATATGAATTTTAAAAAATAAATCCTGGACCAACTTTTGTGCATACAACATTATTGTGAAATGTTAGACATATAATAAAAAAGATTTAAAAAAGAAATATGTACTCTATTTACAGGATATTTTTATGATTCAGAGAATTTGTCACTGTGGTTTCCTTTCCCTTTATTTTATAGTGGCAGGTATCTTGCATGGTGTAAAATGTATACATGTACCGACTGTTTTGTGCCTTTGCAATTGTCTGCGTCACGCCCCTGTAGCTCATCATATGCATTAAGCTGTTCCGTCTAATACAACTATCATTGATTTAACATTGTACTCGCCGCTAAAACTTAATGTTTCAAAATGCACAAGTTTCCGCAGACAGAGCAAGGTATGGTTTAAAACTTGTATGTTATGAAGGGATTACATAATTTTCATCTAGATTATAATTGTACCAGGATTGGGTTCGATTCATAATGGTTAGCAAGTTGACTATAGTTGAATTTATTCTATCTTCTGTGAGCCTTGGTGAGCTAAACCTTCAAATTAGTCGACGAGTATCATACATTTCATCTGAAATTACCAAAATATGCAACATTCTCTTTTTAGATGAAAATACAGATTATATGCCATAAAACCGCTACATCGTATCCTGAAATGCCCCTGAAGTGCATTAGGTTGTCTCAAACAATAAGATTTTTGCCCTGTAACACAGTAGTCGTGTGATAACTGGTCCCTCATTTGGCTGCAACTGTATAAATGAGTTTTAGGTTCAAAACTGTAAGGCTTTGTTATTTGCTATCAGTTTGGTAGCGACGTAGTCACGTATGAAAATGTTGATACTGAATTATTGCGCAAACGTTTGCAGGCTATAGTTGGCAGAAAAGATGAGTGCTTCATTGAAACGAGACAATTCGATTATGGAAAGTAAATATAATTACAAACAACGTGATAACAAAATGGACAGATATTCATCTGTTCTGTTCGCTGGTTGAATGCATGTATGCTAATTTTCAAAATGTATCCGCCTGCTCGCTTTCTTAAAACCTTATTTCCTCAAAAACTCACGCAGCTTATGGAAAATTTAAATCACGTAGTAGATTTCTTATTAAAAGCTACTTCGATCGATAAAAAGACTGATAAACCTTGGCGATCGCATGAGTAGCTTATCATGGCCCAGTTTATCTAATTTAAAATGTATAAATTATTGAAGGTTGCTGACGAAAGGCAACAAAAGTGAAGATAAAAAACGTAGTAACTTTCCCAAAGCTTCAGATTATTTCAAAGCATACCAAAAACAAAAGATAACTTTTAAATCCAGATTCTACAATCTATGCAGTCATGTACAATATTAATCTAGTCCAATACCGAATGTGTCAGTCAGATGCCCAACAGCGTCGAAATAGGATACCATGTACGCAGTTTTAAGGAAAATATGTTTGGAAGGGTTGTTTATATTAAGTCCATAAACAAGATACGTGATAGCTATTGGCGACTTTACGTCTTCTTTCTACAGAAAAGCTGGCCTGGATTTCAACAACAAATTTAAATCTGTACCGAACTTTAGTCTAACATTCAGCAATTTCACTGGTCGAAATTTATGTCTGAATGCAAAAAGACATGCCACATATAATAATATAATGGGCTGGGTAGTAGCGACTTAGCAAGCTGATTACAAAAGTAGGACAACAGCTGATCAGACGCATTTGAATCTTTTATCAGTGAAATACTAAAGGAAATATAATAAAGATAGATACGTTGTCCATCGAAAGTATTGTGTGGGTAGTTGCGTCTGGGCGTGTTCATTTATTAGACCCCACATAATGGAATACAACGTGACATGTGCTTGTTCATTTTTTTAACAAATCCAAAGGGATCGAAAACAAGATGATGGGACCGGGCTCTAGAAAAGAAATAGAACATGATATTATAACTTTACAGAGATTAAATGATATAGGCCAAGAAGTTGACAATATTGTATAACATAATTCGTTTATCCACCAATATGACATTAAGCGAACATATTATGACCTGTATTTAAGCCAATAATAAAAGCAAAAGACAAAACTTATTTTTAGATTTATCGTTTGAAGATTTATCTACAACACTATTGCATTAAATCCTCCAAGATCTACGTTTCCTCAAATATTAGATTATAAGGCAACTATTTGTGATTTAATTCTATCCGTCAGTGCGTATGACCTCGTATACATAAAAAAGATGTCTTCAGAAGTTTAAAAGGATTTTGTCTTTAAAGCTATGTGGTTCTAAATTTGTACATTCTGGGAAGTTAAACGACAGACTAATAACTAGATTACATGAATAGTATCATGAACAAAAATATGAAGCGTATTATCCTGAAAACTGTATAATTTGTTAGCAAATTTGCATGTATCAGCATCTAACGCAATTATTCATATCCAGTCGAATATTCTAATCTCCTTTCCACTGGCGGGGTTTGTTTCAAAATATTGTAATATTGATGATTTAATCAATGATTCATTTTTATTATATCCACGAGTTACGAATTAGTACCTTACTGGTAAATAGGGCACTCTGTGCAACCACTGGCATCCCCTGCCGCCTTGACTTCACATGAAAATCTTTTCCTTTTCCTTCAATAAATACAAGGGTGTAAAATACATAGAATGCTTAAATATCGAGCCTCAATTACAAAAAGTTAACGTATTCGATCTTGGTTAAGACTTAATTTAGCTGATGTTAAAGAAAATTACTCCTTCGTTGATATAACAGCGGTCAATAATATATAATACATATTAAATAAGCCTACACGTGTGACATCTGATACAGCAATTCTGCTGGATACGATCATCATTCAACTACCCTAAATAGTGTTAATTTTGGAGTCAACGATGTTGCTGCAACAATAAGTGACAAGAGGGTGATTTATCTATTGACAAAACCATGTTATGTATCTCCTTTTTTGTACATGAGAAAAATATGCCTATAAAACAATCCTGCCTCAAAAATCTATGTAATATTTGAAATTAAATTAATTCTGAGGATTTGATTGATGTTTGAGATATGGAATCGGTAGCTTCTTGATTTTTATACCAAATCTATTTAGACTGAATTGCCAGTAGGTTTGCTTAGAACTTACCAAAATACCGTAAATTCATGAATTGTTTTGTGATATTTTAATTTCGTGGATTTGATGGTTGCTACGAGCTCAGGAGACAAAAAGAAAGGTACTTAAATGGAAACAATATGGCCTTTTTATATTGCACGAACTGTATTACCGACCGAAATATATCTTTTTTTCTTCCGAAAACCACGAAGCTTGAAAAGAAAACAACGAAACCTGAAAGGAAAATAAAAGAATTGAAGTTTGACCATTTAATAATATTCCTGAAACAAATTGATTTTTCATAATATATTCTACCTTCACCGATAAATAAAAGTGTTATGACATATATGTTTAGGGCCTTAGAATCTTACGTTAGTAAACACGGTGTTTGTTTTCTAACAAATCGCTTAGTTTAGAGAAATTACCTTCTTTAAGAAATTGGAAAACTGATTAATTTTTCAAACGGTGATAGAGGTGATTATAGAACAATATTATTTTCTGTGATATTCTCAAATCCTTACAATTTGTATATGCTGTCGCAGACGGTTCCACCAGTGAGGACACAGATTGTAAAAACTCCAAATAAAGGGAGCACATATAGTTACAGGACAGAGTTGTAACCTATATCCGAAAATAAATATTTCATAAATTTTGTATCTAATATAAATGCCAGATGCAGAGTTCATCACCCCATTTTCCGCTTTATTACCACCACTGATTGCGCTCATAAAAGAAAGTATAATATTAGAACCATATTTCATTTCGTAATTCACAATTGTAGTTAAATAGTTACCAAGAAGTCAATTATCAATTTAATTATAACTCTATGTAATCATAATACCAGTGAAAGTTATTAAATTAAGAATAAGTGTAGCTCTCTAAATGACGGTTTGTTAAATATTCTGTAATTAAATAATAATTTTTTCATTGTGGAAAGGCACTTGAAGCTGAATCGCACTATTTCTTAGCACTTAGCCGACATGTGGAACAGTGCAGGGAAGTTAAAACATTGATGATTTCCTTAGGAATATAAACCATTCCGAATAAAGACAAGCATGTACCACTATAATGTACAAGATAAAGGTATGGTAGGTTATTGATGCATATGAAGCACTGTCCATTTTTGAGCAAATGTTCCTTGCGACTTTTGCTCAATGATTTATTATGAGTAATTTAAGAGTCTCTACGCACAGCCTAACTGATGCCAAAGCTCAATATTCACACTTAAGTTTCGCACCTGCCATTTTGTCTCTGCGTTGTTATCTTTTAAACTCGTACTTTTTGCAGCTATTGTAAGCGGTCGGTCCATCAACGCTAAAATGTAGTGCGTAAAGATCTGTGGCTAGCTATAACCGGATAATATGTAGAAAGTTGTGATTAACATAACAAAGTCGCTGCCAACATCAAAATTGCTGTTAAAGCTTTCTAAATTATCCTCGTAGACATATTTTTATTTTGAAGAAAAATCAAATTAGTAACAGAGTAACAATAAATAGTGATACAACAAAAATCCATGGTAATATCCTACGGTAATGATTTGTTTAACGGCGCACAGATAATTGTATTCCTATTTAATTCATCATCAGCATCATTATCAAATATTTATGCATGTATGACGAGCAATATTTGGAGAAAAAAATATGAAACAGACGTGGAGGATATATTCTACAGAATTTCAAAATGAGGTTGATGTTAAATGAGGATATTTCAAGCACATAACTTGGTTGATGGCGTGATATTTCACATTTTTATAATACTCAAAAATCAGACAGCTAAAATATTAGAGCAATTGTTATTATATACAGTGCAAAAATTGTTCCAGTGCTAAATGTTTTGCCTTAAGTCAAAAACATCACTGACCTTCTTGACGATCAATGTTTCGATCTTTTGTGAGATAATCTTATGTGGAGAAAGTAATATAAATAATGTTACATATAGAATGAACAACATGATCCCAAGCGGATCTATAGAAATATGTAGAAACCATGAACAGACAAATCAGAAACAAGGTATTTTTTTTTTAATTTAACGTCTTCTTAAAGCGTTAATCATTTTGAGCTCGATCTTACCTACGCGCATTAATTATTTCATGTTTTTATGTCTTGACCTTCCACATGATGCTACTTAAGCTATTTTTATTTTTGAAACGAGCTAACCAATTTTCACCTTCATGGACTTGTAATTACTTTATGAAAATGTATTAAGCTCTGTTTCATAATTCCCACTGATCTATAGCTTCATGCTGTCTTACTATGAGATTTGGAAACTATTCCACCAAAGATACTGCATTTGGAACGAGTTTAACTATTATATAAAACGTTGACGTTTATAACAATTATCAATTTTAGCTCATCATACCTAACTTTTATGGTATTATTTGAGTGTGTACAACTTGTAGATTAAATTGTCCCCGAGAAGGATTTCCTTTCATGTCATGTATGAAAACATATATTTACCATGTTGATAGTTGGACACTTCAATCCAACATATATTATAAGTTGCAGCAAATTAGCGCTCAAGATATGGACTGAAGAACAAAAATAACGAAGTAGAATTGTTTTTAGTTCTCTTTATTCCAGTTAAAGAAAAGTGATGTGCATTTGCAGTGTTCGTACAGTATGTCAAAAAGTTTTGAACATTTGGTAATTAAATAAACATGCCTACATACTTCGAAGTTAATGATACCATGGAAGCTTTAATTTCCAAGCAAAGGGGTGTGCAGGTCGACGATGAGGTGGATACAGCCTGTGGGGCACACCCTAAGAAGACCATCTAACTAGTTCTACAATGCAACAATATGTCTAATGCGAATGAATATTTAAACGTGTCTAGAAAGAACATTGTCAGTACTTAGAAGACGTATCGACGATTCTAAAATTAATGATAATTTTAAATACAATCAATTTATTCAAATAGTGAACAATTTTAAATTTTGTGTTTCGGAAATATGTTTTACTAAAGCAAAATGGTATGTTAATCATTGTTAATTCATAAACGCTTTGAAACGTTTTCCTACGTAGGCAATAAACATGAGTTAATTTGTTCAGTTTATCGTTCCATCTTCTGCAGTATGACATAGTTATCAACAATTTGACACCCGGCCTCCATACCTGAGTATCAAATAATCTCTTGAGCTTTGTGTGGGTATGAAGTTAATATGCTATGGGTTAAATTAGATGGTTCAATGTTTGGAATTACTGTTGATTTATGTGTTTGCCTTTGCTATATTGTAGCAGATGGATAGTAGGCAGTCTATGGTGGACACAAATATGTTGCATACTCTTATAGTCCCTTGTGAGAACAAAAAATGATTCGATTAAAGATTGTAAATTTATTATAAGTGGTGATTTTAATGACCGAACGTCAACACGCTCAGATTTTGTTTTTGATAACAATAGTCGATTTATGTATGCATTACCCGATTAGTATATTGTCCATGATTATAATATTAAACCATGTTTTTCACAAAATACTGTACAGCCAGACTAGAATGGAATTCAGTTACTTGACTTTTGCAAGCAAACAGGTTTGCGTATAATGAACAGGCGTTTAGGCAATGATACGAATTATTGGCCAGTACATGTATGTTGGACACTGTAGATATAGTTTAATAGGTTATGTTATTGTTTCTCAGTCCGTTTTCAGTAATGTACTATCGCTTGATGTTAGTGAGCCTAACATTTTGTCAGATCATTGAGTTGTATGTTTTACTTTAGAATTAAATAATGTTAATGACGTCGAAGCAACATTAATGAAAGAAGGAGAATATGAAAGTAAAGAGGGTAAATATGTATGGCGACCAAAGTTCAAGAATGAATATAAACAAACTTAAGTGAAAATTCTGTAATCGAACAGATATAAATTATTAACGAAAAAATACTTGAGAATGTTAACGCTGGCACTATTGAAAGTTGTTTGTCGGAACTACAAGATATTTTTCACAATGTTTGTTTGCCATTATTTAAAAGATTTGTAAAATGGCATAATGGAGAGCCGGAGAAATATGATGAAAAAATATAATCCTTGATTTAATGATATATGTGAAGAAAAACGGTTAATTTTTTATGAGTAAATTGAATCATTATCGAGTAATAAAAACAACAAAAGCAAGTAAAGAAATGACAAGTGCAAGATCAGAATATAAAACACTTCTACGAAATTATAGGCATGAATATGATGAACTGACAACATTAGAATTTGAAAAAGCGAAATTTAATGATGCAAAGTTGTACTGGAAAATGTTAAAAGATGCTGCGAATCCTAAACCTCAAATATTACCATGGATCATCTTGAAAATACTTTAAAACTGTAACTAATTCTAGTAACAAGTTCTTTATACTAGATGAATTTTTGCACTCTAATGAAAGATATAGTTAAAGGAGAGCTTAATGTCATGTTTAATGATCTAAATATAGGTATTTCGCTTCAAGAGGTAGAAAAGGCTTTACATCTGATACAACTAGGCAATGCTGGTCCAGATATGATGATATATTAGTGTCTTTAGTATGGTAATGATATACTTTTAAATGCATTCTGTAATTTATTTCATGCTGTATTTACAAGTGGTCACTTTCCAGAAATATGGTTTGAAGGTCTAGTTATACCATTGCATTAGAAGGGCAATCTAGATGATGTTACTAATTATAGAGTTATTACACTTCTGAGCTGCATAGGTAAAGTATTCACACGCATAGTTAATAATAGACTTAATGACTGGACAGAACACTAACGCACAAGCAGGATTTTTAAAAAAAATATAAGTACAGTTGACAATATTTTTATTTTACGTGGGCTTATCTAACATATTATTAATCAAGGTAAATAATATTTTGTACATTTATTGATTTCACCAAAGCATTTCGATTACATAGTAAAGGATAACGTTTGCTATAAATTGATAAAGCTTGGTTTAAGAGGAAATATTATAGATATAGTCAAATCGATGTACAGCAATATAAAGTCAGGAGTTAAATATGATAATATGTTAAGTAATGAATTCTCTTGTAATTTTGGGTGTCCGGAAAGGTGAATGTTTTTCAGCATTTTATATTTGTAAATGATTTAGAGGAAGAGTTTGTTATGTATGGTATTGAAGGTATAGATATTGGCATGTTACACCTTTTTATTCTTTTATACGCAGATGACATTGTCATCTTTTCAGGTTTGCCAGAAGGCGTTCAGGCAGGGCTAAATTATTTGAAAGATTGTTGTGCTAAATGGAAACTTGTGGTTAACACCGCAAAAATAAAGGTTATGGTTTTTATAAACGGTGATACGTTACGTAGAAATATAGAACTCACCTACTGTAATAAACAACTATAAATTGTAAATAAGTTTGTATATCTGGGACTTGGTATGATGTCAGGTGGTTCCTTTACAGAAGCACAGACACCATTGCCAGGGCAAGCTAAAAAAGCTATATTTTTACTTGTAAAATACCTTTATAAATATATCCTTAAAAGCAAGCCATGTCATGAATCTTTTTGACAGATTGATAAAACCTATCTTTAATTATTGTTGCCAAGGTTGGGGCTTTGTTCCTGCCAAATGCATTGAAAGAGTGCACTTACATTTTTGCAAAAAAGATATTAGAAGTGAAGAAGACAACACAAAATGATTTTGTTTATGGGGCGTTAGGACTTACGACAATGATAGTAAATAGATTTTATTACATTGTGAAGTAATGGTTTCAGATATTAGACGCAAAGGAGGACAAATATATAAAATATACCTACCATATATTGTTGAGCGATATGAAAGCTCTACCCAATAAATTAAATTGGGCATATTTAGTTAAAGATTTATTGTCAAATATTAGGATTCTATGAAGTTTCGTTAATCAAGGTGTCGGTAAAACTGACATATTTTTACAGGTTTTTTTTCAAATTGAGGCTATTGGACAATTTTACCCACAGTTGGATCGATCGTCTTAAGAACATTACTCGAGCATTATGATATGTAAATATTGCAAATATCGAATCTAAATTTTACATTGATAACAGCTGTTATTTGAAATATATAAATGCAATTACAAAATTTAGAGTATCCTTTCACAGACTCGAAGTTGGAGCTTGTAGATGGGTGAGACCGTATAAGCCAATTCATGATAGACTTTGTTCTATTTGTAACCTCCTTGAAGATGAAAATCATTTTATACTTGAATTCTTATTGCATAAAGATCTAACAGCATAATAAATAAATAATATTACCGAAAAAGACCAAATATGTTCAAATTTATAGAACTTATGAAAACCCAGAATTCTAGAATTTGGCATAATTTGGTCAGTTACATTTATAAAGCTTTTAGTCATAGAAATAGCGTCGAATTTTCAGATATCTTGTAAAAATTTTGACTAACCATTCCTTAGACATGAATTCGAATTACATAACTTATAATGTTCATATGATTAGCCTTAATTATGTCGATATATCTTTCTCCCTACGGAGATATTTTGTGAATTAACCTGCCTATTTCATTTGCATTGATCTGTATATGCATGCATATGTAATTTCGTTTCGTATTATGTTTTCTTTGTATATTGTGCACTTTAGATGGTGATACCTTGTTGTTCATTGTATTATCCACCATTCAACTCAAATGCTATTGGAATGAATAAAGACATATCATTTATGAAACCCTTCAGTTAATATTTCTATCACGCTTCCTTTACTCATCCGAAATAAAGTCTTTGTCTCAAGGGAATACACCGTGACCTATATTTATTGGACACAGGTATACTATGACACTGAATTCTAATAGAATTAAAAATACATTGGTAAGTCTCATTTGTCAATCAATAAAGTTGTCTCAGTTCATTGTTTTATATCATTCCTAACAAAACAACAACATAATTAAAAACATTTTAACGCCATGCTTTAACTCAATAAAATGCTGCACTTATAAGTATACTCTCTTATCCCTATTGTCTGACATAGTTATCAACTATATGACACCCCGCCCTCAACACCTGTAAGCAATCACCGATATTATAAAGAGAGAGAGAGAGAGAGAGAGATGGGGGGGGGGAGAGGGAGACTTGTACGATGCAGACTATGTCCTCTGTATATATAAGATTATTACGATAGAGTTTTACGATGTAGACCATGTCCTCTGTTTATAGGATATTAGTATAATATGGCACGGAATTCTCATAGAATGAACAAACAAGTATTCCAGTCAGTTAAGAACGGCTTTTTGGCCAGTGTTGCCTTCGTCTCTTCTTTACAAAACAAAAATTAAAACCTTTAGATTCTTTTGAGCTATTGCAAACATAATAAAACCAAGGTAAAAGACATGATAATATACAACAAGTGAAAAAGGTTCCTTTTGTCTATGCAAAAACTTTGATTGACAGATACCACAGACATGGAATATATCGTTACTCACTAAAACCACGCCTGACTGCATGTGTGCTGTGCGGAAATGGCGCCAGATCCCTCTTAACGCAGCACAAGGGAACAAGATGGAGGAGAAAGAAATAGCGCCATTCCCTTAAAAATGGGGTGAAATCCACTGTGCACCGCCAATATGGCGCTGTGGATCATTGATTGTATATTATTTACACCAAGGGATAAAAATAGAAAACATTTGGCATCTCTTATTTATTCTATAGCACGTATCTTATGATCGAATTACCCGTTAATAAATGATGTCTGTTTGATTTAACCCCGTTTTTAAGTTAAAAAGCAATCAGACATCCCCCACCTTATCCTGCCAAAAAAAAAAAAAATTAAAAAAAATAACAGCAACGAAACAAAAGAACAAACAAAGGCAAAACATGGATATTAAACATTTCCACTGCCGCAATTCAATCTACGGCCAAAAATGTTACCAGGCGCCGGGTGAAGCCAGCAGAGGAGACTATCGTATTGTTGAGGAACAGGTAGAGGAGAAAGAACATATGAGCGAGCGGGATAGAGTGGGGTTGGGGTGGGTTTCATTCCAAAATAATAATAATAATAATAATAATAATAATAATAATAATAATAATAATAATAGTTGTTGTTGATGATGTTGTTATTGTTGTTTACGTTGCTGCAGCACTAAGTTGTGTACCTTCTATATTCACGTGAGCTTGATTGTCGTAAATATGGTGGATGCCTTTACCTTAGAAGTTATTTTTCTATTTTTTTATACCCTGTTTTTATACCTCAATAAAAAATAAACACTTTTCTCCAGTTTTTGAAAATCGATTTATTTTTTCGCAAGTTTGTCAAGGTTGTTAATAAGTTGGTTATGCATAGCATACTATTTTTGTATTCGTAATTTTTTGTGAAGACACTAAACTGATTGTATCCTTGTGAAAGTGTTCTGATTTACAATAGCTTCTTTCATCGTATATGCAGTTCTACTATGTCTTTCTCAATAATTATAATGATTGCATAATTTAAGGTTGCAGAGCAGCTGCAGAGATATTTGTAGTATCTCAGAAAAAGATTAAAATAAGCGATTTTGGCATAACTCTTCCCCCACCAAAAAAAAACACCACTCTCTCCACGCTCTCGCTCTCTCTCTCTCTCTCTCTCTCTCTCTGTGAGAATCTGTGACTCAGTGGCTAGGTCATTGGACTCGCGATCAGAAGGTTGCGGGTTCGATACCCAGCATCAAATTAGCCTGGATCAGCTACCAAGTGTATCCTTGTGCAACATATTTTACACGAATTATATAACCCTGTTAGAGATGCTGTGACTTAAAACACCAAAACACAAAACTCTCACACACAAAGACTTACACACATACCCACTCTCTCTCACTCTCCCTCTCTCTCCCTCTCTCTCGCTCACTCTCTCTCTCTCTCTCTCTCTCTCTCTCTCTCTCTCTCTCTCTCTCTCTCTCTCTCTCTCTCCACTTCAACGCTTAGGTCTTATTACTCCGCACAATATTGTAATTGCTCCTGCAAGATAAGAAAAGATTACATCAATAATTGTCCATCGCTTACTTGCTTGTAACATGTTTCAAAAGATTAATGGTAGGAGTTTATGTAGGTAGTTTTTGCTTTACTGGTGTTTATGGTGTAATGGGCTATGCATGAAGAGCATACTTACTACAATAAAGGATCTTACATGAGTACTGAATCCTTTCTATCTTTTGGGAGCCTTGGTGAATTAAGCTGCAAATCATTGGACGAGGATCATACATTTTTTTTGAATTGATCCCCAACATGTAAAATTATGTCCTGATGTAAATAAAATACTGATTTTATGCCATAATATCACAGTACAGTGTCCACAATTGACCATAAAGTGCATTAGAAAGCGCATAACATTACCTTTTTAAAATTGTTTCACGTCAAGCCGTCGTACTTGACCTGAATAACACAGTAGTCATGTGATATTATGTCACATCATTCGGCTGCCACTGTATAAGTGGATTTTAGGATCCAAGGTTTAAAGTTTTGGTATTGACTGTCACTTTTGTAGATATGTAGACACTTATCTAAACGTTAATAATAAATCATTGTGGAAATATTTTTGTATTATCATATACATCGCATCGCGTGCCATTTGGTACTGGACTAGGTTAATATTCTATATGATTGTATTTTTGTAATATCATATACATCGCATCGCATCACATACCATTTGGTATTGGACTAGATTAATATATTATCATATACATTGCATCGCGTACCATTTGGTATTGGACTCGATTAATATTTTGCATTATTGTTTATATATATAAACTGGATTTAAAATGTAGCTGTTTATTTCGGTATGTTTTAAAATAATCTGAAGCTTTGTGAAAGTACCCTTGTACTCTATGTTTACTTGTGTTGCCTATCCTCAGTAACCTTCAATCATTTTTATTTTGTATTCAGATTCGATAAGCAGGGACACACTTACCAACTGATGTGATTCCAAATGTTTATGCGTTTATTCATTCACGTCAGTGGACCGTACACTCTCAACCGAAGTGGTTTTTAATAACAAAAATAGTACGTGATAAAAATATTCAATGAGAATGTTATACTTCAGCTACGTTTGTTCCGGAGGAAATGTGATTTTAATAAAGCGAGTAGGTGGATAAACTTTGAAAATTAAGCTTGTGTGCATTCGTGTGAAAAGAGAATTAAAAAAAACTGTCAATTTTTCTAACCCTCTTTGTATTTATATTTACGTTGCAGAATCGAATTACCTGGGAAAGTGGGATAGTAGAATTAATGTTGGCAAATAAGCGCTTATCTTTTTTGCCAACTAATGCCTGGAAACTTTTACACAATGGTTTATTCGGACAGCGAATAACAAAACTGTAAAACTTTGAATCTAAAACCCATGTATAAAGTTGCACCTCAATGACGGAATATTTATCATATTACTATTGAGTTATTTAGGTAAAAAGCAAAGTCATGACATGATGCAAGGGAAACATATGATGTTAGAGGCTTGCTAGTACACTTCGGAGGCATTTCAGGTTACTTTATAGCAGTTTTATAAATAAAATTTGACATTTGAGGGGTCACTTCAAATAACAATTTTGAAACCAGTAGAAAACTTTGCGTCTTTAGTTCGCCAAGGCTCACAAACAATAGAAAGGATTCCACTTGTTTTATACATTGAAATGGAAATCAGTACACAAATAGGAACAGTTCGTGTAATCAAATATGACCTTCAGTACTAGTTGCAGGAAGGGCGAGGGGACCAAATTTTAGGATCTGGGGGCAACATTAGGCGAGCAATTTGGTTTGTTTCCCCTCCCCATTTTTCTCACCTCAAGAGGGCACGCAGGAAGACAAGAGAGTCGCACAACTAAGATCCTGCTCCCTCTGCCGTTTCTTAGAATTTTGGTTTAGATTGGTGAGCCAACCCAAAAAGGGATAAAGGAGGGCCCTAAACATTTTTAGTTTGGGACGGCGGAGACTCTGCACATTCAACCGGCCCCAGCCACGGTGGTTCAGCGACTTAAGATTCATCCAAGTTATTGGTGTAACGCAGTAGATAATCAGCTAGTCAAGCGCATCTGGTGTTATCGGGCAGCCAAGTGTTTCAAGCTCGTGTATCAAAAACTGCTCAGTTTTTATATTTAGGGCGACAGAGATAAGATTTTTTGACCCATATTGAGGGTCGCGCCAAAATACAAGCGGCTAGTTAGCAATCCGAATTTGTTTCAATACGGCCTGCAGCGTTGACAGCGTGCAGTCTACCTCATAACTCTTCGGTCAGACCCATTGCTTATGTAGGCCGCGCATAAAGGTCACAAAAATTATATTTGTAGCAAAAAAGTTGGAAGATTATTTTTATAAAAGTGTTGACTTTCTTCAGTCACCCCCCCCCCCACCCCACCCCCACCCCCCTCCCCCGCATGCAGTCTGCTTCACATTCTACTATGATAATGCTGTTATTTTTCGACCGGTCAATCAACCGCACATCAAAAGTATGGTTCGATCGATCAAGGCAGCCATGTTTACTACCACAAATTGCTTGACTAGGCACATAGGGTTTCAACATTGTATATTTTAAGCTTTCTGCTAAATAATAAAGCCCAGGTAAATATTTAAACCTTGTGTATGCTGAAGACGTTAGAGCTTATGTCATCAATACAGACGACCGTCATCGTCCAGGAAGCCATTGGGTAGCCGTCTACTTTCCCAAGGACTACAATGTGGACATTTTTCATTCTTATTGATTACTTCCTCTGGAAGACGACATCATTGACTTTGTGAGAAGATATACAGCATCCCCTCCATTCAATAATGTGCGATTACAAGGATCTGATTCGATATTGTGTGGCCAATATAGTTTCTGTTCTCTTCATCAACGTAGTCTTGGCTTCGCTTTAGAACATTTAGTGACTTATTCTGGAAGCGATTTCTCTAGAAACGACATAATATAGGAAAGTTATTTTGTGAACGTTATGGTTATCTATTTTCTTTAGCCCAGAAACGTTGTGTCATCAATTGGAAAATGACACTATCCTCAATGATCATTGAAAATCTAGTCTGACTCCACAACGTTGTCAACCTTGTAAATATGTTCATGTTTAATCTTTTGTACATGAAAAGGAAGTGGCAAGCCCTAATCCTTCCTCTTCATTTTACCTGAGCGAATCTTAATGCAAAATGTTGATTTCGACACCTAATGTTAACCTGTTTCTGTGAGTGTCCTTTCCACTTTCTCTGTCTCTGAAACACACACCCACATATACCTCACACAACACACAAACCTGACCCACACATTGACAGACAGACAGATTTCTCATGTTGAAACGTTCGACGTCATACGTATTTCCCTTTTGAGTGCAGACCGTCACATCATGTTACACTGTTACAACGCAGCTATGAACCAAGATGGCACCTATGCCAATTTCCCGTTGACACCTCGAATCTTTTGACCCTATTTAACATAGGGCCACGTTTGGGTCTATTTCGCCGTCCTCTACTACTACTGCCGATTGTTAAACAATGTATTATTGTATCCAACAATGCTAGGAAATTTTATAACCATTGCTACAGTCAATACAAATTTACCATCAACACCAATATCTGAAAAATGTTTCTTTGACTTTTTACATCTTAGTAATAATCTTGCTCTCCTAAAATTAATTTCTCTAAATAGTATTTACTCTTGTGACAGTGGAAACAACCGGTATAATGCATGTTCTTTTGAACTTGACCACCTAATATGCTCTGATTTAACCTTGCAATACCTTCATTTCTCAATCAGTTACTTTCTTGCAGAAAAGTCCGGCCAGTAGAATCGAAAGGATCAACAGTATCATTGTACAAATTGTAATTTTCATTCAATTTAACATACAAAAATCCTCAAATACGAATGTTGTCATCAATTACATAATTCTTGCTTTCATTAGTTACAACTATTGATTTTTTCCATTGTTAAAAATTATTATTATTATTATTATTATTAATATTATTATTATGTGGGGATGATAAAGGTATTGTAAACTTTGCATGTATACAAGACAATTCTGCTACGACCATGAACTATTTACTTTTAGACCATTTATTATTTACATGTATCACAACCTTCAATATTGGTAATATGATTGAGTCCATTCTCCAACCTATACTATTTTATTTGAGTCTCGCTGATTTAATTTCCCTCACAGCTGAAAATAAACGAAGTATTTTTCCAAGATATATATATATATATATATATATATATATATATATATATATATATATATATATATATATATATATATATATTTGGAATTAAACACAAAGATATATATTTGTCCAAAACGTCAGAACAATCAAATCGACACTGCGTATTAAATGCTTTATTTGGAGAGTATTTGTGAATCAGCACAAACGAAAAAAGTAGATCAACATAATATCAATAAAAGATGTGATCAGGTTTCGGCCAGCAAACAACCCTGATATGATGCAGACTGTCAATCAGCAAAGCACCGCGCGCTTGACACACTTTAGAAATTTCCGAAACAATAATATGATAGATAACTTTGCTTTATACAAGCACCATATCAATATGTACAAAAAGGTAACCATGCATAAACGCAATCTATACAAAATAAAGGAAAAGCCAAACTTTGAAAAAGAACTTTTAGAGAAAAAATCGAAAGGTTTCTGGAGACTTTTAAAATGTCAACACACCCACACCCCCCTGGATCCCCCCACCCCCCGCATTGATAGGAAAAATAGATCGCACCGGATGGTGCCTGGACGTTTCATAATTATTTAATATACATCATGAGGTGGATTCGAAATTTCAGGTTCAAGGAAACAAATGACACTCTCCACGAAAATCTGAACGGTAAAAATAAAGTCGGAAAGTTCTGGTGGTATTGATGTCGTTTCGAGTGACTTTCTCAAGGAAACTGGAAATATCAGTGTACCTATTTTAGTGTCTACTTTCAATCAATTATTTGATCTCGAATACTTTTTGAAGTGTTGGACAACAGCACCCATTCACACAAAAAAGAATATAAATATGCCTACAATTATAGAGGGATTAACCTTTTACCAGTCATCAGCAAAATATTTACCTCAATTTCTAATGAAAGATTAGTTATTTGGGTCTGTACGAATTATATTCTATGTGGTTAACAAGATGTTTGTTTTAGAAGTGGATACTCGACTGTGGATAATATATTTAATCTAATCAACTTGATAATTATGTTTGAGAAAACAAAGAGGTAGATTTTATGTTCTCTTTGTTGATTATGAAAAAGCTTTTGGCTGTATTGATCAGATCATATTTTACCATAAATTAGTAAATGAAAATATCTGCAGTAAAATGCTTACACATTGAAAGCCATATATGCAAATGTCAAAGCTTGTGTGCAAGCGTCAAATGACTTGACAGAAACATTTAACTGTCTGGTTGGGGTAAGGCAGGTTGTGTTTTATGACCCATTTTATTTTAATTGTTTTTAAATGACTATGTTTTCTTTGCCGAAAGTGCTATTCAACTTCAAAGAATTCTAAATAAATTAAAATAATATTGCAACATCTGAAAACTAAAAATATACCTGGAGAAGACTAAAATCGTAGTTTTTTGGAAAAGGGGGATATTTTAGAGAATATGAAAGTTGGCAGTATGATCGGCTGATAGAGAAGTCATATTATTACAAATATCTTGGTTGTGTATTCTCTTTTAAACATTCGTTGCATATGTGTCAAAAACACTACTAGCACAAGCATCAAAAGCATTTTATATTCTGAAGGCTAGATTAAATCATTCATGCAAACGGTCTACACAAACTATATTCCAAATATTTGATACTAAAATAGCGCCAATTGTGAATTATGGGTCTGAAGTTTGGGATTTTAACAAAGCAAATGACATAGAATCTGTACATATATCATTTTGCAAATATGTTATTGGTGTTACGAAATACATACCAAATGTTTGTATCTACAATGAATTAGGTAGAATGTCAAAGCAAGTAGTAAGATATAGCATAATACTTAAGTACTGGTTCAAATTACTAAAAAGATGACTGATGATAGATTCCCAAAACAAAGCTAAAATCTAGAGTTGACTTGAGGCGAACACTATGAATGTTGGGTAAATAAAATTAAAAGTCTATTGCTTTCACACGGAATGGAAGAAGTTTGGGTAAATTAAGGGGTGGGTGATGAGAACACGTATTTCATTATATTTAAACAACGATGTACATATTATTTGTCTGCAAGGACTAAATGGGGAATTACATTCAATGGCTACATTACGATTTTATTAAAAGATCCGAAACGTCTTGAGTTGTGAATACTATATAAATTGTTAAAACTCTTCGTATCGTCTTCTCATATTATGTATGTTCAGAAATGGAAACTTCCCTATAATGGTAAATGTACGTAGGTTTAAAAATATCCCCTATGTTGAAAGACTCTGTCCTTTTTGTGCAGATACAGAAGATGAGTTTCACTTTGTTGTTAAATGTCCCATGTATAATAACTTGAGAAATGCTTATTTACCTTTAAACATTCACTGTAATGCAATTTACATTAGGTTGTACAACTATATGAAGAGAATTAGTAATAATATTAATTTCCGTCATGTTGTGCCTCTTTATTTAGGAAAATTTATAAAAGTTAGAGAGTCAGTGTGTTAGTCCCAAAATGTTTATGTTTCGTGGTTATGCCATATTTTTCATACATGAATGTAATTTTGGCCTGTGACCTATATTAGGAGAATAGAGATGATGATGATGATGATGATGATGATGATGATTATTATTATTATTATTATTATTATTATTATTATTAACTATTTGATTCTTCTTTGCTTTGAGGTATATCCAATCATGATTCTTTGGAATGCTAGAGTTTTTACTAATTAGGTAAATTGTTTCAAAATCTATTATGTTGGTTTATTCGAATTAAATGAATTATTATCAGGTAAAGGTATTTTACATTCAAATACAAGTTTTCATATTTGAAAGTAGTTCAATTCGAAATAGCCTGTTTACCTTCTCTGGTAAACTTTGATCTAGCTGTTGCCAACCACACTGTCGGGTTAGTTTGATTCTGCCAAAATTTCATGTCAAAGTGTGCCCTGTACCTGTTAGCAGAGCCATCACTTCGAACTCTTAAAATGTAGCAATTCAAAATATTTAATAGTTTGTATGTAAACTAATCCTTTTTTCAGTATAGTAAACTTTTATATCTGTAAATGTGCAATGTCTGTGTTAACTAGTAATTTAAACAGAGTTGCAAAGCAAGGATACGATTTTATGCTTGTTATATTCTTAAATCTGAAGTGCGTTATTTAATTGTCACAAATCATTATGCCGTAACTTATTTTCAACTACACATCACCCCCAACCCCGCATTTGAAGGAATAGCTTTTATGATGATGATTTTGATGATGATGATGATGATAATGATGCTAATGATGATAATGTTAATGATGATGAAGATGGAGAATGTCTACTTTAAATGGAGTCCATCAGTCTATCTAGGGTGTTACTGCATGCAACAAAAACGGTATGCTTGCTTTCTTTCTAATCATGACTTTTTATATTACACCAAAGAGAGGCAGACTCAGTAAAATTCATTTTCTCGTCTATAATTTTGCTTTATTTACTGACATCTATTCGTCCATTCATTCCATGATTTTAATCTGATGGATTAAAAATATGCATACCGTATAAAATCTTAATGCTTTCTATGTTCACTGTTTAAGCTTTTTGCTGTCTGTACAGTTATATCTTTACACTATGTATTTCATCTGGCTAAACATTATGCTAGTCTTTTAGTCATTTTGTTTTAAATATATTGCCTATAAAAGTGGCATTTGTTTTAATTTGGATATACCTCTAATTGTAACGATCCGGCATTGTGGCCCTAATCTTTTCATTCTTTGATATTATAAACATGTTATATATATATATATATATATATATATATATATATATATATATATATATATATATATATATATATATATATATACTTCCAATTTCATTTATTTTAAGTTTTAGGTTTTCTTTAGCCGTTTTAGAGTCACTTCTATGCATAAATAATCACTAATCATTTCCATATACGTAATCATGTGATGAAGCAAATTCTGCAGGCGTGTGCGTTTATCTTGTAAAGTAGATTGGACTTTGAATGTATATTTTTTACCTAATTATAAACTCTGTGATTTGTATATCTTTATATTAAAAAACTTAGTCGAATTTTAAGTAGATTAATTAGTATGTGCGTGTATTTGTGTGTGCTTTTTAGGTATATTTGTTTAAAGTCACGTGTCACTTTTTCGGATCATATACTCAGGGTATAATAATTTTTATCGGTGGGTTGTTTTTTTTTACATTAAAATCAAAATTAGATATATGTGTGTATTTGTCTGTCTGGACCTTCATTTTTTTAAAAAATAGATTTGTTTTTAAGTCACATTTTCCTGTTTATGATCATATTCTCATCAAAATATCCATATAATTTGGTTGTCATTTTTTTTCTCTACATAGGAAAAATAAATGAGAGATGTGTGTGATTTTGTACTTGAGAAGATTAGTTTTCAAGTCATATTGTTACTTTTGATGGTGATTTGTTTCAGAATGCAATTATATGTATATAATTTTGATTGCAATTGTTTTTTTTGTTTTTTTTAACTTTGAAATCAAAATTAGGTATGTGTTGTATTTATGTATATGTGTGTTTTCGATTTTGTTATTTAAGTAGATTTGTTTTGAATTCACAATTTACTATATATGAGCATATACTCATTGGATATAGCGTATTTAATTTCTTTTTTTTTTTGCACTGGAATATGTGTATTTGTGTGTGTGCTTTGTGTGTATGCATTAGTGTGTGTGTATCATTCATTCTGAGTGTATATTATGTATATAATTTATATTGCGATTTGTTTTCTTTACATTGGAATGAAAATTGAGGTTAGGAAAGTGTATACATTTGTTTATGTGTTTTTCTATTATCTAGTAGATTAGTTAGAAAGTCACATTTTACTTTTCTGGTCATACATTCAGGGTATATGAATAGAGTTTGTATTTTTAGTATTTACAAATTAAGGACGTGTGAATGTGTTAAATTAATTATATTTAAGTAGATTAGTTTAACGTCGCATTTTACTTTTTCCGATCATATACTCAGGGTATATGTTTACAGCTATTACTTTCCTTCTTGACATTGAAATAAAATTTAGGGATACATGCGTTTGGTGTGCGATTATATCTTTATTTTGATATTAAAAGTTTATCTGAATGTACCTTTTTCACACTATTAATAAAAGTCTTCCTGTTCGCTTAAATAGTTTTTGTGTATATTATGTATGTTATTTGCAAATTAAATAATTACCACAACATATTTGGAATTAATCTTTTCATTGCAACAACCACAGTGTTTAGGCAATTAATTAGGAATTAATTGATGCAAAGCATCAAGTACAGTTTCTTAGACATCTTTCTTTAGACCATATGTCCGATTTTTTAAATTCATTCACATGTAAGGGATAGAGAGGGATTAGGGGGCGAACTGACAGGGTCAAAATAATGGATAATGTAGATGAATACTGCATTACTTTAAATGTTTCGATTTATAGAGAGGGATTAGGGGGATTAGATACTTCAAGCGTTTATAGATTTGTTTATTGTGTCAGACTTGAAAGGTTACTATGCTATTGAAGAGTCACAAAAGTGTTATAAACTACCTTTGACTGTTAAACATAAAAGATACCATTTATGATTTTCAATTAAAAAAAGCGTAACGATGGCTCTTTTCTATTTGTACGAGCTCTATATATTAATTTGAACAACTCTTGACCAAATAGTATTTGTTAAAATAATTACAGACGCATATGAATAGGAGCTGCATGTGAAAAGTTATTACATCTGTCCCGCTAAATAAGCTAGTCAAATCATATGACAGGTACACTTTGGCAATATATTCTCTAACATCTAGACTAACATACATTATTCATGAATGAGTGATCCTGACCCGTTAATTATTTCTTGTTCACAAAAAAATGTTTTAATAATGTAAGCTATAATAACTATAATCTCGCCATAGTGCAGGGGACTATGACTCCTGAATAACTTAATCACATAGAAGCTTCAATAGTATACAAGACTTGGTTTGCGTTGGAAGATTTAAAGTAGCATTATAAAATATTGTTTGTTGAATTTTAAATTTAAGAGGATATTTAAGGACTTTCAATTATATATTGCCTAGCATTGCATATGAAGTTAAATAGCCTCGACATATTATTTTGTACACCTGTTGATCAACAACTTTATATTTGTTTTTTATAAAAAGTTATTGGATTGTAACATCTGCGGTATAAAGGTGTAGTTGCGAATCAGCAATTCGATTCTGAGTATCAAATAATCTCTTGAGCTTTATGAAACCCTTCAGTTAATATTTCTATCACGCTTCCTTTACACATCCTCAATAACGCCTTTATGTCAAAAGAGTTCACCGTGACCTCTGTTTATAGGATACAGGTATTCTATCACACTGAATTTTAATAGAATTAAAAAATACATTAGCAGCTCTCATTTCCCGATCAACAAACTGGTATCGGGTCAGTGGTTTTATATCATTCCTAGCAACACAACAACATAATTAAACATTCTTTAAAGCCATATTTTAACTCAATAAAATGCCACACTTTTATGTGTACTCTCTTATAACTATTATCTGACATAGTTATAAACCATATGACACACCGCCCTCAACACCTGTAAACACGCACCGATATTATGATCAGAGAAAGATAGAGTTGTACGTGTATAGAAGGTTATAACGAGGGAGTTTTACCATGTATACCATGTCCTCTTTGTATGGGACATTGGAATACAATGTCACTGAATTCTCATGGAATGAACAAACAATACAATATACAAAAAAGTATTCCAGTGAGTAAATGTTTAAGCTAGTATTTTCTTGGTCCCTTCTTTGCCAAACAAAAATTAACAAGTTTAGCTGCTTTTGAGCCATGTCAAACATAATAAAACCGAAGTGAAATACATGATACAAATGCGATAAGTAACAAGTAAGGAAGGGTCCTTCAGTCTTTTCAAAAAGTATGATTGGCAGATACCACAGACATGGAATATATTATTACTCACTAAAACCACTCCTGACTGCATGTGTGCTGTACGGAAATGGCGCCAGATCCTCTTAACGCAGCACAAGGGAACAAGATGCAGGGGAAAGAAATGGCGCCATTCCCTTAAAAGTGGGGCGAAATCCATTGTGCTCTGCCAAGATCACGGTGTGGATCATTGATTTTATATTACTTACACAAAGAGATAAAAATAGAAAACATTTGGCATCTCTTATCTATTCATTAGCACGTATCTTGTGATCGAATTACCCGTTAATAAATGATGTCTGTTTGATTTAAACCCGTTTTGAAGTTAAAAAGCAATCAGAAATGACCCACCTCACCTGCCCAAAAAATAAAAAAAAAAATATAACAGCAATGAAACAAAAGAACAAACAAAGATAAAACGTGGATGTTAAACATTTCCACTGCCGCAATTCATTATACGGCCAAAAATGTTACCAGGCGCCGGGTGAGGCCAGCAGAGGAGATAATCGTATTCTTGAGGAATAGGTAGAGGAGAAAGAACATGGGAGCGAGGGGGATGGAGTGGGGGTGGGGTGGGTTTCATTCAAAAATAATGATAATAATAATAATAATAGTTGTTGTTGATGATGTTGTTATTGTTGTTTACGTGGCTACAACACTAAGTTGTGTGCCTTCTCTATTCACGTGAGCTTGATTGTCGTAAATATGGTTGATGCCTTTACCTTAAACGTTATTTTTTGTATTTTTTGTATACCCTGTTTCTATACTTCAATAATAAAAAAGAAACACTTTTCTCCAGTTTTTGAAAATCGATTTATTTTTTCGCAAGTTTATCAAGGCTGCTAATAAGTTGGTTATGCAGAGCATAGTATTTTTGTATTCTTAATTTTATTTTTGAATACACTAAACTAATTGTATCCTTGTGAAAATGTTCTGATTTACAATAGTTTCTTTCATCGTCTATGCAGTTCTACGATATCTTTCTCAATAATTATAATGATCACATAATTTAAGGTTGCAGAGCAGCTGCAGAGATATTTGTAGTATCTCAGAAAAAGATTAAAATAAGTGATTTGGGCATACCTCTTCCCCACCACCAAAATAGAAACCACCGCTCTATCCACGCTCTCTCTCTCTCTCTCTCTCTCTCTCTCTCTCTCTCTCTCTCTCTCTCTCTCTCTCTCTCTCTGACAAAGTGGCTAGGGCATTGGACTCGCGATCTGAAGATTGCGGGTTCGATGCCCAGCATCAAATTAGCCTGGATCAGCTACCAAGTGTATCCTTGTGCAACATATTGTACTTGAATTATATAACCGTGTTAGAGATGCTGTGCCTTAAAACACCAAAACACAAAACTTTCACACACAAAGACATACACACATACCCCCTCCTCTCTCTCTCTCTCTCTCTCTCTCTCTCTCTCTCTCTCTCTCTCTCTCTCTCTCTCTCTCCACTTCAATGGAATAGTCTCCTGCGTCGGCATTGAATGAAGCTTCGGATGCGACAAATGCACAGCAAAATAATGCTTAGGTCTTACGGTTATCACATTAATCGGCACAACATTGTAATTGCTCCTTCAAGATAAGAAAAGATTACATCACGAATTGTCCATCGCTTACTTGCTTGTAACATGTTTCAAAAGATTAATGGTAGTAGTTTATGTAGGTAGTTTTGGTTTTACTGGTGTTTATGGAGTAATGGGCTATGCCTGAAGAGCATACGTACTACAACAAAGGATCTTACACGAGTACTGCATCCTTTCTATCGTTTGGGAGCCTTGGTGAATTAAGCTGCAAATCATTGGACGAGGATCATACATTTTATTTGAATTGATCCCCAACATGTAAAATTATGTCCTGATGTAAATAAAATACTGATTTTATGCCATCAAATCACTGTATAGTGTCCACAATTGACCATAAAGTGCATTAGAAAGCGCATAACATTACCTTGTTTAACTTGTTTCACGTCATGCCGTCGTACTTGACCTGAATAACACAGTAGTCATGTGATAATATGTCACGTCATTCGGCTGCCACTGTATAAGTGGATTTTAGGATCCAAGGTTTAAAGTTTTGGTATTGACTGTCACTTTTGTAGATATGTAGACACTTATCTAAACGTTAATAATAAATTATTGTGGAAATATTTTTGTATTATCATATACATCGCATCGCGTGCCATTTGGTACTGGACTAGATAATTAATCTATATGATTGTATTTTTGTAATATCATATACATCGCATCGCAACCACATTTGGTATTGGACTAGATTAATATATTATCATAAACATCGCATCGCGTACCATTTGGTATTGGACTAAATTAGTATTGTACATTATTGTTTAGATTATATAATCTGGATTTAAAATGTAGCTGCTTATTTCGGTATGTTTTAAAATAATCTGAAGCTTTGTGAAAGTACCCTTGTACTCTATGTTTACTTGTGTTGACTATCCTCAGTAACCTTCAGTCATTTTTATTTTGTGATTAACTTCAATAAGCAGGGACATACTTACCTACTAATGTGATTCAAAATGTGTATGCGTCTTTTTATTCAAGTCAGTGGACCGTACACTCTGAACCGAAGTGGTTTTTAATAACAAAAATAGTACGTGATAGAAATCTTCAATGAGAATGTTATACTCCAGCTACGTCGGTTCCGGAGGAAATGTGATTTTAAGATAACGAGTAGGTCGATAAACTTTGAAAATTAGTATGTATGCGATAAAGAGAAAACAAATATCTGTCAATTTTACTGACCCTCTTTGTATTTATATTTACATAGCAGAATCGAATTACCTGTTAAAGTGGAATAGCAGAATTAATGTTGGCAATTAAGCAATTATCTTTTTTGCCAACTAATGCCTGGAAACTTTTACGCAATGGTTTATTCTGATAGCGAATAACAAAGCTGTAAAACCTTGACCCTAAAACCCATGTAGAGTTGCACCTAAATGAAGGATTATTTATCATATTAACATTGCGTTATTTGGATAAAAGGCAAAGTCATCACATGACACAAGGCAAACACGTGATGTTAGAGGCTTCCTCGTACACTTCAGAGGTATTTCAGGATACTTTATGGCAGTGTTATGAATCAATTCTTACATTTGAGGGGTCACTTCAAATAAAAATTTGAAACTACTAGAATACTTTTCGTCTTTAGTTCGCCAAGGCTCACAAACAATAAAAAGGATTCCACTTGTTTTATAAATTTAAATGGAAATCAGTACTCAAATGGGAAGATTTCGTGTTATAAAATATGCCCTTACATCATAACACCCGTAAAGCCAAAGTAACAGTCATAAGCACTACTACTGCTACCACCTCCACTACCACCATCACTACTACTAATGTTTCTATTAATACAACTAATTTTACTACAGCCGCTGCTGCTACTACTACTACTTACTCTTCTACAGCTACTACTACCATCACCACTGCTATTACTATTAGCTGCAGGAAGGGCGAGCGGACCAAATTCTAGGATCTGTTTCCCCTCCCCATTGTTCTCACCTCCAGAAGGCACACTGGAAGAGAACAGAGTCACGCAACTAAGTCCCCGCTCCCGCTGCCGTGTCTTAGAATGTTGGTTTAGATTGGTGAGCCAACCCAAAAAGGGATAAAGGAGGGCCCTAAACATTTTTAGTTTGGGACGGCGGAGACCCTGCAAATTGAACCAGACCCAGCCACGGCGGTTCAGCGGCTTACGAGTCATCCAGTTAATGATGTAACGCAGTAGATAATCAGCTAGTCAAGTGCATCTGGTGTTATCGGGCAGCCAAGTGTTTCAAGCTCGCGTATCAAACACTGCTCAGGTTTTATATTTAGGGAGACAGAGATAAGATTTTTTTTACCCATATCCCATATTGAGGGTCGCGCCAAAATACAAGCGGCTAGTTAGCAATCCGAATTTGTTTCAATGCGGCCTGCAGCATTGACAGCGTGCAGTCTACCCCATAATTCTTAGGCCAGACCCATTGCTTATGTAGGCTGTGCATAAAGGTCACAAAAATAATATTTGTAGTCAACCCCCCCCCACCCCACCCCCACCCACCGCATGCAGTCCTACTGCACATTCTACTATGATCATGCTGTTATTTTTTGACCGGTCAATCAACCGCACTTCAAAATTATCGATCGATCGATAAAGGCAGCCATGTTTACTATCACAAATTGAGCACATTGTATATTTTAAGCTTTCTGCTAAATAATAAAACCCAGGTAAATATATAAGCCTTGTGTATGCTGAAGACGTTAGAGCTTATGTCATCAACACAGACGACCGTCATTGTTCAGGAAGCCATTGGGTAGCCGTCTACTTTCCCAAGGACTACAGTGTGGACTATTTTGATTCTTATGGATTACCGCCTCTGGAAGACGACATCATTGACTTTATGAGAAGATAGGCAGCATCCCCTCCATTCAATAATGTGCGATTACAAGGATCTGATTCGATATTGTGTGGCCAATATTGTGTCTGTTTTCTTCATCAACGTAGTCTTGGCTTTTCTTTACAAACTCTTTTGACTTTTTTTGGAAGCGATTTCTCTAGAAACGATATAAAATAGAAAAGTTGTTTTGTGAACGTTATGGTTATCTATTTTTTTTAGTCCAGAAACGTTGTGTTATCCATTGCAAAATGATACTGTCCTCAATGATCATTGAAAATCTAGTCTGACTCCACAACGTTGTCAACCTTGTAAATATGTTTAATCTTTTGTACATGAAAACGAAGGGACAAGACCTAATCCTTCCTCTTCATTTTATGTGAGCGAGGCTTAATGCAAAATGTTGATAATGACACCTAATATTGACTTGTTTCTTTGTATGTCCTTTTCACTTTCTCTGTCTCTGAAACACACAGCCACATACACCTCACGCAACACACACACACACACATACAAACCTCACCCACACATTGACAGACTGACATATTCCTCAGGTACGACGTCATACGTATTTCCTTTTTGAGTGCAGACCGTCACCTCATTTTACACTGTTACAATATAGCTATGAACCAAGATGGCACCTATGTTAATTTCCCGTTGACACCTTGAATCGTTTGACCCTATTTAACATAGGGCCACTTTTGGGTCTATTTCGCCGTCTTCTACTACTACTGCCGATTGTTAAACAATGTATTCTTGTATCCAACAAAGCTAGGAAATTTTATAACCATGCTACAGTCAATACAAATTTACCATCAACACCAATATCTGAAAACTGTTGCTCAAAACATTTTTTCTTGACATTTTTCATCTTAGCCATAATCTTGCTCTCCTAAAAAAAAATTCTCTAAATAATTTTGACTCTTGAACAGTGGAAACAAACGGTATAATACATGTTCTTTTGAACTTGACCACCTAATATGCAAATAAGGTCTCATCTGATGCTCTGATTTAACCTTGAGATACCTTCATTTCTCAATCAGTTACTTTCTTGCAAAAAAGGTACGTCCGACCAATAGAATAGAACGGATCAGCAAATTGTAATTTTCATTAAATTTAATATACAAAAATCCGCAATTACGAATGTTGTCATCAATTACATAATTCTTGCTTTCATCAGTTACATCAATTGATTTTTTCCATTGTTAGCAATTATTATTATTATTATTATTATTATTATTATTATTATTATGATCATTATTATTATGTGGGGATGATAAAGGTAATGTAAACTTTACATGTATACAAGACAACTCAACCATAACCAAGAACTATTTACTTTTAAATCAATTATTTTTGACATGTATAACCACCTTCATGACTGTTAAAATGTCAACACCCCCTCCCACCCACCCCCACGTTGATAGGAAAAATAAATCGCACCGGATGGTGCCTGTACGTTTCATAATTATTTAATATACATCATGAGGTGGATCAACATTTCAGGTTCAAGGAAACAAATGACACTCTCCATGAAAATCTGAACCGCAAAATAACTGAAGAAGTGCAACACGTTATAAAAAGTATAAAGCCGGGAAATTAGGATGGTATTGATGTCGTTTCAAGTGACTTTCTCCAGGAAACTGGAAATGTCACTGTATTTTTTTTAGATTCTACTTTCAAGCAATTATTTGATCTCGAGTACTTTTCGAAGAGTTGGACCACAGCACCCATTCACACAAAAGAGAATATAAAAAAGTAGAGAAGGATTAGCCTTTTACCAGTCATCAGCAAAATATTTACCTCAGTTTCTAATGATAGATTAGTTAACTGGGTCTATGAAGATTATATTCAATTTGATAAACAAGATGGTTGTTTTTGAAGTGGATACTCTACTGTGGATAATATATTTAATCTAATCACCCTGATTATTATTTTTGAGAAAACAAAGAGGTAGATTTTATGTTCTCCTTGTTGATTATGAAAATGCCTTAGACTTTATTGATCAGATCATACTTTAGCATAAATTAGTAAATACAAATAAAAGCAGTAAAATGCTTACGACATTGAAAGCCATATATATATATATTCAAATGTTAAAGCTTGTGTGAAAACGCCAAATGACTTGACAGAAACATTTAGCTGTGTTTCATGGCCCATTTTATTTTCATTGTTTTTAAATGACTTGGTTGCCTTTGCCGAAAGTGCTATTCAACTTCAAAGAATTCTAAATAAATTAAAATAATACTACAACATCTGGAAACTAAAAATATACCTGGAGAAGACTAAAATCGTAGGTTTCTGAAAAGGGGAATATTTGAGAGAATATGAAAGCTGGCAGTATGCTGATGGGATGATAGAGAAGTCATGTTATTACAAATATCTTGGTTGTCTAACCTCTTTTTAACATTCGTTGCATATGTGTCACAAACGCTATTAGCACAAGCAGCAAAAGCATTTTATATTCTGAAGGCTACATTAAATCATTGATGCAAACTGTCCACAACAAACTCTATTCCAAATATTTGATACTAAAATCGCGCCAATTGTGAATTATGGGTCTGAAGTTTGTGACTTTTACAAAGCAAATACATAGAAGCTGTACATATATCATTTTGCAAATATGTTATTGGTATTACGAAATACATACCAAAAGTTTTTATCTACAATGATTTAGGTAGAATGTCAATGCAAGTAGTAAGATATAGCATAATACTTAAGTACTGGTTCAAATTACTAAAAAGATGACTGATGATACGTTCCCAAAACAAAGTTATAATCTGCAGTTGATTTGAGGCGAACACTAGGAATGTTGGGTAAATAAAATTAAAAGCCTATTGCTTTCACACGGAACGAGATTAGTTTGGGTAAATAAAGGGGTGGGTGATGAGTACCTGTTTTTCATTATATTTAAACAACGATGTACATATTATTTGCCTGCAAGAACTAAATGGGGATTTACATTCAATGCCTACATTACGATTTTATTACAAGAGATGAAACGACTTGAGTTGTCAATACTATATAAATTGTTAAAACTCTTCGTATAGTCTTCGCATACTATGTATGTTCAGAAATGGAAACTTCCCTATAATGGTAAATGTAGGTAGGTTTAAAAATATTTCCTATGTTGAAAGACTCTGTCCTTTTTGTGCAGATACAGAAGATGAGTTTCACTTTGTTGCTAAATGTCCCATGTATAATAACTTGAGAAATACTTATTTACCTTTGAACATTCACTGTAATGCAAATTACATTAAGTTGTACAACTTTATGAAGTGAATTAGTAATAATATTAATCTCCGACGTATTGTTCCTCTTTAACTAGGAAAATCTATAAAAGTTAGAGAGTCAGTGTGTTAGTCCTAAAATTGTTATGTTTCGTGGTTATACCATATTTTTCATACATGTATGTAATTTTGGCCTGTGGCCTATGTTACAATAATGTAGATGATGATGATGATGATGATGATTATTATTATTATTATCATTATTATTGACTATTTGATCCTTCTTTGCTTTGACGTATATCCAATCATGATTCTTTGGAATGGTAGAGTTATTACTAATTATGTAAAATTGTTTCAAAATCTAATATGTTGGTTTATTCGAATTAAATGAATTATTATCAGGTAAAGATATTTTACATTCAAATACAAGTTTTCATATTATTTGAAAGTAGTTTTAAATTGTAAATAGCCTGTTTACCTTCTCTGGTAAACTTTGATCCACCTGTTGCCAACCACACTGCCGGGTTAGTTTGATTCTGCCAAAATTTCATGTCAAAGTGTGCCCTGGACCTGTTAGCAGAGCCATCACTTCGAAATCTTAAAATGTAGCAATAAAACATCTTTAATAGTTTGCATGTAAAATAATCTTTTTTCAGTATAGTAAACTTTTATATCTGTAAATGTGTGTGCAATGTCTTTGTTAACTAGTATTTAAAACAGAGTTGCAAAACAAGATATGGTTTTATGCTTGTTAAATTCTTAAATCTGAAGTGCATTATTTAATGGTCACAAATCTTTATGCTTTAACTTTTTTCAACTACATATCACCCCCAGCCCCGCATTTGAAGGACTAGCTTTTATGATGATGATTTTGATGATGCTAATGATGATGATGAAGATGGAGTATGTCTACTTTAAATGGAGTCTATCAATATATCTAGGGTGTCTCACTGCATGTAACAAAAACAGTATGCTTGCTTTCTTTCTAAAAACAATTTCGTCTATAATTTTGCTTGATTTACTGCCATCTATTCGTCCGTTTATTCCCTGATTTTAATCTGATGGATTAAAAATATGCATACCGTTACAAATTTTAATGCCTTGTATGTTCAATGTGGTAAGCTTTTTGCTGTATGTACAGTTTATCTTTAAACTATGTATTTTATCCGGCTAAACATTTTGCTAGTCATTTAGACATTTTGTTTAAAGAATATTGCCTATAAAAGTGGTATTTGTTTTAATTTGGATATACCTCTAAATTGTAACGATCCGTGAATGTTTCCCTAATTGTTTCATTCTTTGATATTACAAACATGTTAGTTATATATATATATATATATATATATATATATATATACCTGCAATTTCTTTTTAAACAGTTTTAGGGTTTCGTTAGCCTTTCTAGAGGTTCTTATATGCATAAATAGTCACTAATCATTTCCATATACGTAATCACGTGATGAAGCAAATAATCCTTGTGTGCGTGCATCTTTTAAAGTAGATACGACTTTGAATGTATATTTGTTACCTAATTATGAACTCTGTGATTTATATATCTTTATATTAAAATCTTAGTAGAATGTGCGTGCGCAAATGCCATTTTAAGTAGATTAATTAGTTTGTGCGTGTATTTGCATGTGCTTTTTAGGTTGATTAGTTTAAAATCACGTGTTACTTTTTCGGATCATGTACTCAGGGTATAATTTAAACTTTTTTTTTTACATTTAAATCAAAATTATATATATATATATATATATATATATATATATATATATATATACATATATATATATATATATATATATATATATATATATATATATATCTGTATTGGTGTATCTGAACCTTCAATTTTTTAATAGATTTGTTTGTAAGTCACATTTTCCTGTTTATGATCATATTGTCGAGGCATAATAATATGCATATAATTTTGTCTGTGATTTTTATTTTCTCTACATAGGAAAAATAAATAAGAGATGTGTGTGTGTTTTTTGTACTTGAGTAGATAGTTTTCAAGTCATATTTTTACTTTTGATGGTGATTTTTTCAGGATGCAATTATATGTATATTATTTTGATTGCAATTGTTTTCTTTACAGTGAAATCAACATTAGGTATGTGTTGTATTTATGTATGTGTGTGTGTGTCTTCGATTTTTTTATTAAAGTTGATTTGTTTTGAATTTACAATTTACTATATATGATCATATACTCATGAGATAAAGTATGTTTAATTAATTATTTTCTTTGCACTGGAATTAAAATTAGGAATATGTATATTTGTGTGTATGCTTTAATGTGTGTGTATCGTTCGTTCAGAGTGTTTATTATGCATAAAAAAAATGTATTGCGATTTGTTTTCTTTATCTTAGGACGAAAGTTAAGGTTAGGAAATTGTATACATTTGTGTATGTGTTTTTCTATTATTTAGTTCATAAGTTAAAAAGTCGCATTTTACTTTTTCTAGTCATACATTCAGGGTATATTAATAGAGTTTTTATTTGTAGTAAATGCAAATTAGGAATGTGTGAATGTGTTATTTTAATTTTATTTAAGTAGATTAGTTTAACGTCGCATTTTACTTTTTCTGATCATATACTCAGGGTATTTGTATATAGCTATTACTTTCCTTCTTGACATGGACATAAAAATTAGGGATGTATGCGTTTGTTGTGCGATTTTATCTTTATTCTGATATTAAAAGTTTATCTGAATGTACCTTTTTCACACTATTAATAAAAGTCTTCCTGTTCGCTTAAATAGTTTTTGTGTATATTATGTATGTTATTTGCAAATTAAATAATTACCACAACATATTTGGAATTAATCTTTTCATTGCAACAACCACAGTGTTTAGGCAATTAATTAGGAATTAATTGATGCAAAGCATCAAGTACAGTTTCTTAGACATCTTTCTTTAGACCATATGTCCGATTTTTTAAATTCATTCACATGTAAGGGATAGAGAGGGATTAGGGGGCGAACTGACAGGGTCAAAATAATGGATAATGTAGATGAATACTGCATTACTTTAAATGTTTCGATTTATAAAGAGGGATTAGGGGGATTAGATACTTCAAGCGTTTATAGATTTGTTTATTGTGTCAGACTTGAAAGGTTACTATGCTATTGAAGAGTCACAAAAGTGTTATAAACTACCTTTGATTGTTAAACATAAAAGATACCATTTATGATTTTCAATTAAAAAAAGCGTAACGATGGATCTTTTCTAGTTGTACGAGCTCTATATATTAATTTGAACAACTCTTGACGAAATAGTATTTGTTAAAATAATTACACACGCATATGAATAGGAGCTGCATGCGAAAAGTCATTACATCTGTCCCGCTAAATAAGCTAGTCAAATCATATGACAGGTACACTTTGGCAATATATTCTCTAACATCTAGACTAACATACATTATTCATGAATGAGTGATCCTGACCCGTTAATTATTTCTTGTTCACAAAAAAATGTTTTAATAATGTAAGCTATAATAACTATAATCTCGCCATAGTGCAGGGGACTATGACTCCTGAATAACTTAATCACATAGAAGCTTCAATAGTATACAAGAATTGATTTGCGTTGGAAGATTTAAAGTAGCATTATAAAATATTGTTTGTTGAATTTTAAATTTAAGAGGATATTTAAGGACTTTCAATTATATATTGCCTAGCATTGCATATGAAGTTAAATAGCCTCGACATATTATTTTGTACACCTGTTGATCAACAACTTTATATTTTTTTTTATAAAAAGTTATTGGATTGTAACATCTGCGGTATAAAGGTGTAGTTGCGAATCAGCAATTCGATTCTGAGTATCAAATAATCTCTTGAGCTTTATGAAACCCTTCAGTTAATATTTCTATCACGCTTCCTTTACACATCCTCAATAACGCATTTATGTCAAAAGAGTTCACCGTGACCTCTGTTTATAGGATACAGGTATTCTATGACACTGAATTTTAATAGAATTAAAAAATACATTAGCAGCTCTCATTTCCCTTATCAATAAACTTGTATCAGGTCAGTGGTTTTTTATAATTCCTAGCAAGAAAACAACTTAATTAAAAATTTCTTTACGCCATATTTTAACTCAATAACATGCCACACTGTTAAATGTACTCTCTTACCACTATTATCTGACATAATTATCAACCGTTATGACTATGACACCCCGCCCTCAACATCTGTAAACACACACCGATATTATAACGAGAGAAGATTATAACGAAGGAGTTTTACGATGTATACCGTGTCCTCTGTGTAAAGGATACAGGTATACAATGTCTCATGGAATGGACAAGAAATACGAGATACAAAAAAGTATTTCAGTCAGTAAACAGTGGTCTTTAAGCTAGTGTGTTCTTCGTCCCTTCTTTGCCAAACAAAAATTTTAAAGTTTAGCTGCATTTGAGCCATATCAAATATAATAAAACCGAATTAAAAGACATGATGCATATGAGATAAGTAACAAGTGAAAAAGGGTCCTTCAGTCTATTCAACAAATTTGATTGGCAGATGCCACAGACATGGAATATATGATTACTCATTAAAACCACGCCTGACTACATGTGTGCTGTACGGAAATGGCGCCAGATCCTCTTAACGCAGCACAAGGGTAAAAAAAAAACGGCGCCATTTCTTTAAAAATGGGGCGAGATCAACTGTGCTCCTCCAAGATCACAGTGTAGATCATTGATTTTATATTACTTACACCAAGGGATAAAAAAGAAAACATTTGGCATCTCTTATTTATTCTTTAGCACGTATCTTATGATCGAATTAGCCATTATTAAATGATGTCTGTTTGATTTATACCCGTTTCAAATTTAAAAGCAAACTAGAAACCTCCTCCCCACCCCCTACACACAAAAAACAAACAAATAAACAAAACAAAACAAACAATCAAACAAAAACAAAACGTGAATATTCACAATTTCCACTGATGCAATTCACCACACTGCCGGTAATGTGTTTTGCTCCAATAAAGTGCAGTTTTCCTGAATATATGTGATCTGATTGGTTCAACCAAAGGATCCGACCACTTGCGGACAACGCATTAGTCAGTATCGTCAAGAAAATCTTCTTATTAGCAATGAAATAAAATATTTTCTTTTTTGTGTTGTATTAGCCATTTATTAAGCCCGTTCAATAGGTCACAAGACTGAGTCACCGTTACCTGGCCTCGTGAAAGCCCAGGAGTGGGGACTGTCGTATTGTACTTATCATTGTACCAATTGTTTTTCCATAGACCTTAATGTTAACGTTTGGTGAAATAAATATATATTCTATCCTACTTTAGCATGCATGTTACACGCTGTTAAAAAGAGCAATGTTAGATTGTCAATTTGACATGGACAGAACCAGGTACTCCTCTTCACTTAAGAGAGATAAGTCTGTCGAAATTAGACAGAGGTAAGAGTTACCCAGTCACAACAGCTACATTTTCAGTGATGTGTATCACATTTTTAAAAAAATCATAAAAAATAGAAAATATGATGTAGATGTGAATTAACATAATCTCAAATGTTGCCAAGAGACTCAACTTTTTTATAAGCCTGACAGAAACTACAACTCTTGCATAATGCACCTAAAACCATTTTTTTAGTTTTTTTATTTCTGAATGCAATCTTTCCTACACCTTAAATTCTGCCCCCCCCCCCCGGGCTTGCGCCATTGGTACCGTTATACCTATATCCAACATTACTTTACCAGCAATTTTGTTTTTAAATAGAATGAATTGTTTTAACTATGAGTTGTGTTTTATTCATATCAGCACTTATTTAACCTCACATCAGTGATATGAGACAAATCGCATTAGATCAATTTATGTAATAACCAGGCCAAAGGTCAATGTACTAATTAGTATGTACCTCTACAACTTCGAAAAGGAGATTTCATCTAAAATGAAGGACTTTATATTTCTGTAGCAGATGCAGAACTTAACATCAGAGACAGGTGGACATGACCTATTCTTATTATAAAGTATAAGCTTTCAACACTTTGCACTGACTGCAGATATATGAGGCCACAAACCCCCAGTCCTTGCGCAAAGTCAGCCTACCCATCTTCTCTGTAACACAAAAGAAAGCTTCACTTATTTGTGTAGTGAATAAAATTCATGAAATAAGTCAATATATCACCACATTTAGTAGATCACAGCTTCTATGCACTTATTATGGATTTTGGGTGACTTCCGGAAATAAAAAACAGATAAATGCCAAGAATAACTAGTTTGCATAGAAATTCCAAGAGTTAAAAACAGGAGGAAAGTGTGTTTCCAAAATGGACATCAATTTTATAATAAAGGAATCATAAATGAAAAGAACCAAGAAGAGAACATTGAGAAGAGAAAGTTTGTTCGCCGTACCTTAGACAAATATGTGGAGGCAGTACCGCAACAGTACAAGGACAATCCCAAGGCACTTGTACTTCTACGTCCCCTACCAGCACTAAAATGTCAGGTGGAACAGTGTCCATTTCAATCTGAAATAAAAGAGTAAATAATTTAAATCATACAGACACGTGTAATGTATATTGGTACTACATGTGCAATTCACACTAATAAGCTTCAGTTAGGCACACAAC
This sequence comes from Margaritifera margaritifera, assembly GCA_029931535.1. Lineage (NCBI taxonomy): Eukaryota > Metazoa > Mollusca > Bivalvia > Unionida > Margaritiferidae > Margaritifera > Margaritifera margaritifera. The sequence continues at coordinate 1,767,296 of JAQPZY010001681.1, forward strand.
CACATAGACACACACAAACACCTGTATCAATATTTAAAGCTTTAAACTTTTCTGTTGGAAAATATGAACTCAGTTGTGCTTACATTGGCATGAGGATTGAGGGTAATGTAATATTTCACACCAAATCTTCTCATTATTTTCGTAAACAGGTACTGAAAATGTGAGTTTTTATTTCTTGAAATGTCATGTATGGTAGAAGGGAGAGAACTCAATGAAATAACTAAAGTGTAGTACTGTATTATTATCTCCTGTACCATATTATCCATGTAATATAAATTAGTTCATGGAAATGTGGATTAACTTGTGCACAATTTAATAATTCAAACATAAAGTGTTGATAAAGTGAAAACCTAATATTATGGCTTCTATATGTAGCAGGGAGCTTGAGAGTGATTGAATTTTGTTCTCAGAGATGAGGAGGCTGCCACATAGGAGACTATAAAGCTCATGTTTATCAGAATACTGGTATGTAGAATGTAGCCTTCTATGAACATGTCAATATGACCCCATGCTGTTCTGGATTCCTACGATTGGACCTAAAGTTTGGAGAATAGTGTGGGTTTGTATGGAAGGAAAGGACAATGTATGAGCAATGTGGTTAACGCTTATAAATTTGTTGCCTTCTTTCTGGAAATTCCAGAAGAAATAGCTGGTCAATAATAAGTAAGGAATTAATTGAAAGTCAATAGATAGATATAAACGGGTTAACGCGAGTATCAGTGGGAAATGCTGATTTAAAGATATTGCTCTTGTCGGATGGTATTGCTGATACGTCTACAAAAGGCAATGCAAAAGAACTTACCTTTATAAACTGCATGAAGAATTTCAGGACAAGAAAGTGTACAAAAAGTGGCAATTGTTGCACGACAATTAAAAGAAGAGTGGGGAGGAAGATTATATCAATAATAAGTTGCCTACAATTACTCATAACGGCATATCCAATATGATTCAAAGTAATGTATAACAAATAAAGCACTTTCCCTGAGCCCTATAGTGTTCTCTGTGCTGGTTTATAACATGCCTTTAAAGAACCAGATAGTTACTGTTCATACATGATTTATCATGATATGAAGGTGAAATAGTTAATATGTGTCCAAAATCATCCAGATTGTGTTCACATAACTAATGTTGTTGCATGTATGACAGTCTCTAAGCTGACTCCACTGACATCAAGCCATCAGGCATTACAACTCTCTGTCTGCCATAGCTATATTTATCCAAAGCCCACCCTCCAAAGCCAACACGTGTTATTTTCTGAAGATTTCATACATTTTATTGTTCAAAGCGTGTCAATATTTGACCCAAAATACTCAATGTCCAATTGTTTTTACCAAATGACACTATTATAGTCTATAAATGGTGCCGACATATACATTTTGCTATAGACACACTGCGAAGCTGCTGTTCCCTATAGGTATCACGGTACAATTGTTTTTCCATAGACCTTAATGTTACCGTTTGGTGAAATAAATATACATTCTATCCTACTTTAGCATGCTTGTTATACACTATCATAGAGAGCAATGTTATATTGTCAAGTTGACAAGGCAAAACCAGGTACTTCATTGCACTTAAGAGAGATAACTCTGCTGGAACTAGACAGGGGTAAGAATTATCCAGTCACAGCAGATACATTTTCAATGATGTGTATCACATTTTTTAAAACTCATAAAAATAAAAAATATGATGTAGGTATGAATTAACATAATCTCGCATGTTGTCAAGAGACTCAACTTTTTTATAAGCCTGACAGAAACGACAACTCTTGCATAATGCACCAATAGTTTTGTTGTTTATTTCTAAATGCATTCTTTCCCACACCTTAAGCTTCGCCCCCTGGGCTTGCGCAATTGGTACCGTTATACCTGGAATCAGGTCACAATTAATACTTCCGGTTCGGTACCCACGAATGTAGTCCCAGTCTATTTTATAAGCATGTTTTCCTCTCTCATTTTGGTGGTAATGTATGGATTAGATTTAGGCATTTTTAGCATTGATTTAAATGAAATTGTTCATTGTTTAAAATATGTGCATTATGGTGTGGTAGTCTGTGTGTATTTTGGCGACAGAGCACAGTGAGTAATGAGGCATTGGTGGTGATCCGGAAGTGAAATCTGTCACCCATTGCATGTTGCTTTGTTTTCAGTCCTGCCTCGCAGAAGAATCCCGGTTAATATGACAAGAACTTCACCTTGAGTTCATCTTTGAAGATACTTTATATCAGCATATGATTTATTAGGATTTGGACACAGCGGAAAGTTCAGTACTGACACACAAATGTAGAGACGATATAGGAAAATTAAGTATGGTTTAATGTTACATGCAGATGAACAGCTAACGAAGAAAGAACATGGCGACGGGGAGTTGATTTTCGTTGTAAAATAATAATAATAATAATAGTTGTTGTGATTGATGTTGTTATTGCTATTGCTTACGTTGTTACAGCACTAACTTGTGTATCTCCTCTCTTTCTGTGAGCTTGATTTGAAAATCGATATAGTTTCTTTAAGTTTGTAAAAGTTGATAAAAAGTTGGTTATGTAGAGCATAAACACACTAAACTTATTGTATGCTTGTGAAAATGTTATGTGCAGTTCTGCGATGTCTTTCTCAATAATTAGAATACTTGCATAACTTAGGACTTAGGGTTGTAGAGCCGCTGCAGAGATATATCTAGTATCTCAGAATAAGATAACATATACGATTTTAGCATAACTCTTCTCTTTCTCCTCCCCACGCTATGTCTATCTGCTGTCTGTATCTCTGTCTCACTCTCTCTCTCTCTCTCTCTCTCTCTGAGAATATGTCAGTCTGTGGTTAGGGCATTGGATTCGTGACCAGAAGGTTGCGGGTTCGATTGTCTACCGTAGTCTATCCCTGAGCAATGCAATTTACTCACTTATATAACCGTGTAAGAGATGCTGTGCCTTAAAACACCGAAACGCAGAACTCAAATGCATTCTCTCTCTCTCCCTCTCTCTCACTCTCTCTCTCTCTCTCTCTCTCTCTCTCTCTCTCTCTCTCTCTCTCTCTCTCTCTCTCTCTCTCCACTACAATACGATAGTCTTCAGCGTTGACATTGCATGAAGCTTCGGATGTGACAAATAAACAGGAACTAATGTTTAGGTCTTACAGTTATCGCATTAGTCGGTACATTATTTTTATTTTCCCTAAAATATAAATTCTTCTCCTCCTTCTCTTTTTTCTTCTTATTCTTCATTCATTGATATTATTATTAGTGGTGGTGGAGTTCGTGGAGGTAATTGTGTTACTGGATGTTGTAAATGTTGTGATGCGGTGAACATTTTACACAATTGTTGTAACTAACTTTATTTTCGATATTGCAAAACTACATTTTTGGGAGAGACAAGAATTTGAGATATGGCTTTAATTCTGACTAAAATGTACATGCTTAAAAACGAATGAGAAATTGAATAATGCGATCTCTTGTCAAGATAAGAAAAGATTATATGACGAATTCTTCATCGGTTATGTGCTTGAAACATTTTTCAAAAGATTAATGGTAGTTGCGTTCATGGTGGTAGTTTTGGGTTTACTGGAGTTTATGGTGTAATGGATTTCCCCAAAAAGATATTTATTATACAGAAGAATCCTACATGTGTACTCATTTCAATTTATATTTTTGAAACTAGCTGAAACCTTTATATCCGTTGTGAGTCTTGGTGAATTAAACCTGCAAATCATTCGACGAGCCACAAAATGTAAAATTGTGTTCTAAACAATGCTAATAAATCATTGCGCAAAGGTTTGCAGACAATAGTTGTCAGAACAGTTTGATGCTTTACTGATACCAGAAACTTGCCATCCCATTTTCGAGGTAATTTGATTATGCAATGTAATTATAAATGCAAACAACGTCAGCAAAATGGACATATATTCATCGTTTTTTTGCTGCTTAAATGCATGTATGTTAATTTTTAATGTTTATCCGCCTACTCGCTGCGTTAAGATGACATTTCATCCCAAACTAACGCTGCTGGAGTATAAAATGCTCATTGAAGATAGACATCACGTAATATTGTTGAAGTAAAAGCCGACTATGCTGATAGTGTGCGATCCATTGACTTGGATAAAAGGAGGTATTCACGTTTGCAATCACATAAATATCTAAGTATGTCACTGCTTATCGAATTTAAACACTCATGTAAAACTGATTGAAAGTTACTGATGATAGGCATTACACCCATATATAACAATGTTACTTTCCCAAAAATTCCGGTTATATCAAAAAACATACCGAACTAAACGGCTAAATTGTAAATCCAGATTGTATAATCTATACAGTCATGTATAATATTAATCTAGTCCAATATCAAATGTGTCAGTCAGTTAAAAGACAATGTATCTGGAAGAGTCATGGTTGATATGGATATGAGATGCGATGTATATGCAAATGCACACAGAAGTATATGTAAAATGGAACTTATGCTTCAGGCGGTTGTGGGAGTGGGGAGGGGCATGCGGTCAGCTGGTCGGGAGAACCATTTGAAGCCACTGTCAGCCTGTTGGGGGAGGAGAGGTGAACGGTTAGTCAATTGGGGGTCAGCTTTATAGGGAAAACCGGGAGTTGTTAGGCCGGCCGTACCTACCCTCCCGCACCCACCACTCCAGGCCGAGGCAAAACTGTGGTTTTATTGCTTTGGAGAATTTTGTATTTTTTGGGGGTTAAAATTTGCACCGGATGCTTTCATGTTAATGCTTTATACGTTTGGACTCTGATTGTGGCACTTTTCCTTGCGGTTGGGTTTGGAATTTATGCAGCAAAGTATTCTTTTAAATTCAGTACAAGGCTAGCAGCATTGCACAAGTAGATAAAATAAGTAAATTTCGCGCCTCCCGCAGAATCACAACTTTTTTGCAGCTTGGTTTTGGTACTACTTGTCCCTTGGAACGACAGGCATTTTGTGTTACACGGTGGAAAATATAATGCTTATAACTTACCTTACACCATTTAGTCCTGACTAAAAACCAATTGTGTGACACATCAAGAAAAGGGTCACAAACCTGACATAATATTGATTGGTCACATTTTGATTATATACCAAGTTTCACGAAAGTTCTGAAATATTGAACAATGCCACATCAATATGTTTGAATAGTGAATTATACCGCTTATATGCCCGTTTAGTCAGTAATATTTTATGCTATTTTAGTAAGATCCGGGACGTAAAACAAGATGAATGTTACCAAACGCTTTGAAGATAAAAAAAGCGAAAAGCGTGTATGGAGTACCATTAGTACCATCCCTGACAAAGGCTAGCTAACTACACGACTCCGGCTCAGGTTGTGTCAGCATGTTGTTCCGAATGGACGCAGCTGGAGCACAAACTGTACTTTGTATATCGGACGGTTAAAAAGACAAAGAATAAGAACACACATACATGTTATGACGAATTCCCAGAGAGATTTTTCACGAGGTCCTCGAGGGCTCTGGTTCTTCCTTAAGCTATTAGCTAGTTGTTTGCCACTTCATCAATTACAACCGAAGTTTATGCCTTTGGCGATGCATCCCGTATTTCAGTTCATCTACGACAAGCTTGAATTCTTCTTCATAGATGGCGCTGTCTCCTTTGATATATGGTCTACGATTGTGTTGAGCTTTGTTTCAGCCAAACGCTGATTTAATCGAACTTTTCGCTTTCATGGATAATCGCCGGTTAATACAATTCCCAGCTACAGAAATCAGACAAAAGCTGAAAGCTATAATTTCAAGGGCAATCGCACTGGGGGCAGCAATGACTCTTGACAATATTCTTATTCCCGCCACACTGGTTCCCAGAGAAACAGCTGTCAATGCAATGTCAACACTATCCACTGCGTTTACTGCCCACTTGCACTTTTGAACAGAGCGCGCCACTGTTCAGCATCTGCCCGTAGGGAGATTTCAGAGCCGTTAATCTTTCTCATGCGGATATCGTGTGGTTTTGGAATTTGGATATATCGACATTATAATTGATCCCCTGCGGACACTCACCTCCAACCTGTCGCAGTGGAAAATGTCAGTTTGCTTAATATCACTAAATCTGGAAATAAGACGATCTACAACAAGATCGTCAAGAATCACAGATACCAAACATTATGTCCTCAAATGCAGCAACTGTTTGTTTTTCTGACCGATTATTGTTATGCGTTAGAAAGCGTCTTTTTGAATATAACTCTGTTGTATCTGTTCGCAGGACGAGTGATAGAGGGTCCTACATACCCCGATGGAAAGGTTATGGGCTAGAACGTTTCGCAAATACCACTTTGTCATTGTAGTAGCAATCGCCCCCGAGATGCCACGAGGGCAAAACTTTCGGCTGTGTTTCTGTTAACGAAATCGCAATTAATCCTAGCTGCTTGCGAGTGGGCTTAAGATTTTCTGGGTATAGTCCAGTGCTCAATGTCTATCTGCTTTGCATGCCCCTTCCATCCCAATTTAAACCGGTACGTATGAACTACCAGGACTTGAAGCTACTCTCGCACCAGTGGTTTGTATTCCTTGTCGATGTCATCCACTTGTTCTGCGAGGTGTACCAATAATCTGTCTTCTTCGTCGATCGCAGGATTTGCACACAGCATCCATGATTATTGTTCCTTGCCTATGTCTGGTTGTCCCCTCGTGGATTTGTCTTAACTAGTATAACGCAGGTTCTAATTGCGAAAGCCAAAGATGGTTAGATTATCTGAGAATCCAGACGCCTGTGCATTGACGTTTAAACCCGCATACCGAGTGGTGTCTTAAGCGGAAAACATAGACGCTAAGGTAGCTGTAAAGTTTTCGTTTGAGACTTTATTAAGTGACTGACCACTGCTCTTATTATGTGCCCGTACGACTCTAATTACAAGGATTGAAAGCCTTACATAGGTTCTCTTACCACGATTCCCGTGGAGGTTAATAAAGTAAAATCCGGCACCGTGATGGCGATAGTGATTGTGTTGTTGCTGAGGGTAATACCACTAACGTTATGAACGTATTTCGTTGAATTCCAGGTATAGAAATCAGATGCATTTATTGCTGTAATCCCGCCGAACAACATGATATTGTCGGCCATTAAGCACACGACCTTCAAGGCAGTACCAGTGGCCGAGAGATTTTTTGCATCTATGGGTTCTTCTGGCTCTGCATAAAACGGGGGCGATGGCCCAAAGGAGTTTGCATCGCAATTACTAAAAAGTCCCTGACCACCCAGACTCATAGCGTGCAAACACTATTTTAATCTCAAGGCAGATAGTGTACTCCAGCATATTAACCGGCGAATGTATTTCGCCTAAGATGCGAATTGAGAGCTCCTTGATGATGCCGTCACGCAATGTACACCAACGTGGCATTACATAGGAGACAATGCTGGACTCCCCATAGGACTCATCAGTACACGAATAACTTGTAGCAGAATGCTGTTTTTTTTTTCCTTCCACAATATTCCCAATTTAGTTTATTTATTTGAGATGGACATAAATCCGCGGGACATTGATAAAAGCATGGACAGTATATGCCGTGTGCGCACAAGCTCCATAAAACCTGAGTAATTCGAATCCAATGATGGATCGAGCGAGTTGAGCTAGAGCTGACAGACAGTCAATTCAATCAATTGATTGAATTCCTTAAAGAATTGCACCATGTTTCCACGAGGTGAGGGAAATAACTTAATTAGCCAAAGATTCGGCTTAATTATTTTGATGTAGGAGTAAGGTACCATTGATGTAGGATGCCTTTTATGTACATGCGTATCATAGGTTGCCCTCTACGAACAACTTTGATTTATAAGTAAGGAATCACACTCTGCGGATGATGAAGTTTGTTCGTAATATCTATAAATGTAAGATATTGATATTGATACAGATAGCAATGCGCATGGCATTTTTATTTACTTAACAGAAAGTTAGGCCTTGCCAACTGGCCAAAGCATAGGGGCTGGTTACAAGCGAAATTAAGATCATCGGTAAAGGGATATAGGGATGGGGGTGGGGGGAGTGTGGAGGTGAGGGGGGTGGAACTGCAAAGACTATAACGGTATATTAGGGTAGAAACGATTCCTCACACATCCGTATTTCAGCTCAGCTAGCTTTGCCTATGTTTGTCTCCAACTTTAAAGCTTATACCCACTGTACTAAAAAAACACTAAATTTTCAAAACATTTCAACCATAATGGTTAACTAGAGGACATATTTGAGAACTTCGAAAACATTTAACTCGGATTTTTTGCGAACTTAACGGATCCATGGACAAAAGCTGAGGTAACATTCGTATTATCTTGGAATTCACCCTTGACGTAATGGTAAGTCCAGAACAAAGCCGAGTACACCCATCCAACACTAAGACCACATCGAAAAGCAAATTATGTTTCTTTACAGGATTACTTATTTTGAAAATTTTCTTATTATGCTACACAAAAAATATCATTTTACATTTTTTCTTTTCTTCTTTTCATATCGTCTACTGAATTCATGTATTCGGCTTTGTTCTGTACTTAGGGAGCCGCTGCAGCTCAGTTGATAGAGTGTCAGACTCGTAATTCAAGTGTCGCGGGTTCGACACCCGCCCAGGCCAGTTCGGGTCGGCTGCCTCTGTATGTCCTTGGGAAAGGCCATTAGCTCCCATTTCCTCAGCATGATAAAGCCAATAATGTGCTAAAAGTGCCGTTAAAACCAACCAAAACTAAAACACATACAATTTTTCTCAACATACCTTATTCAACGAGTTTGTTAGGGTTTAATGTTGCTCGGGGTGTATGTGATGCAGTGATGTGTTGCATTGAAGTGCTTGATTGCTTGAGATATCGTGTCTGGCTTACGAGAATTAGAAATGCAGTCTAAGAAGAAGAAATTGTACCAGTTAGAATGTTTTCATTCAAGAGAAGAAAAGCAAGATGTCAAACATTTTCTGACATAATCTATATTAATGTTTAAGTTTTACGATCGGGTTATCTCACTAAAGTAGGGATTGAAGGTTGCTGATGTCAAGGAAGCGCTGATCAATTCTTGCAAATATTTCTGCGACTTTTGCTCAATTATTATCAACATTTTTTCATGTGTATACATCGCTACATAATAGATAGCGAATACCCAAACTTAAATGGATACACGTTTTGCACGGGTTTTTTTTTTTTTTTTTTTTTTCTCCTATAAGTTGTTTTTTGGAACATCCTTATGCATAAACTCTCGTGCATAAAGTTTGATCAGGCTTTGTAAATTTGCATATGTGCACATGTACATATCTATGTATTGCAAGTTTGTAATGCTTTCAGCTGGGTTTTAGAAAGATATGCAGACAACGTATACTTAATTACATGCGTGTCTTTTACGGATGACAAATTATAGCGATCATAGAGAAAGAAGATATGTGATGGAAACACTGCCTTCCATATTAATGAGAACATTGAAAAAGACAATCTGCATCATACCGCCATACCACCAGCACGATCATTACCGTAATATCATTATCATCATCATCTGTCAGCAAAAGAAAAAGTCTAATTACAACGTATATTTTAAGCAATAGTTCGTGATATAATTCAATGTCGCTCTTACAAACATATATTATTTCACTCATTCATCATGTATAGACATCTGTCCATGCAGGCACTCATGAATACCAACTTAGATATCCGTCATAATCTGGAGATCCTTTTCCAATCACTCTAAAATCAACTTTTTCTTTTGTCTTAGAATGAAAAAGAAAGACTGACACCTAAATACAATGATAGTAATTCATAATATCTGGAGAGGCATGATAGGAAGGGCGAAAATTTAGCATAAATGTGAAAATTGTTCCATCTATTTCTTGATAAGAAGAACGGAGATGGAAGGCGCAATTTCATTTTTTCCATATCCAGTACATTATATGTCTCCGCCATATTCTTAATGTAGGACCGAAGAGATCCAATATGTGAAGACATTTTTTAAGGGCTATGTTATACAAAATAGCTGAACAGTTTTATTATTCTGATTAAAGGAAAGTCAATACATTATTCAACTTTAATAATATATAATTAAAAAATAGTAAATACTTTGCGTAGAAAAACAATGATGCTGTAGCTTTTCACACATCACAAGTGGACATAATTTAAATCAATGATTGTTGAAATGATAAAGTCGAGAATGTTTGTATATATTTCTTTCTTTCTTTATTATTTTAAAGATAAAGATGGTCCGATAGTAATTTAAGAATTTATGGTCGTAATACAAGAACAGCGGAGTGGTCTTAATTTGGGTTTGAACAAAACTGGAATAAAGAAGAAATATTAAGTTCTTTAGGTTTGTGATCATTATAGTGGGGTTGGTTTTAATACCGTGGTTGTCGTGAGGTAAGATGAGAAAAACACCGAATTATTTCCAAAGTTATGGGGCAAGGGAACGATTCATGGAAAGTATTTAGTGATGAATAAATAATGTTTTCAGGTTTTGGTAAAATTTTAGGTTTGTTTTGGGTTTCTAAAGTTTCACGTGTAACCGTCGCCCTTGGATATCGCTTAGAGTTTTGCTCGCCATTACAAAATTACAACATGATCAGAACCCTATCTTGTATATCTTTTTATTTTTAATACCATCAGTTCATTTACTGATCGCAGCCATTTCAGGAATCTTGCACAGACAAAATCTTACAACAATATCAAAACTGCACGGAAATACTCCAAAATTTAAACATTTGACTGTTGTTCCTTTTGTTACAAGGATTGTATGTATATCATAAACTTAGCTCCTATTCTGAAATAGCTGTTTAACATGGCTTTGCGTTTTAATCTCTCACAGTTAGTAATACGAAAGTAACCTTATATCAATTACCTGTAATGAGCGGAGATTTTAAAAACAAAAATCTATTGGAAAAACGCTGGTCGAAAAATTACTCTGGATACTTATTCATCCTAAAAACAGAGTCCCTCTTGGAATCGGACCACTAATTCATTTCCCATGATATAAACTTGATTTGAATAACCGTGTTCCTATAAATATATTATAAAAGACATAAGAATCAAGTTTCATCAGTAAATTAAATCTTTTTTTTTTCTTTAAATCACGGGTTACAAAACGTTATCCGTGAAAAAGAAGTAAAATGTCTTCAAAAACTGCTCGACTCGACTGGAATTATTAGAAATTTCATAGGGTGATCAGTGTTCTTATGAATATATTTTGATAAACATTAGAGTCAAGTTCTGCAAGTAAATGTATAAACTAATCAGGATATTTGATGCTTTGAAAAAATGAGCTATATCTCTGCTCACACGACATTTGTTCAATGATGCGCATTTTAAACGTAGAATATCCTGAATTAAATTATTTTTTGTAAATTGCTGAAACCAAAACGCTGAGGTCCGAAATATCACAAAAATAAGTAATAAATGCCATTTTAATGCACACACATTTATTCAGTTTATCAACGTATGATTAACAGGCAGAAAACACATCAATGCATTTACTCATACAGTTTTTGGGTAATTGTGTGGACAAGGATTTTATCAAAAATGGGGTCCTAGTTTTCAAAGTACCAACAGCTAAAATTCTTACCTCTCGATGTAAGGGTCAGGTTTGTAGAAGACAGCACCATTGCTGTGTACAAAGGTGTCATTGTCAAATCAAGACAATGATACATTCATTGAAATACTTTAAAGTTTAAATCTGAATCTCAGTCGTGAACACCATTTCATGAAAGACTAAAATGTAACACAGAACCTAAATGGAACTATACATTTTGATGATATTTAAAACTAATTTAAAGTATCTGTGAACAAATCGCTTTCAAAAACTTTCATGAAAATTACACTCGATGATGCGAGAGATAAAATCTATAACAAGATAGCATGCAATTTTAAGTCACCAGGAGCAGATCAGTGTTTCGGCCCAAACATTCCCAACTATGCTTGTTGTAGAGAAAAGAGGTTACATAAACCATTTCAAGGGACTATAGAAGAAGACATAACCCCAATAGAAGTTACAGCTGAAAGATTCGAAAAAGCTGAAAAAGTGCTGATTCATTACAAAGAATTGCTTAAAACTGCCGGGGTATGTTACACTCCCGGCCATCTACAATGCAAAACGCTGTTTGTTGGTGTTATGGAACTGCTACGCTGTTAAACGGGGACATAAAACAGATTCACTACGGTGATTACTATGACCTAAAGTACGAGAAATGTATAGGGTTTATCAGTAACAAATGCGAATTTAACAACATTAGTCATTATTCATGTCAATGTTTAATTTGAAAGATATCATCAGTAATTGTGTATTTTTAAAGTTATAAACAGGTGTATCAGCTCTCTTTGTAATGAGACGTGCTAAATGCATTTAATAGTGATGAAAAGTACAAATCACTCAGTGATTATTCGTTGTTTATTGCACAATAATCATGTAAATGGTAATCTATTGAAAACGTCAACACCATATGTTTTATTCATTTTTTTAAAAATCACACTGAAAGGTAATTGGTCACTAGATGTTTACCGTTATGTTCAGCTATCGCATTCAAATCCTAAGAAGGAGAAACAATGCTGCTATGCACAGTCATGTTGGGACAAGTCCACTCGGAAAGTATATTTTGGTAATTGCTGTAGGGGGCTATTTGCAACCCCCCGCTCTAAATTCAATGACATAATTACCAGAAGTTGGCTGCCCATCTTTGCTACCCTTGGGTCGTCGATCCACGTCGTTCCACATCGACCCCGGGCATATGTAGCTAGTCAAAACAGTATATGCCGCTCCGCTATCTGATTGGATGCAGCTCAAATAAACTGATCCAATCAGATTTGTATTCACATTTACATAGGAAGATGACTGGGAATAGTCATAGCAGCCTCGGTAGACAACGACACATGTCTCCTGTCAATCTCGTCAATTAAAACCTTTCATGCACGTTTTTCTTTCGGGTCAAGGCACGTGGACATTATGGAAGTCATCATATTGAAAATCTAACAGGTCCAATATCAAACTTTCTGATTGGTCAATTAAGTTTTCTTGTTATAGACGGTAACTTTTAATTCGCTAGAGAAGAGTTGCTCAAAACACTGTTTTGGCTAACTACACGTGCCAGAAGTCAATGTGGAACAAACTGGATTGATGACCTATGGTCAGCGAAAATCTGGTCGCCATGTTGGTGCAAAATGCATAGTGTTTGTTTCGTTTTTCTCAGTTGGTTGAAGTTCCAAGCCATTTTAAGACTAATACGGCTTGGATTGATTAACAAGGACTAATCCATGGACCACAATGATGAGTTTCAATGGAAATAGCAGATTTTTATTTACTTTTTAAAAACTATCGTAACTCGTAAGACTTATACTGCAGCCAATAGTATTTATAAATTTACTTTCCTTTACATGCGCTGCCATTGTTGAGACAAGAAAACACGCTTGCTCAGTAGCAACGCAATTATGGTAAGTTTTGAGAAAATATTAAACTTTTTCTTAGAAATCGTTAATTTCTTTCAATCAAATTATTACAAGTAAGGAATATCATGTTGTTTGTCATGATTATTGATTATTTCCTCCAGAGGCTACAAGGGTATTTTGAAAACTTTCATTCCTCCAACCATCTATACTCCGTTTATGCCATTGGGTCCATCAATCATACCTTCTTCTCCAACATTATCATGCAGAATTACAAAAACTTGATAATATATTTTCCCATCTTTTGATATAGTACATATATCATACATATGCCAAATATTCTTTAAATCCTAGACTGGACTAATTTCCCTCTTTCCATTCCAGTTTGTATTCCCTCAATTTCATCGGTTACTCGTGCAAACCCGAAACTTTGATGAGTGAATCTAAATGCAGACTTTCTCTTGATTCCTTTTGGAAAAGGTTTAGTTACACATGAATATTTGCTGTTAGTTACAAATTGTATACCAAACAGAGGGAATGTATCTCTCGATTCAACAGGGAAAAATATGTTAATATCAAATAAAGCTACATAGAAAATCTTCATTATCTATATGAAATGTGCTAGAGTGTTATAATTTATCGCCCACCAGGAATATAGCTAAGATTCCAAACCCAAGTTATGCTCTCTCTCTCTCTCTCTCTCTCTCTCTCTCTCTCTCTCTCTCTCTCTCTCTCTCTCTCTTTCTCTCTCTCATATGCAATCACCATTGATATTTACCTTCAGTATGATTAATTTGAAACGGGTCTAAATATGAAGACTTTCATATTATGGGTGACTCAGAAAATCACTCTTTTAATATGTTGATATTTTTCTTATTCTTACGAGTGTTTGCGAACGTAGTCTTACAGAAAATAAAATACTTTACAATTGTTGCACGTATGACAAGACTTCTAATAGACGCAAATAATTTCCTAAATGAGAAACAGGTCATGGGGTTGAAATATACACTAATAATTATGTTAGATACTTTGTCAACCGGGATAGAATCAAAGAAGAAATCCATTAAAAAGACTAGTTGAATGTGAAATTGAGCTAATAAATATGCGTTAGATGCTTATGTAATTAAACTCAAATAGCTTTTACAATCTTACATCTTGTTCATCAATATTCAGAAGAAAGATCATTATCAATGTGAAACATGTTTTAAAGTTATAATTTATCGCCCACCTGGAGTATAGATCATAACCCAAGCTCCAATGTATGGTACCTTTCTCTCTCTCTCTCTCTCTCTCTCTCTCTCTCTCTCTCTCTCTCTCTCTCTCTCTCTCTCTCTCTCTCTCTCTCTCTCTCTCTCTCTCTCTCTCTCATGCACACACCTCTAATGTTTACCTTCAGTATGACTGATTTGAGACCTGTTTAAATATTAGGACTTTCATATTACATGTAACTCAGAGAATCACTCTTCTTAATATGCTTGTATTTTCCTATTCTTACGAGTGTTTGCTAACGTATGCGTACGGAATATATAATACTTTACAATGTATGCACGTATAAAGACTTCTCATAGACGCAAGTGATTTGTCAAATTAGAAAAACAGCTCATAGTGTGGAGATACATACTAATAGCCTTGTTAGATAATTTGTCAACCGGAATGGAATCAAAGAAGGAAAAGCATTAGAGAAATTAGTTGAATGTGAAATTGAGCTCATAGATATGCATTAGATGGTTATGTAATTACATTAAATTTCAATAGCTTTACAATCCGAAATCTATTTCATCTTTATTTAGAAAACAACTCATTAACTATGTGAAACATGTTAGAGAGTTATAATTTTATCGCCCACTTTGATTATAGCTAAAACTCCAGGCCCCAAGTTATGGTACTTCTCTCTCTCTCTCTCTCTCTCTCTCTCTCTCTCTCTCTCTCTCTCTCTCTCTCTCTCTCTCTCTCTCTCTCTCTCTCTCTCTCTCATGCACAAACGTATGTTTTCTTGAGTATGATTAATTTGAGACGGGTGAACGGGTGACAAAATATGAATATTTTCATATTACAGATGAGTAGCTGTATCCCCCTTCTTACTATGCTGGTATTGTTCCTATTCTTACGAATGTTTGCTCACATAGGGATACGGAATATATAATAATTTAACATGCATGCACGTATAACAAGATTTCTAATTGACACAAATAATATATGAATGTGAAACATGTTCTAGGGTGGAACTAAGGACTAATAACTATTTTAGATATGTTTGTTCAAGCAGGATTGGGTGAAAGAAGGAAATTCATTAACAAAAATCGTTGCTTGTAAAATTTAGCTCATAAATGTGCATTGGACATATCCAAATACATTAAATTGTAACAGCTTTAACAACCTGGAATCCTTGTCATCTTTCTCTAGAAGAAAACTCAGCATAATGTGTACTGTTGTATGTTGTGTTAGAAGTAGAAGGCCAAGATGTCTTTAGCTTTTTGCACTGTTATGCAGAGATAAACTATTCGACAACAAGGATTCGGTTATGATGTGGGTAATTTCTGAATAGTTTATCATAATTTAGTCGCTTTAGAAATGCTTACCTCAAACTGATGCGCGAACACCTGCGGTTAACTCTCTCTCTCTCTCTCTCTCTCTCTCTCTCTCTCTCTCTCTCTCTCTCTCTCTCTCTCTCTCTCTCATATGCACACACCTATGATATTTACCTTCAGTATGATTATTTTGAAACGGGTCTAAATATGAAGACTTTCATATTATGGGTGACTCAGAAAATCACTCTTTTAATCACTCAAACTGATGCGCAAATACCTGCGGTTAACTCTCTCTCTCTCTCTCTCTCTCTCTCCTGAATATGTGGAAATTCAGATTCAATCAGGCTGTCACCACGAACTTAGCAATAATTATTTTTCTCAGTCGGCAGTTACAAGATAAAAATAAAGTTCGGATCTAGATAAAATCAGGGACAATATACAAGACATGTATGCTAGTCTCAGATACATTCAACAAAGAATCGGATAAAATAAAAAGAAGAAACATCCCTCAGCTTGCAATAGTTTCAGTTACAAGAGAAATGTTGAAAGAAAAATTGACATTACATGCAGAAATTCGTAAGAAATGGTAAGTTTAGCAATGTAATTTCGATTATGAAAAAGAATCCGCACTTCTGCAGTATCCGTCTTTATACAAGCCACTATGAGGGAAGATCCATATGATACAGAACGAGTAATAAATGCACAGATTGTAGCACATGCGGCCATTTTGACAGTAACATACATTTCACATTCAGATGTGTGAACATCGATTGAAGAGTTTAAGGATTAGCCATACGATATGCGCGAGTGAGATACCAGTGACATCCTAGGGTGGGGCATCAAAAGTGTATTGGCACATAAATCAAGGGTTCTTTAGCACTTGATGGTATATGTGAAAATAACTCGCTCGAGCTTTTTTACCGAATTTAATCTTGGCCATCCCAGTGATACATTCGTTAGCTTCAATTCTCTGGATGATGGCCAATCGATCACGTGGAGATGTCAGATCCACCAACCAATCGAGATTTTGTATGTACATTTAATTATATCGATTTTCTCAAAATAAATCAGATCTAATCATTGAATATCGATTACAAAGTGCATATCTGTTAGCTAGATATAGTCAAACCTGTGTGCAAAGAGTAATTTGAGGATAATCTGGAAGTGGTCTTTACAAGCAGGTCACCTATATATGTATGGTTTGATGCCGGTATGGATGGTCCTTATATAATGGTTACTATAAACATTCTCTGCTTAATTAATTTACTGTATTGATGTTACTACTTAAATAAATTATTTCGTCATAAAAAGTTAAATGTAGCATATCGTTCCGATTACTAGCATGCTAGATTATGTTCTTGTTCAATTTTAAATAAGACCTTTATTTCGGTACAACTAGTAATTGTATATTTTTTTTCAAAATTTAATATTGCATGGAAAAAAGTTAAATTTGGATAAAAGTTATGAAGCGAAATGTTAAACGAACCCTAGCTCTTATCGCCATACTTGGTAAATTTGTCTTCTCAAGTTCCACCACGTACTAGAATTTATGATAGGGGATAGAAGAGAAAGACCTACGTGACCGCTGAGAGAGAAATAATAATATGAGATAGAAGGAAAGGACCTGCGTGACCGAAGATATAGAAATAATAATAGTGAATAGAAAATATAGATCAACGTGACCGCTGATAGAGAAATAATAATAGGGGATACAAGAAAAAGATCTGCGTGACCGCTGATAGAGAAATAATAATAAGGTATAGAAGCAAAAACCTACGTGGCCACTGAGAGAAAAAATAATAGGATATAGAAGCAAAAAAGACCGACGTGACTTCTAATAGAGAAATAATAATAAGGATAGAAGAAAAAGACCTATGTGACCGCTGATGTCGAAATAATAATAGCGGATAGGAAACAAATACCTAAGTGACCGCTCAGAGAAAAATAATAATAGGTGATAGAGGAATAAGACTTGCGTGACCGCTGAGAGAAAAATGATAATAGGGGATAAGAGAAAAACACCTAATGTGACCGCTCATTGAGAAACAATTATAGGGTATAGAAGAAAAAAAGACCTACCTAACAGCTGATTGAGAGTTAATAATAGGGCATAGATGAGAAAGACCTGTATGACCGCTGATGTCGAAATAATAATAGCGGATAGGAGAAAGAGACCTACGCGACCGCTGATAGAGAAATAATAATAGGGGATAGAAAAAGAACACCTATATGACCAATGATAGGGAAATAATAATAGCGGATAGAAGGAAAACACCTACGTGACCGCTGATAAAGAGCTAATAATAGAGGGTAGAAGAATAAGACCTTCGTGACCGCTGATAGAGAAATAATAATCGGGGATAGACGCAAAAATAGACCTACGTGACAGCTGATAGGGAAATAATAATAGGGGATAGACGCAAAAATAGACCTACGTGACAGCTGATAGGGAAATAATAATAGGGGATAGAAGAAGAAAAAACAAAATACGTGACCGCTACTAGAGAAATAATGATAGAGGATACATGAAAGAGACCGCTGCTAGAGAAATACCGATAGGGGATTGAATAAAAAGACTTACTTAACAGCTGATAGAGAAATAATAATAGGGGATAGTAGAAGAAACCTACGCTACCGCTAAGAGGGAAATAATAATAGGGGAGAGAATTAAAGAACATACGTGACCGCTGAGAGAGAAATAATAATAGGGGATAGACGACAAACACCTACGTGGCCTATGATAAGAAAATAAAAATAAATTATAGATCAAAAACACCTAAGTGACCGGTGATAGAGAGCTAATAACAGGGGATAGAAGATAAACACCTACTTGACCAATGATAGGGAAAAAATAATAGCGGATAGAAAGCAAACACCTAAGTTACCGCTGATAGAGAACTAAAAACAGTGGATAGTAGAAAAGGACCTTCCTGACCGCAGATACAGAAATACTAATAGGATATAGAAGGAAAAGACTTACGTGATCGCTCATAGACAAATAATAGGAGGGGACAGAAGAAGAAGGCCTACGTGACCGCTGATAGAGAAATAATAATAGGGTATAGAAGAAAAAGACTTACTTAACCGCTGATAGAGAAATAATAATATGGTATAGAAGATAAAGACCTACGTGACCGCTGATGTAGAAATAATAATAATAGAGGATAGAAGAATTGTACCTACGTGACCGCTGAGAGATGAGAGAGAAGTAACATTTCGGGATACAAGAAAAAAACTTACGTGACCGCTAAGAGAAAAAAAAAACAATTGGGGATAGAAGAAAAAGACTTACGTGACCGCTAATTGGCAAAATAATAATAGCGCATAGAAGAAAAAACACCTACATGACTGCAACGAGAGAAATAAAAATAGGGGATAGAACCAAAAAACCTAAGTGACCAATGTTAGAGAAATAATAATAGGGAATAGAAGAAGAAAAAACCTACGTGAACGCTAATACAGAAAAAATTATACGGTATACAGGAAAAACACCTACGCGACCGCTGAGGGAGAAATAATAATAACCCCTATATCATCTCAGATATGCACACATCATCAAAAAATGATGGTACAAAGTTGATGGCATTCGTGTGTGGCAGACATACCCGCATGTCGAGTCAGTAATTAATTCTCTTCTGTGTACACGGTCCATCTGGATTCCTACTACTGAACATCAAGGTACATATAAGTTATTATACAGAGTTACAAATGTACACCAAACAGAGCGGAAAGTGCTATCCCAGTATTCTATAGGAAAATGCTTGATCACATTAACATAATCTTTTAATACAACTAAATAGTATGATCATGCAGGCTATAAAATTTTACTTCGTACTCGACGGAGATTCGAATGCGGAAACGTGAGTTACAGCACACATCGCCTTGCCTGTAAACACCAACTCCTATAGCATCTCACCATGCACACATCTTCAACAAACGATGCTACAAAGTCGGTGGCATAGGCATTCGTGCGTACCAGACACACCCGTATGTCGACCCGGTAATCAATTCTCAGCACAGTACATAGTCCATCTGGATTCCTACTACAGGAATCAAGGTATATAGAAGTTATTATAGAGAATTACAAATATTCACAAACAGAGCCGAAAGTACTATCCCTGATTTCTACAGGAAAATGCTCGTTAACATTAACATAGTTTTTAAATACAAATAAATAGTACTATCATACAGGGTAGATAATTTTAATTCGTATTTTACGGACATTCGAATCTGGCCCCGTGAGTTAGGACTCCCTTCGCCTTGCCTGTAAGCACAAACTCCTATACCATCTCTACCATGCAGACATCACCAAAAAAAAGGTACAAAGTTGGTGGCAAAGGCATTCGTGCGTGGCAGACATACCCGCATGTCGACCAATTAATTAATTCTCATCTAAGTACACAGTCCATCTGGATTCCTACTACAGAAATCAAGGTAGATAAAAGTTATTATAGAGAATTACAAATGTACACCAAACAGACCGGAAAGTGCTAGTTTTCTATAGGAGAATGTTTGATAACATTAACATAATTTTTAAATATCAATAAATAATATGATCATGCAGGTTATATAATTTTAATTCGCATTCTATGGATATTCGAATCCGGCCCCGTTTGTTACGGCACCAATCGAAGTGCCTGTAAGCACCATCTCCTATAGTATCTCGGCTATGCACACATCTTCAACAAACGATGCTACAAAGTCGGTGGCATAATCATTCGTGCGTAGCAGTCATACCCTTGTGTCGACCCTGTAATCAATTATCATCTTAGTACATAGTCCATCTTGATTCCAACTAGAGAAATCAAGGTATATAGAAGTTATTATAGAGAATTACAAATGTACACCAAACAGAGCGGAAAGTGCCAATCCAGTATTATACACAAGAATGTTTAATAACATGAACAGAATTTTTAAACATCAATAAATAATATGATCATGCAGATTAGATAATTCTACTTCCGTACTCTACGTTTGTTACGGCTCCCATCGCCTTGCCTGTAAGCACCAACCCCTATACCATCTCGACCATGCACACATCACCAAAAAAGATGGTACAAAGTCGGCGGCATAGTCATTAGTGGGTAGCAGACATACTGGCATGTCGACGCAGTAATTCATTCTCATCTAAGTGCACAGTCCATCTGGATTCCAACTACAGAAATCAAGGTATATAGAACATATTATAGAAAATTACAAATATAAACCAAACAGAGCGGAAAGTGGTATTCCTGGCTACAACAGGAGAATGCCTGATAACATTAATATAATTTTTTTTAAATACAAATAAATAATATTATCGTGCAGGTTATAGAATTTAAATTCGAACTCAACGAACATTCGAACCCGGCCTCTTGGGTTACGGCACACATGCCTGTAAGCACCAAGCCCTATACCATCTCGACCATGCACACAACATCAAAAATAATGGTACAAAGTCGGTGGCATAAGCAGACATACCCGCATGTCGACCCAGTAATAATTCTCATCTACGCACACGGTACGTCTGGATTCCGATTACATAAATCAAGCTATATAGAAGTTATAATAGGGAATTACAAATGTACACCAAACAGAGCGGAAAGTGCTATCACTGGACTCTACGGGAGAATGCTTGATAGCATTGAGAGAATTTTTAAATATGAATAAATATATTATCAATCAGGTTAGAAATTTTAATTCGTACTCTACGGAGATTCCAAACTGGCCTCATGGGTTGGGGCACCCATCGTCATGCCTGTAAGCACCAAGCCCTATACCATCTCGACCATGCACACATCACCAGAAAAGATGGTACAAAGTTGCTGGCATAGGCATTCGTGCACAAAAGACATACCCGCATGTCGACCCAGTAATAATTCTCGTCTAATCCCACGGTACATCTGCATTTCGATTAAATAAAGGTATATAGAGGTTATAATAGAGAATTACAAATGGACACAAAAAAGATCATAAAGTGTTATCCGTGGATTCTACAAGAGAATGCTTGATAACATTAAGATAATTTTTGAATATGAGTAATTAGTATTATCAATCAGCTGGGAGAATTTTAATTCGTACTCTACGGAGATTCGAACCTGGCCCCGTGGGTTGGGGCACCCGTCGCCTTTCTTGTAAACACCAAGCCCTATACCGTCTCGACCATGTATACAACATCAGAAAATGATGTTACAATGAAGGTCGCATAGGCATTCGTGCGTAGCAGATATACCCGCAGGTCGACCCAGTTCTTAATTCTCATCTAAGTACACAGTTCATCTGGATTCCTACTGCAGAAATCAAGGTATATAGAAGTTATTATAGAGAATAACAAATGTACACCAAATATAGCCGAAAGCGCTATCCCAGTATTCTACAGGAGCATGCTTAATAACATTAACATATTTTTTAAACATCAATAAATAATATTATCATACAGGCTATAGAATGTTAATTTGGATTCTACTGGAATTCGAACCCGGTCCCGTTTGTTACAGCACCCATCGCCTTGCCTGTAAATGATAACCCCTATATCATCTCCGCCATGCACACGTCATCAAAACATAATGCTACATAGTCGGTGGCCTAGGCAATCGTGCGTAGCAGGCATACCCGCAAGTCGACCCAGTAATAATTCTCATCCAAACGCACGGTACGTCTGGATTCCTTCAACAGAAATCAAGGTATATCGAAGTTATATTAGAGAATTACAAATGTACACCAAACAGAGCGGAAAGTGCTATCACTGGGCTCTACAGGAGAATGCTTGATAGCATTAAGAGAATGTTTAAATATCAATAAATACATTATCAGTCAGGGTAGAGAATGTTAATTCGTACTCTACGTAGATTTCACACTGGCCCTATGGGTTGGGGCGTCCACAGCCTTGCCTGTAAGCACGAAGCCCTATACCATCTCGACCATGCACACAACATCAAAAAATGATGCTACAAAAGCAGTGGTATAGGCATTCGTGCGTAGGAGACATACCCGTATGTCGAGCCAGTAATTACATTTCATCTAAGAACACACTCCATCTGAATTCCGACTACAGAAATCAAGGTATACAGAGGTTATGATAGAGAATTACAAATATACACCAAACAGAGCGGGAAGTGCTGTACTTGGATTCTACAAGAAAATGCTTGATAACATTAGCAAAATTGTTCAATACGAATACATAATATTTTAATGCAGATGAATAATAATGCTTGATAAACATTAAGAGAATTTTTAAATATGAATAAATATTTTATCAATCAGGTTAGCGCATTTTAATTCGTACTCTACGGAGAGTCGAACCTGGCACCTTGGGTTGGGCATCCAGCGCCTTGCCTGTAAGCACAAAGCCCTATACCATCTCGACCATGCATACAACATTAAATAAATGATGCTACAAAGAAGGTCGCATAGGCATTCGTGCGTAGCAAACATACCAGCATGTCGACCCAGTAGTTAATTCTCATCTCAGTACACAGTCCATCTGAATTACTACTACAGAAATCAAGGTATATAGAAGCTATTACAGAGAATTACAGATACACACCAAACAGAGCGGAAAGTGCTATCCCTGGATTCTACAAAGGAATAGCTGATAACATGAACAGCATTTTTAAATAAGATTAAACAATATTATCATGCAGGTTAGAGAATTTTAATTCGTACTCTACGAAGATTCGAACCCAGAACTGTGGGTTACGACACCAATCGCCTTGCCTGTAAGCACCAACCCCTATATCATCTCAGCCATGCACACATCATCAAAAAATAATGCTACAAAGTTGGTGGTATAGGCATTCGTGGGTAGCAGATATACCAGCATGTCGAGCCAGTAATTAATTCTCATCTAAGTACACAGTCCATCTGGATTCCATCTACAGAAATCAAAATATATAGAAGTTATTATAGAGAATTACACATGTACACCAAAGAGAGCGTAAACTGCTATTCCAGTATTCTGAAAGAGAATGCTTGATAACATTACTGAATTTTTAAATATCAATTTATAATATTATTATGCAGGTTATATAATTTTAATTACCTCTCGACGGAGATTCGAACCCGGCCCCGTTTGTTACGACAACCATCGCCTTGCCTGTAAGCACCAACCCCTATACCATCTCAACCATGTGCATACACATCACCATAAAAGATGGCACACAGTTGGTGGCATACGCATTCGTGCGTAACACACATACCCGCATGTTGACCCAGTAATTATTTCTCATCTAAGTACACGGCACATCTGCATTTTGATAGCATAAATCAAAGTATATAGAAGTATTAATAGAGAATTGATAAATGTACACCGAAGAGAGCGGAAAATGATATCGCTGGGATCTACATAAGAATGCTTGATAACATTAACTGAATTTTTAAATATCAATAAATAATATTATTATGCAGGTTATATAATTTTAATTGCTTCTCGACGGAGATTCGAACCCGGCCCCGTTTGTTACGACAACCATCGCCTTGCCTGTAAGCAACAACTCCTATCCCATCTCGATCATGTGCATACACATCACGAAAAGAGATGGTACAAAGTTGGTGGCATAAGCATTCGTGCGTAACACACATACCCGCATGTTGACCCAGTAATTATTTCTCATCTAAGTACACGGCACATCTGCATTTTCATTGCATAAATCAAAGTATATAGAAGTATTAATAGAGAATTGATAAATGTACACAGAAGAGAGCGAAAGTGATATCGGTGGACTCTACATGAGAATGTTTGATAACATTAAGAGAATTTTAAATATGAATAAAGAATATTATGATGCATGTTAGATTTTCATACGTCCTTTACGGTGGTTCGATCCCGGTCCCGTTTGCTACGGCACCCATCGTTTTGCCTGAAAGCACCAACCCCTATACCATCTCGACCATGCACACATCACCGAACAATCATGTTACAAAGTCGGTGGCATAGGCATTCGTGCGTAGCAGACATACCCGGATATCGACCAGTAATGAAGTACAGAACTAAGTACACGGTCCATCAGGGTCCCTACTACTAAAATCAAGGTATATGGACGTTATTACAGAGAATTACAATGTACAAAAAAATGAGCGAAAAGTTCTATTCCAGTATTTTACAGGAGAATGCTTGATAACATTAACAGAATTTTAGAATGTCAATAAACAATCTTATCAATCAGGTTAGAGAATTTTAATTCTTACTCAACGTTGATTCGAACCCAGCCGCGTGTGATCTGGCACCCATCTCCTTGCATGTAAACACCAACACCTACACGATATCGGCCATGCACACATCACCAAAGTAAGTGTGATAGGCATTCGTGAGTAGCAGACATACCCGCATGTCGACCCAGTACTTAATGCTCATCTACGTACACAGTCCAACTGGATTACTACTACAGAAATCAAGGTATTCTGAAGTTGATGTAGAGAATTACAAATAAACACCAAACAGAGCGGAAAGTTCTATCCCAGTATTCTACAGGAGAATGCTTTCTAACATTAACATAATTTTTAAATACAAGTATTTAATATTATCATGCAGGCTATAAAATTTTACTTCGTACTCTTCCGAGATTTGAACCCGGTCCGGTGGGTTACGGCACCCATTGCTTTGCCTAAAAGCACTAAACCCTATACCATATAGACGATGCACACATCACCAAATAATGATGCTACAAAGTTGGTTTAATAGGCATTTGTGCGTAGCAGATATACCCGCATGACGACCTAGTAATTAATTATCATCAAAGCACACAGTCCATCTGGATTACAACTACAGAAATCAGGGTATAGAGAAGTTATGATAGAGAATTCTACATTTACACCAAACAAAGCGGAAAGTGCTATCCCTGGATTCTACAGGAGAATGCTTGATAACATGAACAGAATATATATATATATATATATATATATATATATATATATATATATATATATATATATATATATATATATATACGAATAAGTAATATTATCATACAGGCTATACAATTTTACTTTGTACTCTACGGAGATTCAAAACCGGCCCCGTTTGTTACGGCACCGATCGCCTTGCCTGTAAGCACTAACCGCTATACCATCTTGACCATGCACACATCAGCCAAAAAGATGGTAGAAAGTTGGAATATAACCATTCGTGTGTAGCCGGCATACCCGCATGTCGACCGCGTAATTAATTCTCATCTAAGTACACAGTCCATCTGGATTCCTACTACAGATAACAAGGTATATAGAAGTTATTATAAAGAATTACAAATATACACCAAACAGAGCGGAAAGTGCTATCCCTGGATTATACAGGAGAATGCTTGATAACATTAACATAATTTTTCAATACGAATAAATAATATGTTCATACAGATTAGTTAATTTTATTCGTCCTCTACAAAGAATCGACCCCGGACCCGTGGTTTACAGTACCCATCGCCTTGCCTTTAAGCAGCAGCAGATATACCATCTCGACTTTTCATACAACACCAAAACAGATGGTACGACGTTGGTGGCATAGCCATTCGTGCGTAACACACGTACAGGTATGTCGACCCAGTAATTAATTCTCATCTAAGTACACAGTAAATCTTGATTTCGAGTACATAAATGAAAGTATATAGAAGTTATTATATAGAATTACAAATGTACACCAAACAGAGCGGAAAGTGCTATCCATCGATTATACAGGAAAATACTTGATAACATTAACATTATTTCAAAATACAAATAATGAATATTATCCTATTGATTACAGGAATTTAATTCGTACTCTACTGAGATTCGAACCCGGACCGGTGGGATACGGCACACATCGCCTTGCATGTAGACACCAACACCTATGCCATCTCGACCATGCACACATCACCAAACAATGATGGTTGATATAGGCATTCGTGCGTAGCAGACATACCCGCATGTCGACCCAGTAATTAATTCTTCCTGGATTCTACAGGAGAATGCTTGATAACACTTACTAAGTTGACAAGGTGAAATATGACAAAGGTTTACTTATGATGTGGGGCTCAATCTAGCTAATTCACTTGTGCAACTTTTTTCATGTATATAAACCCACACTGAACATGATTATAAATTCTATTTGATTATGGACTCAGACAGCATTTTGAAACGTGGGTGGGTTTGGATCACCTTCACCTTCTTACAACAAATAGAAACGTTCATATTTAGAAGTTATAAAAATTCAACAACATCACGATGCAATACAAAAACATATTTTTAATCATGTGGGCTTTGGAAAATCAAAGGGTAGCATTTTTCTAACTTTACAAGAGGCTATTAGAGTAATCAGTGACACAAACACGTGTGGGGTCGGGGATAAATCCTTTACTCACAGATCCATAGAAAAGCTTCATTTTCGGAAAACAAACTTTTAAGGGATGCATTGGTGTTGCAACGGAAGGACTACCTCTCAATGAATGTCGCGTTTTGTGTTAGTGAATCAAGGTGAAAGTCAATATGTTAAAGGGTACAAACAATGTACTCTTCGTGAGAGAAAGTCCAGACATAAACAAAGCCAGAACCCGATGAAAATTGGATCTCAGTTCAAATAATATTATAATATCACCATCATTTCTGCTATGACAGCACGAATTCGTGTGTATGTGTGTGTGTGTGTGTGTGTGTGTGTGTGTGTGTGTGTGTGTGTGTGTGTGTGGCTGGTTAGTTGTCAATGTGTGTGTGTGTTAAACAGATCGATTTACCATGAAATATTTATTACTGGTAAAAAAAATGATTTTAGACTACAAATTATAGTAAAAATATTTTTTTTTCCTGATGTAGAAATATTAGTGCTATTTTTTTATATTTGTATACCATTCTACATTTTTTGCGCAAGTTTTGAAAAGACAAAACATCAAAATTGAAGTAAAACAGAGAGAGAGAGAGCGAAAGCGAAAAAAAACTTCAGAGAGAGAGAGAGAGACAGACAAACAGACAGAAAGAGAGAGTTCTCCCTAAGACCGTCAGAGCAATGTTTGTAAAAAAAAAGCAAAATAAATCGTTCTCTAACTCCTGCAGAAGATTTATTTCACGTTCAAGCCACTTACAATATGACCTCCAGAAAATGTTTAACGACAGCTTACACTTACGACATTAAATGTAAATAGTTCAAGTTTCAAGACCCTGCCGAGAAAAAACAGCTACATTTATTACCGACTTAGTGGAGTTTACGCTTGTTTGAGTTGACACAACAGTATCGGTCCACAGCGATAGAAACGTTTCGTGCCTGTTTTATCGACAGCTAGGTCATAAGTGAATATTCACATCAGTGAGAAGAGTCGACGTCATGCAGCAAAATATTATTTCAAATGCCCTCGGTATGGATAAGTAATATTCTGCAAGCTTCATTTTATATAAATGTGTACCAATGAATATCTTGATTGTAATATATTTATGCCAATTTATTTATCAAGCAAATAAATAGGGCAGTCGTTTTAGTGACTCTAAATGCTATTGAATAAGATATAGAGTGTCTTTTCAACATACATTGCTTACATGCTCCGCCATACTTAAAACATATTTAACAGGTATTTTACCACTATTTGTGAAATAATGTACATCAGACTTCAAAAAGGATTTCTGCGATCTATTTGAGACCCTAGCCGACAGTGCATGCAATTTATCCCATTGTTTTACGTATTCAGAAATGGGTTAAGATCAAACAATTAGCATTTTAATAGTGGCTAACTTGCTGTAAGGATCCGTGCTATATAATGAATAAGAAATGTTAAATGTTTACTTTGTATCCTTTCTTCTAGTGCCAGGTGGATTAAAAATCAATGTATCGCGGTATTTTGCATACGCCTGTGTAAGTTCAAACAAAACCGTTTGACACGGATCCATACAGATACCTTGTTCTACAGTAATATATTGACATTTGCAAAAATTTAAAAATTATAATTAAAATATCGATGTTCTTGATTTACTAAAATATGTGAGATCTTAAGGTTCGAAAGGTTCTGCATAGAAAACTTGAGACTCAATTTGTGTCAAATTCGCGTCAATCTCTTACACTAACATTTCAAACTAACAGAAAGTTTATAATTATATTCCCTGATATGGGAAAAAAATGAAAATTTTTATTACCACCCGTTCTACCCTTAACACCATCAATGAGATCAAACAAGGTTTTCATGTTTATCATTCCATCAAACGAATATCTTCATTACTGGAATACGAAACTATGCTACGTTAATATATATAATTTTGTCAATTAATCAGCTATTCTAAACATATTCGTAGGTATTTTTATCCGCTGTGAGATTACATTTGATATTTTTTCCTCGTATAATATTTCAAAATGAAAATGTTTACGTCATATGAAGAGATTTTGCGCAGTATGAGCATGATAGATATGCAAATAGGATCAATCCCATAATTCATATGGTCATGTATCGTCCAATATTATATATATATATATATATATATATATATATATATATATATATATATATATATATATAATATATATATATATATATATATATATATATATATATATATATATATATAGTATTGTGGTCAGGTGGTACTAAGGCAGGTGATTTTGTTGAAACTGACAGTGCCATCGGAAGCAAGAATTTAGGAGGCCCACAATTGAAATTAGCCAAGTATCAGCCACTTATCCATGAGTGCCACAGAGAGTATGGAAAGCCTAAGATCTACCTGTAGAAATAGGATACTGTGGCTTCGCAGAACAGACATTTTGCCGTGCCTAGGAGGTCATTGGGATTACCTGCCCTAGCCGCTGGAACATAGTAGCCAAAGTTAGAAAGCAGGCTGAGGAAGCTTCAGGATTGGATTTGGCGCAAGAGCAAAGGTTCATGGCTGAGTCTGATCAACTGAGTCAGCGCACCCCTGGAGAGCATGGTGGGTCAGAGCCGAAACGCTTGAGTAAAGATGATTCCCAAATGATGACATAACCTGTAGCAGTGCAGAACACTATATATATATATATATATATATATATATATATATATATATATATATATATATATATATATATATATATATATATATATAATGTTACATAAAATAGATTTAAAGATATATTTGCGATTTTCATTTCACTTTATCAATATGATCCATGTTCCATCAACCATATCTTAATATTCCTTCTTTAACTTCTTAAAAATAATGGAAACTATCTAAAGTTAAAATAAGCATGATCGGTCAGTCTTCTCTTTATTCTTGTCCTTCAGTTTTTTGCTCCTTTTCTTCTTCTTCTTCTTCTTCTTATTATTATTATTATTATTATTATTGATGGTGTTTGTGGAGGGGGCAGAGTTACTCGCTGTAGTAAATGCTGTAGTGATGCTGATAAGTCTTTGATGTTGTTGTTCTTGTAATACTTTTAATCATTATATCTTGTGGTTGAGTGATGCGTTGATAATTTTAAGCCAGTGCTGTAAGTAATATTATTGTTGTTGTTGCAAAGATAAATGTTTCTCAAAAAAGATTTTGAGACATATTCTCTATTCTGAATAGTAAGTACAGGTTTAAAAACGAATGAAAACATTAAATAATGCGAATTAATTCAAGATAAGGAAGGTTATACCAAGAATTGTCCATTGTTTTTCTTACTTGCAACACTTTTCCAACAGATTAATGATAGTAGCGTTGTTTTGGTGTTATTGGTGTGTATGGTGAAATGGACGCCCTTGAAAATCATATTCATTACACTCGTTTCAGTTTAAATGTATGAAACATTAGTCCGCTTCCGATTCATTAACAATCGTAGCACACCTTCTATCTTGAATGTATTTACCTGGCACAATAACAATCTCACTGATAATTATGTAATCCCTTCATACCGTACATATTTCAAACTCCACCTTCCTCCGTCTGCGGAAATTTTTTTAATTTGGAAAACTATAATCGTCAACGGCTCGTGCAATGTTAAATTCTTACTATTTTTGGGAGAGGCAGCAGTCTAATGTACACAATGAGCTGCAGAGATGTGAAGCGGGTTCTCGCGCAGGCAAATAAAAAAAGATGCTACATATCTACTGTATACACCATGCAAAATATTTATCGCTATAACGTTCACATTAACAAAATTTTCTGAATCATAAAAGTTTGTTGTACGTAGAGCGTAGATGTTTTAAATTACTTTGTTACATGCCAAACGTTCCACAGTAATGCAATCTGAATACAATTGGCTTTACCCCAAACATCTGTTTAATTCAAATGCTGAATGGTAATTAGCATGCCAGCAATTTGACTAATATTTAGAAAGAATATGTAATGTCATTATTATTGTTATTATTATTATTATTATTATTATTATTATTATTATAGAACAAAAGTTATTCCTTACAAAATAAGAGAAATATAGATTTATTATTAAAATTAGTAGTTGTAGTAGTAGTAGTATTGATTTTTAATATTAGTTCTTTTTTATTTGTATTCGCCATTTTGTTAAATATTGAGTCATCTGAATGTTTTCAGAAATATTTACATTATTCGTGCATTTCTTAATCACTATTTCTGTTTTGCATGATATTATTATTATTATTATTATTATTATTATTATTGATGAAATGTCTAATTTACTTTGTTTTCACATACAGTCAATGCTATTTAAATATGAACTTTAAAAAATAAATCCTGAAGCTACTTTTGTGCATACACATTATTTTGAAATGTTTGGCAGATTACAAAAAAAGATTCTTTTTAAAAAATCTTGTACTCTACCTACATGATATTATTATGATTCAGAGAATTTGTCACCGGGATTGCTTGAACGTCCAACATATTCGGAACATGAATAAAATAACATGGAACAGTGTTCTGGACGTGTTTCTACTATGCCGGCTGATGAGATGGTGCAGGCAGCACAGTGACGTATGTAAAGATGGCTTCTACCATGTACACATACAGCGGTTGCAAAGCGTATTTTTTACACTGTAAAGGCCACCGTGAAAGACGCATGCAAAGGGCGTAAGGAGCATTTATTATTATATTTTTATCTCTGAAAAATATTTGGTATGTAATGTTGGGGAAAGTTCGGTTGAAATGGATTGACCATGCAGAGGCATGATAATTGTACCTAGACATATTTTGTTTTAAAGTGGTTTCAGTGTTGTTTGTTTAAATCAATTGGACATAATAGTAGGTCCAACATTTTGGATTTAAAATCTACACTCGTCCTAGTTTGCAAAATAAAATAGGATAATATTGCCATTATTAACAATCTGAGTACAATGTTAATTCTCTCATATCTGTATGTACGACCTTCTTCTCTTGGTACGATCGAGTAGCCGCACGTCTGTCCGCCAAATTACTATCTATAAAAACTTCAATAGGTGGCATTAAATGACGCACTGTTTAAAAGATCTCGTATAGACTTTGATAAGAATTGATATTCTCCACGCGAAAAATGTTTTTGGTAAAAAAACATTTCTTCTTATGTCGTAGGAAAATGAAAGTGTGTTATGAAAATAAACGTTTCTAGGATATTAAAATGCAATTATGTTATGCAAATAAACGTTGCTAGGATATTAAAATGAAAGTATGTTATGCAAATAAACGTTGCTAGGATATCAAAATGAAAGTGTGTTATGCAAATAAACGTTGCTAAGATATTAAAATGAAAGTATGTTATGTAAATAAACGTTGCCAGGATATTAAACTGAAAGTATGTTATGCAAATAAACGTTGCTAGGATATTACTATCATGGTCATTTTCAGAAAGTTGACGTTAGAATGAGAGCATCAATAACAATGTCAGTGTCGTCATTTGCATCACTTTCATCTTCAAGGATCATTAAAAGTGTTGCTAGAACTGCCATACTTAAATCTGTTCCAAAACGTTTGATTCACTGATTTGACGGCACAATTCCCAAATATATCGAAAACATTCGATTCACCGATGTAACGGCACAATTCTAGAACATGTTCAGGACAGCCAATCGAGCATGCCCACTGAGGTTTCCTTTCCCTTTATTTTAACTGTAGCCATTATAGTGGTAGGTATCTTGCATGGTGTAAAGAGTATATTTTTTTTTGCATCTTCGCGAGAGTCCGCGTCACGGCCATGTAGCTCACAGTGTGCATTAAGCTGCTCCTTCTAATGCAAATATCATATATTTAACATTGTACTCGCCGGGACAATTATATTTTTCAAAATTACAAAATATTTTGCGGAGAGAGCAAGGTATGGTTTGAAATTTATAAGTCATGAAGGGATTACATAATATTTATCAAGATTGTAATTGTGCCTGGTAAATACTTTGGGAGACAGAATCTTGGGTGTCACAGGATAAAGCCGGGTTGGGATTGGATTAGTGAAGACACCGAAAGCAAATGCGTTAATGAGATGTTTATTTATAAACGCAATTTAAAGATGAACAAATCGGACACAATTATAACAAAAAGATAAGGAAAATTATATAGTTCCTAACATGGAACTATCAACAACAAGTAACTCAACGAGAAAAATCAAAGATGAATTTAACGAATGGAATTTAAACAAACGTTAATAACGTCCTATCACCAATCAACAAATAGGAGTATATGGTCTAGACCCTAATATAAACAAGGTCTTATTATGCACCAAGGGTGACCAAAGCATGTGATTTATGCACTTATCAATATATCACTCATTTATTCATCAATCTATCAACTCATCAGTTTATCAATTCATCAATCGATATTGGAATATATATGCATGCAATTATGAATCTATCACTCATATAGCGATATTGAAATGCGAATGCATGAAATTATGAATCTATCACTCATATAGCGACATTGAAATGTGAATGCATGAAATTGTGCTCAGATAGCAATAGTGAAAATGAAAATAACATGGAACACTTAATATATATAACTATCGTGGCGTCCAGTTGACGACCAAGATGTATTTCCGGTTCCACCAGCTCTAGTCAATGGTCAAGGAGCCACCACGCATGGTCCACCCCTCCCAGTCTGTTGAAGGATCCCTAGAGAGCCTTCTCAATCAACACAGACCCGATGGTCGCGAAGCCTTGGTCCCTCACATCGAGAACACCAGTACTCTCTTCCGAGCCAACGTCACCAGACACAGCGTACACGTCACAAGAAACCCAAACAGAGTTCTGCGACTCCACATCACCAAACCATACACAAAGCAACTAAAAGTATAACAACTGAACCGTGTAGTACATATGGCACGGTTAAGTACTTTTGCATTGATATAATTATATTCAATCTGTCTGTTCAGTTATAACAAATGGCTAACTCGAACCAGACTATATTATTTCTAATAGCATGGCGTTGTATGACTTAGGTATTGACTCTCTGTAGAATTTAGAATAAATTCGAAAACATCTGATATATGAAACAATTCTGTCATATACAACGAATAGTAATAAAGAATGCAATCTTAAATTTTTACATACCTCTACAGCTGAAGATTGCTCCCGTAAAGAGGTAAGATTCCTGACAAGACTCGTCGTAATGTAATTTGTATATAGAGAATTTGCTCTATAAGTACCCTAGCTGAATGAATATCACAGCTGGGTACTTGGGTTTTCATTGCAGGCAATTTGCACATGCAGCATGGGTTGAGTCGCGCTCAGTATTCGAAATAACTAGAGCCGAAAAAATTAAACCACCCTCGGGTAACGCTGTACGCGGCAACGAAACCCGAGTACATTTTCGATCACATATACATATTGATATAAAGCATACACAATTCCTTGACATTGGGTACGATTCATAATGGATCGGAAGCTGACTATAGTTGGATCATTCCTATCTTTGCGAGCCTTGGCAAGCTAAAACTTCGAATTATTTATTTATGGCTGTTTTAACTTCTCTGTATATCTGTGCTTTATCCTGTATAATTTGTTAGCAAATTTTGCATGTATCAGCATTTGCGCAATTGTTCACATACCGTCGTGTCTTCTAAGCTCCTTTTCACTGGCGGGGTTGAGCCAACATTTTTTACAAGTGGTCATCTAATAAATGATTCATTTTATTATATCCATGGGTTACGAATTAATACCTTGCTAGTAAAAGAGGCACTTTGTGCAATCACTGCATCCCCTTCCTCTTTTATCCTACTTGAAACAGTTGCCCTCTACCTTCTAAAAATACGAGTACGGAAAAGACATAGAATGCCTAAATATCAACCTTCAATTACAAAAGGTTAGCATTCTAAATCTTTGTTAAGACTTACTTTAACTGCTATTAAAAAAAAATTCCTTCTTTTTGGATTCCGACTGGTCTTGCAAATAACAAACACATCTTAAATCAGCTTTGCTTAAATGTTAAAGTTTGATCGGCATTGTACAAGAGGATACTGTTTGACATCTGATTGATGATTTAATGTATATTCGATAAACCCCTATCCCACGAATCCATGCTCCACGACATCAAATAAGAGTTGTTATATAAGTTCCACCTAAACTGATATCTCATAGCTCATATGTAATACGAGCTATCAACCCTATTTTCAACGAACAACGTAGATGAGGAAAATCAAAATTTGTAAGTCGAAGAAGAAAAGAAGATATTAAAATATTAAAATTAATACACCCACTCACCCCACTTCTTATATATATATATATATATATATATATATATATATATATATATATATATATATATATATATATATATATATATATATATATATATATATCCGCCTATTCCCATATTTGATGGTAAACTGAGAGACACTTAAACTTAATTATTTCCACAGTTCGGAGGCAAGGAAATGAACCAAGTAAATTATACTATTTGTATAGTATTTAGTGATGAATGAATAATGGTTTGAGATTTTTAAAATGCTTTTAGATTTATCTGGGTTTCTCAAGTTTCACGTACAACCGGCGCCCTAGTAATTGGCACAGAGTTTTGCTCGTTATTATAAAATTGCAAAATAATTAAAAGCCTAACTTTTAAAGCTTTTTGTTTTGAATACCATCAGTTCCTTTACTACTTGCATTCATTTCAGCAATCCTGCACACAAACAAACTTAAAAGAACACCACAACTACACGAACATACTCTAAAACTGAATTATTCGACCGTTGTTCCTTTCTTTGAAGTGATTGCATTTATAATAAGGTTATCTTCTAAGCCGGAATACCTGTTTAAAATGGCTTTGTATTTCAATATTTCAAGCCCTCACAGTTAGTAATACAAAAGTAACTTCATATAAAATCTCCGTAATGAGCGGGGATTATTTAAAACCACCTGAGCAGACGCTGATTGAAAATTAGTCTGGATACTTATTTATCTTAAAGACAGAGTCCCTGTATGGGACTGACGCTTTATTGACCCTGACGAATTTGCAGGTATACACGAGAAGTTCGTTTCTTCCTTATTTTTATTTTTTATTTTATTGTTTTATTGTTTATTTATTATTGTGTACTTGCTGAGATTGAAACCATAGCTATCAATGGAGACATCCTAATCAAGCCATCAGGGTCAAAACAGAATA
The DNA here is from genome assembly GCA_029931535.1 of Margaritifera margaritifera. Lineage (NCBI taxonomy): Eukaryota > Metazoa > Mollusca > Bivalvia > Unionida > Margaritiferidae > Margaritifera > Margaritifera margaritifera. Next base: position 1,803,545 of record JAQPZY010001681.1, read on the forward strand.
CTATGCAGAAATATCCGTCTAAAAAAAGCCTTCATTTTAACGAAAATATCATTAGTTTTGAAGATTTGAATATAGAACTGCTCCAAGTCCTTTTTCAAACTTTTATCAATAGAACAACGGTCAATAATATGTAATACATTACAACTAAGCCTACACGTGTGACGTCCGATACAGCAATTATGTTGGATAAGATAATCATTTCAACTACCTAAATATTGTTGCTTTTGGTGTCAACCATGTTGATGCAACAATAAGTGACAACAGGGTGATCTATGTATTGACAGAACTATTTTATAGAAATATGGTTATAAAACAATCCGGTGTCAACAATCCCTGTAATATTGTAAATTAAATGAATTGGGACGATTTGTTTGATTTGTATGATATGGAATCGGTAGTTCTGTGATTTGTATACCTTTTCTCTGAAGAAAAGCAAATCTACTGAGGCTCAATTGCCAGTATTTCTGCTTGGAACTAACCAAAATGACGTGAATTCAGGAATTTTCTTGGTTTACTAAATTTCGTAGATATGATGGTTGCTACGAACTAAAGAGCCAAGAACAATGATGCTTGAATGGAAAATAAATATGGCCTCTTTCCTAATGCACGAACTTTAGTTCCGACAGAAATATATATTTTTTCTTCCGAAAACCGCGCTTTTTGTTAGGAAAATTAAGTGATTGAAGTTTTATCAGTTATCAATATTCCTGAAATATTAGTTTTTTCTATAATATATTTTACCCGCACCAATAAATAAAAAAGTGCTATGACATATATGCTGAAGGCCGCAGCTTCTTAGGTTAGTAAGCACGGTGATTGTTTTCCAGCAAATCGTTTGGAGAAATTATCTTATTTTAGAATTTGGAAAACTGATTAATATGTCAAATGGTGATGGAAGTGATTTTACTAATTACAGAAAAATAGTATTTTCTGTGCTATTCTCAAAGCCTTTGACTAAGTCTGGCACCGTGGACCTTTGTACAAAATTAGAACGTATAGAATTAGACGTCATCTATTGGAATGGTTTTAAAGCGCGTTGTCTCAACGTAAACAGTGTTAACACCTAAAGGTATGTCAATCGAAAGTTAAGTCAGTTCAAGCAAATATGTCCATATGACTCTACCTGGTTCTTGACTATACAACTCGGCAGTTTTTATCCGTATGCAGTGTTGCACCTAGGATTTCAAGGTCATGGGGACACTGTTTCCCTCACCCTCCAGATTTGGGAGACACACAACATTTTAAAGGGACAAAGAAAACTTGTAGTATATATTGCACTTGAAGTGCTGAAAAATGAGATAATCTTATTTGCTTCGACAGTTTTGCCAGTGTTGCTCATGTGCTGTACGGTAGTGGCCGTATGCACGCGTCGTATTGCCGTCAGGAGCAATCCACCTTTTGGTGTCTAGCGTACTAAGACTTATCTTATTTATGCGGTACATTGCGGTCACGAAGTGTGGAAACTATTTTTTCTCTCCGAGGCAATCGACATAACGGTGATCCCTGAGGTCAGCTCTTACGATTGCCCTCCATATGTCTTTGGCTTTACGTATCTCACTCAGCAATGGGTATGTGAAATTTGACCCGTCATGTGAAAAACCAACATTCACTTCTGCACCAACATCATCAGCCGGGACAAGCAATCACTGGATGTTTCGCCCGTTATTCCCAGGACACCCTCCTGATGGCGGGGCAACAATGTTGATCAGTCACTACCGGTTGGTGGTTTGTAGCCAGCTGAACGACCTACCAGCAGTCTTGCCCAGTGCCTGAATCGCCAATTTGCGGTTTCTTCCTGCTCTCCCTAGATCTCTGAGCATCTGTCAAACAACTGGAGACAACCAAGCACTCCATTCACAAGTGTTTCATGTCTCTATCAGTTCTGCATATATGGCCAAATTTTCTTTATGAGCCTCTTCACATCTCTCCTCCCAAGGAACAGTCAACTCAATGACCACCAGCTTCTTCCAAGATTCTCACCAAATCACCACGTTTGGACAAATCGACGCCTGGACAATTTTCCGAAAAAAAAATATTTTCAAGATCCATACGCATCTCCCAACTCTTGATTCATCGAGGATTCTCCTCACCCCCACCCACCCCCACCCACCCCCTTTGCGGTGAGATGTTACTGGTTTATTTCTCTTTGACAAAGTTGATGAACCTTCGGGGCCAACTGATTGGTACAGGTCTTTTCTCCCTTCTCTCCTTCTTCAAGATGTCTACTATTAGTATTAGTAATGAATGAACATTAGTAAAAAGTAATGACTGCATCGTCGATGTATGGTTCCTTTGTTGTTTTTTTAGGCATTTTTACTCGACATGTAAGCTTTCTTCAGATTATGTTTTATAAGATATTTTATTAATTAACTTGGAGTAATACATTGAATCAGCCCACATCATATGGCAAAACAGGATATATCCAGGGCTTCATACAGGTTTTGATACAGTTCGAATACAGCTCTTACAAAAACAGGTAGCATATAGAGCCTGGTAGGTCTTGTAAGAGGCCCCATATAAAACCTGCCTTGCCAATGAATGCATGTTTTCAATGCAAAAGATTTTCAGTGCCTAAATTACTTGGTAAATACAATAACTATTAAATTGGCTTTTTAAACACTACACAGAGTTGATAAATTAAACAACATCATTAAACTGATGTTTTCGTTCCATTCTTGTTCGCAATGTCATGACTTGTTCTATTTGCACACGTTTTATCTCTTATAGAAGGGTATTTAGTTATGAATAAACTGTTGATGTGCATATTGAGACACAGACATACACAGAAGTAAATAACTTAATCGCTCTCAGCTTATTTGTTAACACGTCATGCAAGACTTTAATTCAATATTACCTGAAATAAAGATGATGCTATTGTAGCAGTGTACAAAATTAAAAGTGGATTAATATCATGAATTTGACTTTTTTGTATTTGCCTCTTTGTAGGTCTTCAGTCAGTCATATCTGCCCACGTCTGGATACCAAGGCCCTTTGCGTTGCCTCTTGTCAATAAAAAGCAGACTTGAAAAATTTTGTTATCTCTTCGAAGCAACTAGACGTTGTGCCTAGAACGGGTTCTGCCTCGATGCCTACCGCAGGCTTCGTTGGAAGAAGGAAAACAATTATTAGAGGCAATCAAAAGGAATAGAAATCAAAGACAAGTTGACAATAAAACAACTGATGGATGAGTAGGTGCCAGTCCAGTACATGTAAACAATGTGTAGTACATAATTTAAATTAGAGTTACGTGTTATCCCTGTCCTTTTTGAAAGAAATAAATCTCAAAATATGTTTAATGAGATTGAAGGAAATTATTTGAAAATTGGCTAGTAACTTATTTTTCATGTAAGTGAGAGCATTTAAAAAAAAAAATCTTTCGAGTATTGTAAATGGTTTCGTTAAAAGCAAATCCTTTACTTTACTATTTTAAGTATAGTGAATGAGTGAAATCGTGACAAATCTACCAGATTCCGATTTGCTACACGGTTTGAAACGAAAGACTCTAATAGAGCATTTAAGATGACAGTATTTGTATTTTTTGTTTGGAAACTTTGTTTCTCTACGTTGTTAGAAGGATAACGTTTCTGTCGCACTGGAGGATTAGTTTGTAAAACTGTATGTACAAACAAGTTATAAAGGTAGAATCAACTCTGCAACGCAGAGAAGCAGAGTTGCAGATATGTCTAAATCTTAAAACTTTCAACAGCAACATCCATTGCGCGAGAACTTGCACCTTCTGAACTACTTCTTTCTGCAAAAAATCTTTATTTCGGCGCTCTAAAAGATTCAAACAATTATCACCATGGTACGAAAAACGGTCTTTCAATATTTTTGTCATGTGCCTTAAATCCTCAGTTTTATATTTCGATATAAAACAGTCAAATATTGCAGCATAGAAAAGAAGATAAATGATAGAAAGAAAGATTGACTGTATGTTCGCTCAAGGAAGATAAAATTAAGTGTTATATTCCCTTATAGCTCTTCGTCAAGGCGATCAGTCTTATTCCTTATTTAACCAGTATAGTGCATGGGTTGAACACCAATTTGCAAATTTTCGCATTCGACCGGCGCGTAGCAAGTTACTAACACCTACATGCACTTGACCAATGGCAGCGACAGTACTGGCTATCGTTCACGAGACGGTACAAGCTATGCCGCATTTGACCGACAAACTCAACTTGATTTACAACTTGTCGAATGCAGTATAGTACTTACTATCCTGATTGAAATGCAATTGCTGATATTGTCTTATTGAGTGCGAAAATCTTATGTTGGTATTCACACCTTTCAGAATATATCCAGGAATGTGAGCATCCCTGTTCATCTGCTACTCGGTTGGTATTCACGACGCTTTCTTTACCTGTCAAATTTGCAGGCATGGTTGAAACGACGCTTGTTTCCATCTCTGTTGTTTTCAAATTTATTATTGTAGAATTCCATTTTCTTTAGAATATCTGAAATAGTAGATGTTCCTATGCCGAATTTTTCCCCTAGTTTTTCCTGGCTACTTTAATACATGTATGTAATGATTTTCTCCGTTGAAAATCAATGGAGTGAATCTGACTTTCAGAATACTATTATGTCGCTCTCCGTCGGCGAAGCATAACAGCGAGGACACATGCCTGCTTAATAAAGCGCTGATATTTAATTTAACAAACACAAGCAAAGAATGTTCAATTGATCATGTGTACAAATGAATAGCATCAATCACAATTAAATAACAAGCAAATAAACACAGTCTTTCTTAAATGTCTTACTTACAAGCATTTAGCTATGAATACGTCGCCTTAAAAGCTGGCTCTTTTTATGATGCAAAGACTTCACATTATCCTATTGTCAGTCTTACTCTCTGTTGGCGCGCGTGTCAAGTATTGTTTTAACCTAGCATACCCTTGGGGCATTTTATGGGTCTTTGTCTCACAGATAAGCCTGCTATAGTAATTGCTAACCATACTTAATTTTTTCCAGCGTGCGTCAGGAATTTAGCAGCTAAAATACATTTCAAATTTGTTATGAGTTTCTGTTTTATGGGGTTGTTTTAAGCGTAAAATTGAAATTTGGGATCAAAACTTTGTTTCGGTATACGGAGTTGAGGGGTTTTGGTTTACTGAGGGAAATAATGATGATAGTAAAGAAGGAAAAATTCGGGACTCCAAAAATATTTGGTCGTGAGGGAATTCCGGTATACCGAGGTATCGGGTTTGAAGAGTTTCACTGTTATATATATATATATATATATATATATATATATATATATATATATATATATATATATATATATATATATGCTAGTGGAGCTTGCTAGTAAGCACATGTTTATTCGACGTGAATTGTCAAGTATGGTAATTTGTTTATGCAATCCTAATTGATATGTAAATTTTGAGATGTGAAATCAAGATTTAATATAAATCAAATGGAATGACCGTGTCATCTCAAATTCCAACATTTTTTAATGCATATTTGAAACTATCTTCTTACACTTGCACTCACCGTTACCCAAGTACGGTGAAGCAGCTGTCCTAATGCAAAATTCGTTACATGTATGATGTATCTTCCCGCTTTGGCTGCATGTATGCACTTTGAACAGAATATATTTAAAAATGCTATTGTGATTGACATTTTGGCATATTTGACCTTTGACTTTCATGCAAGAGATCACATGTGCGAGAGTTCATAATGACACTCCTGGTCATCATAAGTGCAACATAACTTCAAAGTTTCTTGAATTTCCACTCATTGGTTTAAGGGGAATGAAGTAACTGACAGACAGATGGACGGATAGACATTATTAATTACATAGATAGATAGAGTTCACTTTGGGAAATTTTAGGCTGTTGCCGAATAACACAACAAAATAAAACCGAAGGGCGTTATGTAAGCTGTGTGATTCGGAAACTGGCAGTGTATAATCACAATAAACAGAACAAAGGCAACATTTAGCACTTATAAGGTCAAGAAACCCGGAAGATTAGATTCGCTGTCAACTGTTCATGCTAAATTCTACGTATGATAAGTTCTCGCTATGGGTCTTTACAAATCAGTCATAATCTTGGGATAGGTCAACTTTGGTCAGCGTTCAAATAAAACATTTGTTCTGATATATCTTTAGATAAGGGATTGTCATCGATGAAATCCAAACAAAAATCTGGTTTAAATTGTCGACGTAACTTTCACGGCTCTGTGTATTGCACACGCATACATAAACGTGCAGAGAGAGAGAGAGAAAGTGAGAGACAGACAGACAAACAGACAGACAGACAGAGATGTACACTAATTCAAGAACGGAAAACTTGTACAGGAATCAGGACGATCTATCTGGTAGCGTTCTCATAATTCACTTTTCAAAGGAGGATAAATCTTCTTAATGTTTATACTTTGCTTTCGTCACCATCCAGCATTGATAATGTATGAAATTTTGAGCTAAATTTAAGTGACAATATCAGTCCTACCACCCCAATATCATTAGCTGTTGATATCGATCAAAAACAAGTGGCCTTCAACTGTAAACAGTAAATAGTTGCAAATTATCAAAAGCGGTTTGCGTGTGTCTTTATCTGCATCAGATAAATTGTCGAGAAAACTTGATTAACGTGAAAGGTCAGTCTTGTCTAGCTGTTTTCAACTCAGCATGATGGACATATCAGTGAAGCTGATTTCTTGTTTAGTTTATTAGCTCCGCAACTTCATGCCCTCTCCTATAGCTTTGTTCTCTCTCTCTCTCTCTCTCTCTCTCTCTCTCTCTCTCTCTCTCTCTCTCTCTCTCTCTCACACACACACACACACACACATAAACACATCATACACAGCGAGGAATGATATCTTTGGAGACGGGTTAATATTGAAAGATATCAGAGAATCTGCAGTGAGTTCCTTGACTTCGCAAAGCTTTTTCCGGTCACCTGATTCAGATTTATTACATAAAATTTGCTACAGCCATGCCCTTAATACAAGTTTGATACGATTTCACTGACTATAAGGGAACTTGCAGACCTACATTTTTGCAGCTTATTGATTTAAAAATACCACAAACGCCGAATATAAGTTTAGATCCAACACCATGATGGCTGCTATTTTATACGTATTAACTGCAGTTGGATGATCACAAGTCCCTATTGTTATAAAGCCTTATAATTATTTCACATTATTAGATTATTTAAATATGATTAAGACATGGAATCATATAGATATTGGATTCGTATTTTATATGTTTGAATATGCCAGTGTAATGGTTTTAAAAAAGAAAGTGATCTGTTACAAATATTCAAATAGAGGCTGCTAGAATAATTACTGGATTACGTAGAGGTACATCAAAGCGTTTTATATCATGAATTTGGTTCGAAATCCTGAAGAAAATGTATGGAAATCAAAAGCTTATCGTAATGTAAAAAATATTATGTGTATTTACAAAATATTAAGTGTATTTAAAAATGTTGTTGTTGACTTCAATAGTAACACATATGCATAACATTTATGACAGGATAATTTAAACTCTTGTACATCTGGTGCTCCAAGAGAAAATGAATTTCTGTGAATGTCATAGTTACGTGAAAGCTAGACAGACATAATTTCTAACATTCCAAGAAAAACGATTATGGTGACATCAACGAACGGATTTACTCAATGGTAAGGATGATATAACTGATTCTCAATACATAGATATTTGACAAATCTGTCTTAACATTTATTTTCAATTAACACAGCTTCTCATATCAGTTGAATTGATATATAATATTAGATTATTGATCATCGTCGTATTGATTTTCATTTTTTGTTTTAATATTGCTCAAATTGCTCAGCTTTTTTACTGCCTACTCTCATGTCCAACTGAGTCTCTCTCTCTCTAACTCTCTCTCTCTATCTAACTCTCTCTCTATCTCTCTCCATAAAAATTTAATTATCGGTATCTCATTTATACCATATTGTTGTTCCAGTAAATGTAGCTTTGAATAATATTTCAAGGATAAGATTTATCACTTATTTGATTATCAACTTATTTATAACAAAACCTATTATTATAAACCTGTCAATTTTTAACTCAAGAGCCAGAATTTTATCGTCATTTCTTAGAAGTAGGAAAATGATATTGACGTTTTCTGATTCCGTATTACCATAGTCTCAAACGTGGCTAGACACGTGAACAACTATGCCGTAGCCTCACTAGATATGCAAAAGGAAAATGAGTAACAGTCTCCGTAACAATTCTGTATCATCAAGTGCCACGAATTTGTACCGCTGTAAATAACTGTCAAAAATAATGCTGTCATTCCTGTGCCAAGTCTCCGTCAGAGCCTCTCACAATGTCCAACCAGAAAGCTATCAGCCTGGCTCGGTTAAAAATTGTATAGTCATTCGGCTGGTGAAGTCTTCTGTGACGCAACAAAGTGAGTGAATATTGTTTCACGCGCTTCATTCATAAAGCTCCGATATCAGCTGATCAAAATGTAATTCGGTTTATGATTGAAGATAAAGTTCGTATTAAAAAGGCTAAAATATTAGGCATTTTTTCTTTTCTTTTTCAGTTACGTACTTACTAAATTATCTGAAAAATTGATATATATCTAACAAACGTATCATTATGATAGTTATTCGATCTTGACTGCTAGATCACGTCTTGTCATTACCCGGATTTTCTGATGCTGACAACTTGACGTGATCTGGTAATCCAGACTGCATAACTATGATAATAACATATATTTATTTCCCCCATTACAATAATTATTAGCTCTTATTTTCAATTCATTTCATGTCAGTTATCGTCACTCCACTACAGAAAATGTATTAATACGGCTTATAGCATGTTGCCCTGTCCTATTGACAAACTTATCATGTCAAAACTATGTTCGAATTTTGTCTTTGTATACATTTGTTTTAGCATTAAAATACTATACTATTATTGGTATATGAAAATTACAAGTATTATCTAATTCAATACTTTTATTTTATTTGGAGATTCGAAGAAGGCGCTCAAATATGGATCCTAACATTTGGCAGAATTGAATCGTCATATGCCTCATAGACATATATTTTATGATCAGAAGTCAACGTCTAGTCACTCCATCAATCTTCATATTTTTAGAAAGCCTTTTCCCAAATAAAAGCATTTGCAGTGGGTGGACAATTCAGTGCACAAGTTAAATAATGCAACAATGCATGCATTTCATAGCTTTTCTTGAAAACGTTAGTTATTACAGACGTCTATGGGACTTTTTGAAGTTGAAGATCATTTTGTCCACACTGTAGTTATTACAGATGCCCCTGAGTATGTCAAAAATAATGGATATATGCTAGGACACATAATCCAAAGTCAATTACACAATTTTAGACAGCAAAGAATTCTAGGGAAACAACTTAATTCACGTTTTCTAGAGGTAAGTAAGAAAATAACCATTAATATGAAAATTGCAAATGAGGAAATTGTAAAATTCTATGACAACAATGCTAAATCTGTTGAATGTGCAGGTCTTTGATTGGCAGCATTGTGATATTTATATTCATTCATTTAATCAAACCGTTCAAGTCCAATAGAAAAGTAGGAAATAAACAAAATATACCATACAGCAGATATAAATTTATTTCAGAAAAAAAACAATATATATATATATATATATATATATATATATATATATATATATATGTGTGTGTGTGTGTGTGTGTGTGTGTGTGTGTGTGTGTGTATTATAAGTCCAAATGCAGTCCAAGCCACTAAATATGTATTCGGATAAGACTAAATCCGGCATGATCCAAAAAGTTCCCCAGTATTATTCCTTTATCTTTCTTGTATATTCTCCATTTACTCAGATTCGCTTCGTACGACAACTGGAATATCTGGTCAGCTGGTCACTAATTAAGTCATGTATCCCCAGAGCGTTTTCAATGGACATTTGCTAAAACAAGTGCCATATAAATCATTTTAGCTAAAAAAGCTAGTTTCTCATTGTTCCATAAGAAATCGGACGTGCCTTGTTTGACAAACAAAAGAATGAATTCTCTCAGTTTAATTTGGGCATTATAGAGATGCAAAATATGAAAAGCAAAATACAACTCTATCGAATTTAAATATGATATCATCGTGACTGTGGAAGATTCAAAGCTATCACAGCCAATGATTTTGACCCTCACTCAAGTACAGTAAATTATAGCATGCCCCTGAAAGCTGGTTTTATTTTCGTTTACTTTTTAAGGTTTAAATTTGTAAAACATTATATTTATTTGAATGTCTTAATAGGTTCAATCACAAGTGACAGTTCCATTACAATTTTAATCTGTTGCAGTTATCTTGCGAGAGATAAACTTATGTATGTCGATCTGTTACAGTTATCTTGCGAGACATAAACTCGTGCATGTCGATTAATTACAATTCTGATCCGATACAGTTATCTTGCGAGACATAAAACTCGTGGATGTCGATTAATTGCAATTTTAATCTGATACAGTTAACTTGCAAGAGAAAAATTTCCCTGATCTTATAATTAAAGAAATACTATTTGAATTTTATCACAAAAAGGAACAAAACCTGTTTATCACGAATCACAGCTGATATAGAATCATTTTCCAAGTCAGCTTAATTAGATATTATCGGGTCTGGACTGTATTTGGTTAATATATCTGTCAAATCTAAACGAATATATGAAGCATGTGAACTCTTAAACATAATATATCCAAGTGGATCTGTTGGTAATTAAAACAAAATTTCTTCTTGGAGTTCAAGGCAGTTGCCGTATGTCGTTTATTATTTCCCTGCCTGTGCCTATAGCTCTGAAAATAAATAAACACAGTAAGTTTAGCAAAAGTGGCCGTTGATTTAGTAATGCTTGTCTTAACAATATGAATACCATTCTCAAGCTGTTATTAAATATCACTAAAGTATTGTAACTAGGACATCAGTTTAAAATTGGTTTTGGGAGTTGATACAGCTTTAATTATCAAGGCCTTATTACTCCTTTATGGACAATACAACAATTTCACATTCATAAAACAAATGTTGCGACTGCAAGAATAAACATCTCTATCCATCACCCGCAGAATAAAAATGAGTCACATAATGGTGTCCATTCTTGATAAATTTGGTGATAATGATTTAAAATGGCATTCACTCCTATAAAAACTTTGATCATGATTTTATATCTTTCTTTGAATGAGAAAATATTTTTTTTCAAAATTGTACACCAGCACCAAGCAGACAAAAGACGGGAATCCTACAGGAATCCAACGGGGAACTACAACAGTCCAGAAGGCGAGATAAACAAACAATCCGGTCAGTGTGGCACATGCAACTGTACACAACCCACTCATAATTATCTTGAGACATGTCAAAGGCAAGAAGTAAAGCACACGCTCTCTACATCCCAATGTCAGCACTAGACTATTTGTGTCCAACCAAAAGCATATACTTCCGCAACAGGTGCATCAAACCGATTCCAGATCCAAAAACTAAAGAAGCTGAACTGGGTAATTTTGATGGATTTCTGGCAGTTGAACAATAGTTTTGCAAAGTTTTGAGCATTGAAGTTAAAACATTGGTTTTCATGATTAAAGTTGGTTTTGAGAGGGAATGCAGCTTTGAATATGTATGTAAGGTATTTATTAGTCACAAAGAAACTTTTGTCATGTTAAGCGAGACTGCACAATACCAATCTAATGCTTTATCTACGTCTGAATGAACCTGACATTAAACACCATTGCTCGATAAGGGCTCTGATGTAAAGGTTGTGCTTGGCATCCATTGGCGTCCACAGGAATTGTTATTTTTTTTTTTTGGGGGGGGCAAAGCTATTTTTCCAGGGGGGAGCAAGCCAAAATCAAAGGGACCAGGCTTACAGATATATATATATATATATATATATATATATATATATATATATATATATATATATATATATATATACTGCACAATGGATATTTTTTTTTAAAATCCTGGGGGTGGGGGCATGGGGAAACTGCAACCCCCTGCCCCTACCAGCTCCCTGCCCACCCCTCTTCGGTTATTGAGACGTTAATCTAAAATGTGTATTTATCACTTATATATGTCAATCAGTTGTAAATATGATCATCGGCAATGCCACTATGTCAGTTACATGTTTGGAGACTTCAACTAACACTTACCGCTTACGACTACTATTGCAGACAAGATATTAGTGTTACTTAATTATAGCCAACTAACTGACCTATCGCTAGAGTAGAAATTACCATCTTCACTCATTAGCATAGCACCCAATATAAATTCTAAACTTGCTTATTTGACAATTACCCCCATATACATTTGTGTAAGTATTTGATCATATACTAAAGAATTGAATAAACAGGGTTGCAAATGTTGAAGTTTTGACCATTTGATACTGTATATGATATATACTGACAGTCATCGTGGTGTCGGATATCAGAACTGAATATTGCGACCAGCTTTCTAGTGCGTCAGTATCGGTAATTATGCAATATCGTATAATCCAACACAAATTGCCATGGCTAGAATATGTCAGTGATCGATCAGTATTGGCATATATAACGTTTCGACTGACATTTAGGAATAAACTTCATCTCATGAGTAGCAAATGCCACTTACCCTTTGAAGTCCTACCGGCAAGTATAGTAATCGGCCTATTCATAAATTTCAACCATAGGTTCTGATGAAAGAAGAATAAAGGTGTGTCTTCGTTAATAATCTAGTGCAAAATAGTCAGATCTAAGCTTTAAGTTACCTTGCCTCACAAATAACACTTCTCAGAGTATGACAGGGAGCATTGTTCCATCTGCCACTCCAGTCATAACGGATTTCTAGACAGCGTTCCTTTGAGGGGTCTGGCTGTCCTGGCATCCAGTAAGTAAATGAAAACGGAACCGAGTTCCCGTTAGTCCCCATCCATCGCCATTCCTTCTCAACCACAATGTCCGTACCATCGAGCCAGTAAACTGGATTGGTAATTATACCTAGAAAATGTCCAATGTAAATAAGTGTATGGCATGATAAATAACGCACAACGTTTACTTATTTTAGAAACGGAAACATAATTTCCCATCTTTCTTCAAGAGTATACTTACACTTGTATATATATATATATATATACAAGTACTTATTGACCAGAAAAGATACCTATCGTATTGCTCTTTTATATTTCCTTTCGCAAAGAACTCCCCGCATCCTCTAGAAATTTTTCATAATTTCTATTTTTGCGACACATACGACTTATAAATAAAGCTAACGTCTGCGGGAGCTGTTTCTCCCATTACATTTTCATTCATTGGAGTTGATAACTGAACTTCTGTTTACTACTTAATTAAACCAGATTTTCTGTAAATTTGATATCTCTCATGACATATTTTATTGTTAATTATCTTAGGATTTGATTTATACCCAGATTACGCTAATAAGTGTCAAGGTCGCGGCATCTTTGAAATAAAGCTCCAGTATGGAGAAACCAGAAAAGAAAGTCTAATTACACCAGTGTTATCGTATGGGGAAAAAGTAGTAGGTACCTATATTAAACGAAAGATGAAATAGAATGAGTATGAGCAACGCACTGTAAGTGATATATAATATAAATATTTAAAGATACCGTTCATTTTGAAGATTATTCCAGAAATGATTGTCTGCTCATAGTCACTACCGATGGCAGCAAGTTTGCCTCCAAGAACTTCGCAGTATTCCTGTAGAAAAAAAATGCACCTAGATTTAAGTATAGGCACTGGACGTTTCCAAATAAATTATTGGCTTTTGATATCTCACTCATAATATCATGAATCTCTGATATAGCTGAAAACGCACGCATATTTGTATCATGTCCATATATCCTTACGCTAGTTATGCTCTGCTAAGATGAGTTGTTGACTGTCCTCAGCATCTAATTAGAAACTATGATGTGTTTGCAACAGTGCCGTCGCTACGCGCTTGTTTCGTGCCCTTTGGGTCCAGGATTCCTTCTCCACGTATGTGAAAGAGGGAATGTGGTCGCCCATTTAAGGTTGACTTTGTTCTTATTTAAGAATACGATTCTTTATGTCCTTCAAAAATATATTGTGCAGTAAAGAAATTAAGTTCCTTATTCTTATTGTGATCCGGAAAAGAAACAACACAATCGGTGCAAGGTAAAATCAGCTAGATGCTTGCAATACTATTTACCATTATCAACAACTGTTCCCTCCTCCATTTGAAAATTCTGACACCTTTAACCACATTCTATAAGTCACTACTCTTAGAAACAAACCGCATCATGCACATCATGCACATTTTCATAAGTATTTAAATTTTATCCGAAAATATGAACATCACAGGCACACTCTCGGATTCAAGCAGCCAACAAATTTTTGACAAAGAAAATATTTTAGAAATATATTAAACTAGAAAATTTCTACTTGCACATAATTTATGGTAGGATATTTGACACCAAACACACCAATTCAAGACTCCCAATGCCAATTGTTTGACACAAAAACACACCAATTCAAGACTCCCAATGCTAATTGTTTGACACCAAACACACCAATTCAAGACCCAATGCTAATTGTTTGACACCAAACACACCAATTCAAGACTCCCAATGCTAATTGTTTGACACCAAACACACCAATTCAAGACTCCCAATGCTAATTGTTTGACACCAAACACACCAATTCAAGACTCGCAATGCTAATTGTTTGACAAACTCAAATAGATGAGTCTTTTTTCTCTACATTTTCTAGCTTTTACATATTTGATGAGGAACACTAATAGAATACAATAGACGACATATATATCATAATTATGTACCTTGGCTTCCGGCCAGCTAGCATAAAGATCCAAAGCTATGTAACATCTTTGCCCGTGAAGTTCGAAGCCTGTGTGACATGAAAGCGCTGCATAACTACCTTCAAAAAAGAAATAATTGGTTGGATTTAAATGTAATCTTTAATTGATATCAAGTTTCATGTTCTTTTTACGTTGCTATTTTTACAAAAATCACCTCTGGGACTCCATTATTTCGCTGCGTCAAGATTACCTCTCTCTCTCTCTCTCCTGGGTATTTCGCTCATTTCTGTGAACATGTGTTACAATTAGTTTCGCCAATGAACATGCTTAACAATATATCATGCATATGATGCATAAGTCGGTCGGGTTCATAAAACTTTGCACATAATACATAATTCAAGGTACACAGGTAAGTAAAGAACAAACATATTAAGCGGTCAATTAACTTACGAACAAGTTAATGTATGAAACCGGAAACAAAACAAATAAGCGAAGAAAGAAAGAAATAAAAAATGGCAAAGTACAAACGAGGCAAACACCGAAATAAACTAACAATCAATGAGAAGTTCATGCTGTTTTAAGAAAATTCCTCGCACAAATGAGTGCCAGTAACTCATGCGTATGTATTGGCTTACAAGTAGTGTCCAGCTACAAACAACAATGAGCTAGCAGATCAGGGTCTACGTAGTTTGTATACTGATTACTCCTAATAAACGGCATAGACCCAGATCTGCCGGAGCATTATGTGACTGCAGATCTTGGTCTGTGCAGTTAAACTCGACTTTTAAGCGAGTATATACAGTAAGTAAAGGCAGTACAAAATTTAAATTCCTGCTCCGACTTTGAGATATAAAGATATGCGCTCTCGCTACAACTCTACTATATTCAGTTGACTTGTTGATTATACTCAGCCAACTCACTAGGAAGTATTCCAAAAATTCCACAAGATCGAGCACAGGTGTAGAATTGATGACAGGGATTATTACTAAAACCTACATCGGAAAAGAATTGAAGTAGAGATTTCCCTCAATTTCACCAGTTCAATCTTTAATTGTATTTTTGATTGAAAAAATCTTAAACTTTTCAAGCCTATATGTCTAGTTTGCAAAAATAGGCTGGGAGCACTTTTTTTTTTAAAAAATATCTTTATGCTTTCAAGCGCTTCCAAGAGTTATATACCTATCATGATTTCACTTCTAGTTTTGGTTACTTCCCTTATACACTTTTTATCACGCGTGATTGTGTTGTTTAATACTATATCTATATGTCACATTATCTAGCGATGTACCATCTTATCTAATTGTTACTTATCAACCTGCCTCACTACCTGTTAACCTAGCTATCTAGCTATCTACTCAAACAGCCTTGTTATCTGCATACCTAGTTATCAAATTTTCTGGATATTTGTCTATCCGACGTACCAATTATCTACCTCGAATAAAGCAAGATTGTTTAATTGTCAGCGAGCACCACTATATTACTGTCAGATGAGCATTAAGAATTCGGTCATTTCGTAATCATTTTCTTTCTATTTTAAGTATATGTGATCTATAATTCTAGAAAGAGAAACTATTTGATTGAAGTAAGATATGTTATAATATGCTAGCTCCCGTATTAGCGTAATTGGTTTCCCTTGTTTGCATTTATTTTCTTTATTTTCTGTTTTTATTTCAACAGTATGTATTCATGAGAACGTCATTACGTATGATTTATGAAAAAAAATGATCTGAGGATTCAGTAGAAAGCTCGAAGCTTGTTAAAACTGTCTCCCGTATTACTGAGAAATTGTAACAATCAATATTTTGTCTACTGACTTAAAGTAGATAGATCGTATACAAATAAAAATACATACATGATTAATTCTAGCATATGTAATTATTGCAGATATCATATGATAGTGAGAAAAGCTGGAGTACGTATATGTAGTTGTGATCTACGTAATAATTTGAAAAACGTCTTCATAATGTTAGGAAGGTTTGCACTGCCGTAAATATATGTGTATGAACTGCACTGTCGTAAACACATGCGTATTAATCTTATCAGAGTACATGGAATTGCACTGCCGTAAATATATGCATATTAATTTCATCAGATCATATTCTATATAGATTTATTCAAATGTTTGTGGGGCTATTAGCGGATTTCACCACATTCTAGTATCTTACTGTCATCCTCATTTCGCATAATCAAGTATGTAGATGGAACAAAGAAAGAGGTAATTTTACGTTGTATGGATACTTCATTTGTACTAGACAGACAAGGTCAATAACATATTGTTAATTCTGCATGGTTAATGCGGACGTTGCTGTCAGTGTTTAAAAAGTCTGCACAGTTTTACCCACTTACGTGTTTTCTGTTGTAAATTACATCTTCAGATGCAAGTTTTATTACAACCAATCTGTTTTGATGTCATATGTTACACTAATTTGTTTAACTGGACGTTATCAACGTCTAATCCGTACACATGTTTCGTGGTGAATTTGTGTTGTACAAGCGACGTTTGAAATGTGACACGTCCACTTGTGTGCACAATGATATCTATTTTAAGTACCGATGCAAGTGTGGCATACGCAATCTGTTTAGATATTTAATATAAGGTAGGCTTTGATATCATCAATGTCTGAACCAAACAGAAGCTTTATGCATGAAGTTTTGATTTTTAAAAAAATCTATATTCTATAAATGACTTGGCTTTGTTTGATGTTGTATCTTGCATTACAGCAACACATGTAGTAGGTTATCTAGTATCGTTACAATTTGAGTAAAGTGCCTTGCCCAAGGACACATCACCAATGTCAACTCGGGCTGACCTTATGGTATAATTCGAATCAACACCCTTATAACGGACTTAAATATTTTTTGTCATGTGCTCACCACAACAATATTTATTGTAATCTTTCCGAAACTGTAATGATTATTAAGTTCTTTCAGATATGCTGCAATGCTGTATGTTGCTAAGTCCGTGAATGCTATTCACCTTTCAAGAGTTTCTTCACACAATGTTTTTTTCTTTATTTTCATCCTTTTTGAAATCACTGTTTTCCTCTTTATGATGCTTTGCTCTCTCCTGTCACTTCCTCATATTGCGTATCTTCGTTTCTCAACACGCAGTAAACGAAATCACTTACAAAGCCCATGCTATATCCATACAATTACAATATTTTCTCATTTAGGCCATCTTTTCTCATTTAGGCCATCTTTTCTCATTTAGGCCATCTTTTCTCATTTAGACCACGGATAATAACTATATAACATAGATAACTGTAGAACAGTTTTTCAGTGCTATAATAACAGTGAAAACAAATCATCATATGTAAAGATCTATATTATTCAACTATGTGGCTATGCATGTTTGATTATTCTAATTTGTTACGGTTCTAATAATAGCAACTTTTATTTAATTCTACATCGTCCGCCGCATGCTCATTTTATTCACCCAAACCCACATCAGTCGACAAATATCTTGGATACAGAATCATTGCACGTGACTCAAACATTGTTTATATATCATTTAAACTTTCGCAGCAAATGATCAAAAATTTCTTCTTTTTTAATGCAATGTCTTTCTGAAGAATATTATATTGTATGTTTTACTGAAACTCTTTACTTGATATTATCCCTGATGCCGAAACCTATTGATGACTTGGTTACAACTTTTATTGATAAAGTCATTGAATTGTGAATAAAACATTACCATCAAAAATTGACGTTAAAATGTGCTATTTGTATGGCGAATTTTATTTTTTTCTCTATCTGTTTCTGATTGCGTTTTGAGGCTTTATTTTTGCGCAAATCATAATGGTAATGTTTGGACGAGAGCAGGTAAATATAGAAGAGGCTCATAGAGGAATGAGGTTCACAGCAATAAAAAAAAGGAATAGAAAAAAAGAAGTAATCGATAAAATGCTGTTTTTGCCTAAAATGGTCTGTAAAAGGAGAATGATGGTAAGAAAAAAAATCCCCGTGTATTTTTTCATTACCTTGATCATATTAAGTTGCATCTATTGTCTATATTCGACTCTTCTATGCTTTCAAATATACTGTAACTCAAGCAAACAGGATCTGAATATGAATGATAACAACAATCACACCCATACATTAAAGTTATGAAATCAGCACTGAATCCAGTAAAAATGCAATATTTGCTAGTATCATTGTTCATTTATTAAAATTTCATGACTTTTTTTAGTACATGGCTTTAAATTATTTCTAGACCTACTCAGCAGGCTATCGGCACATATTATAACACGGACTAATAAAATTGATTGCAGCAGTCTCAAAAAAATATTTATTGACAAAAGGGATTATATTATGATTCCAGTTTACTTTGAATCAAACGATGTGTATAAAATCTGTTGTTTTTTATTTACTAAAAAAAGAACAAAAAGCAGTAGATAGTCGAAGCTTTGGATGCATTGATTACCCTAAGGAAACTCAACAGGCCACAGTATTTTTATAAGTAAAAAATTGTCAAAACGTTCTTGTATGTGGACCGATGGTGTAAAGATAAAACGGTTTTGGATTTAGTGATGCTGTAACAGACATCAGCTGTTCAAGCCCTACCACATCCTTTCTGTATTTTTTATTTATTATCTTTTCTTTAAATTGCTTTTCTTTTAAATATAAATAAGTTTCTATTTATCTGGCTTTATGTGATCCATGTTTATTCTGTTCACACAATTTCTTTACTTCTGTCTTTATTTCCATTTGTTACATGTTTCTGATGAATAACTCAAACTGTTATCTATCCAAAGGTTTTGAATTAGAAGTTTAAAAATAACTCTGGAAGTATTTTCTTTAAAAAAATTATTTTTAAAAAAAAGCGATTGCTTATACATTAATGTTGTCAAAAAAAGAGAAGGTATCAAAAATACTACCCTTGGACTACGAATTCGATGCTCTACCAACTGAGCAACAGCGTCTACTCCCCCCCCCCCCCGCCCAAAAAAAATAAAAAAATAAAAAAATTAAAAAAATAAATAAAAAAGAAAAATATAATGGACATAATAGGTCATTTTTGTGTTATATAATCAGAGAACAAGAAGATCTTTTTAAAAGCTATTTGAGAGCCGGACATGTTTTTTTTTTCTTTTTCTAAAAAAAATCTCAGCACCACACCCCATCACCAGAAAATGATTGGTGGGTCCCTAAGTCATAAAATGGTGGCACGCGTCTCGTGTAAATTGAATAGGAAAAATATTTTATTTCTTTTTGTCATTTTTCATGTTTTTGTTATTATGTATGCCTCTCTATAGATCATCGGAGAGCTATAGCTATACGTGAATTTGAGCTATCAAGCACATATATATCTCCATCGATATTTGACTAAGAGCATCCGTGACGAGATAGAGAGAGAAGCTATGTGAATGACCCTAACTAGAAAAATGTGGCGATGATGGTCCTTTTGGAGCATATTTTTAGTACCTGCCAGTGTTCAGTTGCTGCATTTTGAATGTCTTATACATTTATTGTTTTATTTTTCAAATTGATTTGTACATGTTTGTTGCATATGTACATGTGTAAGTGTGTGCACACGCAAACTTTAAGCTTGTAAGTACCGAACAATATTGTCAACCATTGTTGCTGCATTATTTCAAATTAAATGATAAATTAATAGACTGATTGCCAGTCTGAAATCAGGTATAAATTATATTTATCCCTGAGTATGCTGCTCCTTTAAAAAAAAACTCAGATGTTAAACAGCTCTATGTCATGTCGGGGGGTGGGGGACCATGTGTACGTGAGTGTTTATACATTCTTCTTCTGAATGGATTCCCAATTAATGCACAAGAAAAGTATTTTTGACATTTTTCAGACTTGAAAGTTTGCATATTTCCTTGTTTCATAATTAAATCGAACATTATACAATTGGTGAACTTGTATTCAAGGCTTGGTTATATGTTAACATGCTTAAGGGACCGACCATTTAATTTCCGGGGTGGGTGGGGTGATATTGTGATTTTCTTTCCAGCCTGTATATTTTCTTTCTCTTTTACATCAAGATTTTTTTTTCAACTAATACAATCTATACAATAGATTCTTTTTACTTCTATGTATCAGAGCAAGAATATTTCTTTCAAAGTATTTGAGAGCTGGAATTATTTTGATAACTTCTAATCGGTTAAGTGACAGTAATGACGTTGATGAGATACTGTTGGAGTGAGGGGTGTACACACTAGAATAAATACAGTTGCAATAATATGTCTACTGTTTTTTTTTACTTCCTTCATTCTGGAAAGCCATATCATATAAAATAAGAAACTGGTGTCTGTTACTCATCGTCTTCACAATAAATATATGAAAACTGATATCCTGGATCCGTTCAGTAACAAGACCGTACTATACAGAAAACACAAGTTTGTATGCTTTACAGCTAATGTACTTTCTCTCTCTGTCTCTGTCTCTGTCTCTCTCTCTCTCTCTCTCTCTCTCCTATAAAAGTCATATAAAGTATCGAATTATGTGATCATGGATCAATATAAGGAATAATTGTATCGAACTAGTAATAAAATAAAATATAATGTAGGCTTTCAAACTGCTTTGGTCACTGATGTGCTGAACATTTGGTTTTCATTCTTAATTACACACTGTAGAAACATACGGCTCTTACTAACGCACAAAAGGTCTGCACGGCTTTTGCGTGATTATTTATGGTAAAGAAATACATAAATTGTTATTCTGTGACAATCATTGAAGGATTTTGACACACGCCAGTCAGTGTTAAACATAAACATAAGCATAGCTTTTTAATGAAAACGATACGAGGTGTTAGATGTAATCAACCGTACTTAACATAAATATACACGGCATTTAAACAATGGTGCAAAACAAAAGACAGATTTATACATGCTATCAGTGACTATTATGCATACTGTATGCAAATGCAGAATTTAAGATGTATCTTTTTTCGGCAGTCAGCTTCATAGGGGCTTATTAGAAATGCTGTATATAATCCACGGAAATAGGTTCCTTAACTGAGAAGAAAACCACTGGCTTTTTAATGGCAATTTTTTGTTTATTAAAAGCTATCCTGGATAAGAATTAAATACATGTTTTGGGAAGCGAGAGGGACCTCTTTTATCTATATGAGTTTCATAGGAATCGGATTGGGACCAAAATCAGCCCTTATCAAACCTTGTCATTTGATGAAAAGTAGCGGGAAATCTCAAGCTATTCCTCAACTATTTGAACAAAATAAACTAGACCACTCGAACCAAGAAATATGTGCAGTCTTTTAAAGATTTGTTCTCTTCTTCGAAGGTTGATCGAAAGATTCTGAAACTAATGCAATATTTTCTAAGGAACCAAACTTCGTTCATATTCCCCCATCTATAATTATAAAAGTGCTATTTTAGGACCTGACGTCACTTTTGGTTGATTTTTCTAAGTGATATATGCAGACGCGGTGGCAAACTGACACATGCGTCCGTTTTTAAACAGAGAGTAATAATACAATTGTATGTAAAATTAGGAAAATCCTTTACACAGATAAAAGTTGATTTGGATGATTTTTTATGGACGTAAAGTACTTGCTAAATCTGGAATCAGTAGATGTATGAAACGTTTTAGTGATGGTATGAAGACTGTTACATATACTATAGGAAAAGGTAGGCATGGGAAATCTCTTTCAAATGAAATAGTCGATTCTGTAGATGTAGATACGAAGGAAGACAAGATGTGTTACTGTCCGAGATATAAAAGCTCTCAGTGGGTCACCGGCCAGTATTGCACCTCATTTACAATGGAATATACGTGCTGTTCCACATCCTTGTTAATGCACTGGGCGACATTGCGGTTGCAGTGCGTACAGATTGTATCTACTCGACTTTGGCTGAGCAGGAGGCCGACTAGCGTTTACAAGAGGCAGGTTTTCAGTTTATAGAAACAGACTTCTGTAGGTGGCACGAGGTGGACTCCTTCTCATTGTTGACGCCTCCTGAAAGTCTGCTTACTTGCAAGCTTTAGGACCTGGGGTTGGCTGTATGTCCACTTATATCTGCCCTCGAAAACGTGCAGCAAATTACTATCGGCGACAAACGGTACAACAATGAGGATGTCAGACTGATAGAAGCAGACACACCGAAAAAATGGACAGCAAAGGAAATATACGACTATCTGGTAGTGCTAATGGGTGAACAAAAATGAAATGGAGGTTTTCGTAGACGAGTTTTTCCGAGCGAGCTGACACTTCTCCCCTGGGAACTGGTCCACTTCTAGTTACTGGTTCCATTCCTGGAACAGTCAAAGCCATCTTTGCCCTTCGCTGGGCTAAGGTAGCAGGCAAAATATTACCCGCAGTTGCTCCCTGTGACGATCAAGCTGAACAATGATTTGCCGAGGTTACGCTGCACATGTTTACTGGGTCGGCGACAAGCAGGTGCAGAAAACGACGCTACATTCACGCCCAATGATGTCAGTGCCTACGACGCCATTCTCTATAAAAAAAGATCTACCCCAACACCGTAAACTAACTCGAGTCCTTGCCAACGACGACCCTGCCCAAAACGAACCAATTGTACAGGTACTTGACGTTAGTGTTGTCCAATACAATGCTGAGACCCTTTCTCAGATCATTCCATGTCACCTCCTTCTTCGGCAACCTAAGCTTTACGCTAAAGAAGACCCGCAGCAAATTGTGGCGCTCTACAATGAACTGATAACTTGCTGGGATGACCAGACCTTTGCAGTATGTATAAAGCACGGCATTCAACGGGTTACGTGGTAGAATTTGCAGCAGCAAAAAGAAGCTCCCTTTGTCTCTCAAATATCGCTTACCAGCAACAGCGCGGACTGCGTGAACGCCTGGGAGCAGGAAATTCGGCGACAGGAACAGCAAACAGTCGAACCGCAGGCAGGAGACCAAGTAGTCAGCCACACCTATGCCCGAGTAGCAGGCAAAAGGAATATAAACTCCAACGTTAAGTACACCGTGCAGAAGGTCACCGAGACATACCTCACCATCCAGGGTCACGACGGCGTAAACCGAACTCTGACGCGAAACAGCGACCCCAAACTCCTTCATAGGCCGTGGGGTGACACAGGTCACGCAATGCAGGAACAGACCGTCAACAACAAGCTCCACATCCACGATGCTGACAATCTCCTGGTCACTGCCCGATTGCTCCGCATCTCAATTACCGTACCCTATAGGTAATCCTAGTCACCCACAGTGACCGAATGTGCCTCTTCCACCAGGTTATCGAGACGAGTGTCCAAGGACATAACAACGGACAGGTGTGTGACAGTGCTTTGTCGCTAGGACAAGTGGGAACAGCAGGAACGCAGGGGCGGTCAAAAGGTGGTTGCCCACACCTACAAATGAGCCACCTGCCCGGATCCGCTAGACAAGGACTGGAGCATTGACCACATTGACAACACTCATGCGCGCACCCATGACAATTGCCAGAGTACACCATTGCACACGGTCCCACGGCAAAATACACAGTTAGGACAGCTCAATAGCGGGCGCTTGCACACGTTGAACAGAGAAGCGGCTTTCACGTGAATGACATCTACCCGCTTTATACTGAACATATATAAGATACACTTTGCAAGCGAAAATAATAGTTTCGGAGCAGCGAAACGGCGGGATGTAAAGTAAAAAGAATTGGCTCCCACTGGGGGTCCAAATGGTACATATCAAGCTGACAGAGAGTTCTTTGACGAGCTTAGCCGGCTCAACTACGGCTACAAATGCATTCTCACAGTAATTGACTCCAACAATCGCTATGTCTACGCCGAGCCTATTAAAATCAAAAGCCACACAACTGCGACAATGGCTCGAATTCTAGCCCAGTCCGAAACCTATGGACAGACAGGAGGATTGGGTTTACTTCCCGCGCCTTTGTTACCCTGATGACGACCACCTGACTGAACCAAAAAGCCACGCCTCACTCGCGCGGATTGACCGTTTCGACCTCACTCTCCGAACCAAGCTCGAACGCTTGATTTTGACTACAGACAGAACCAACTGTGTGGACGCCCTCATCAAAATCATTGAGGCATATAATTAGGCTACACTGTGAAAAAGTCAAACTTGATGATTTTCATGTCCAGAATAATGTTACTGTTTGTGATGTTTTATTTGTCGGCACCATCACTGAAATAAAGTTTGGATATACCTTAAATTAGTACGGAAACATTTTCCAATGGTTGTATATACAAAAACATAATGATCAGCATTTTATGCAACCTTTCCCATGCCATACACTTGAGCAAATGAAACAAATACACAGAGTTCTTGCATGGCTATACAATTGCCTCGCGTCGGGAAGAATTAGCAAATTCAGTGTCAAACTACCTGCTTGCTGGTGCAGGGCCCTGGTGGGCCCATGGCGTATGCCATATTTTATGTGCCACGAGAAAATGCCAGGACATGGCGCCACGACGTACCGCTGGCGCGATGACCTAATCGCAAATATTGAACTAGTGGTCTAAGGTAGAGTCTGGCATAAAGCTCAAACCCAGAATCTCTAGGCATACGATATTAGCTGTAACCTACGTGCTTGGTTTACTAATTATCTTACTAGGACAAAACAACGTGTTTGTATAAATGAAGGGGTATCTAATTAAAAAACCTATTCATGTTGTGTACCCCATGGCTCCATATTGGGACCACATTTTTTTTATAATTTATGCCAATGATACTGCATAAAGTTTCAGACCTTTGACAAGGTTGTTCGCAGACGATTCTTCTTTACATTACAGAAGTTATTCAATGATGAATATGGATCTTACTATTACCAAGGATCTCCGTGAGCTTCACAAATGCTGATTGGACTGCTTAGTTGCTTTTATCATCGGAAAAACAATGTCTAAAGCATGTTTTTCTTCCTCTTTTTTGGTTTACGGAAGAGCGAATATATTCCAAATTTGATTTTTAGTGAAATGGATATTGCATTGGTTGATTCTCACACATATCTTGGTGTAACCCTTAGTTCTAAATGTACATGGAATGAATATCGCCTCTTAAAATAAGGAAGTAGCCATGTTATGAAAGTTTAAGTATACTCTGTCAATGAAAATTCTTATTAACATTTATATTATTTTTATCAGAACTATCCCTGAATCGTGTGGGATGACCGCTCCCAACAAGCTGAGCATAAATTAGGAAGGGAACAACTCACCGTAGCCTGAATTACGATGGTTTCACCAGTGTATATTGAAAATGATGCTATATAGGATTAAACTGGATGGGAAACTTTGGGCACGATGAGGACATTTTATAAGCTATGAATGTTACAAAGTAGTGAATAAAATTGCTCCTCGTAATGGACGGATATTCTGATCAATATGATTAGCAATAAGCAGTCATTAATTAAGAATTATCAATACATCAATTACATTTCGAGTATTCCTTTCCATATATGTCATAACTTTTAGAGGTCTCTTTGTGGATTTCCAAAACTTAAATAGCGATTTTATTGGAAGCATTTATTTATTTATTTGAACTTTACACGAACAAAAGTCAAGACTGGAGAATAAAATACATTCCGTCATGTTTTTTTAATCTGTATTGTGATACTTCGATCACATTCCACTTAAACAAACTGAATATGTAGTCCTAAAAAGATGGAAAGGAATACTCGAAATGTAATTGATGTATCGATCTAGCTATCTCTGTATGTATATATGTATGTATCTATCAATATATACACACATACATGTATACATACATACATACATACATACATACATACATACATACATACATACATACATACATACATACATACATACATACATACATACATACATACATACATACACAGATCTATTGATCTCGCTATCTATGTATGTATATATGCATATATCTATCGATATATATATCTATCGATATATATATATATATATATATATATATATATATATATATATATATATATATATATACTTATCTATCAATATATGTATAAAGAAATAAACCAGCGGGAAATAAATAAAGAAATACCTCTTGGAAAGTCGACCACAATCAAAGCCAGAAGCAACAGGAAAACGTTGAGATTCCTCATCATGAGAAACTGTTATCGATATATATCCTCAGCTGCTCCAATTTTTACACGACGAGTCGCATCCCTGTTAATACAGGTATTTATATCGCCCAGCTTTGAACAACATATCTGAAAAGTTTCCAATAGGACAACTTGCTGTGTAGAACCTAACCAATCGATAGAAAGAAAAGATAATTCCCCTCCCCCCAAACAATCAACATGATGATTCATAGGAAAACATCTCTGTGCAAGTTTTCTAGCCTTGGTAGACTGACTAATTGCAAAATCTACAATTGTGTTGCCTGAACGGATTTGCATATGTAAATTTTCATCATGTCTGTAGGTGTACAAGAGAAAGTTTGCACATGCGCAAATTTGCACGCTCTGCAAATTTCTGACATTGCAAACTTTATCCAAGATCCGTGTTGTGAAGGTCCCTTATGCTATTTTGCTCATCAGTTACTGCTAACAGGCAGAAAGACAAACATATAGAGATATAAAGACTGATGGAAAAATGGAGAAAGATAGATGGAGCTGGGTGGTAGTTAAACGGGTGATACATGTATATTAAAATTTATTATTAAATGTAGCCTAAGAGTGTGTGTCTGATATGGATGTATGGTAAGATAAAAAAAAATGTTAAAAAATAATAATCTATAGTATGGGCCCGTTCCATTCTGAATCGTACTCCACCTTCGAAAGTATTTACCTGGGCCAGTTACTATCTAGCTGAGGATTATTTAATCTCTTTATACCTTACAAAATTTCAAACTAAACCTTGTTCCGTCTACGCATACTTTTTTAATATGGAAAAATAAAGTTGTTAACGGCGAGTGCAATGTTAAAGAAAATGCTATTTATAGTACAAGCACTGCCTAATACACGTCGTAAGGTGCATGGTTGCGACGCGGATAGAAGACATCGTAAATATTTAGGGCTTGGTAAGAACACATCATATCATCTCAGTGTCTTGTGCTGTGTCAATCTTTAAGAAACATATCACCCTTCAAGGCCTCTAGGGAATATTGACGCATCTCACTCAAACCATTCCGTCCCCTGGCGTTATTACGTTAGTAGGACAGGACGCCACTTGAGCCTCAAGATGGGAAATCCTATTTTAATCATTTTTGCCTTCATTTTGTAGGTTTATACCGTGAAGATTGGAAACCCTATGTTCATAGGTTTAACATGTGTGGCTCTGAATGGGGCATAATGGAAATTTAACATGAGAATGACACTCTGGACTCAAACGGGAATTTAACATGGTGGGAGTTTTCTGGACTCAAACTGGAATTTAACATGGAGATTTTCCTCTAGCTCTTAACGGGAATTAACATTACACCGTAGATTTAACATACGTGGGGCTCTCTAGCTTATAACGAGAATTAGCATTACAGCGTAGGTTTAAAATACGTGGGGCTCTCTAGCCTGCAACGGAAAGGGTAAAGTTAAAAGCGTTTTTTGTCGGGGGGGGGGGGGGGCGGGGGTATATGACATTTCAAAAACACATCACGAAAGTCCAATTTTGTCTTCCTTTTAAGGTCTTGCCTTTTTGAATTTCTTTAAAGGCAGTACGGGTTCTTGTTTGCGACAGTATATGTTCTAATAGGAACCAAATATTGCACTGAGGAAGAAAATAAATACACTATTGTAATACAATCCTCCTTTTAATCGTACATTATTGAATTGCGTAGATACAGTATTAATACTATATTTCTTATATTTTCCAGGGCGGCCTCTACACCTGATACTCTGGTGGGTCGAAAATCTTGTGGATCGTCAACATTTAGATACAGCCCCATAGCTCCTCGATAAGCAGGTTGAAATAAAACTTTAATTACTCGCCCGCGACCGTAGAGCTAGCGCAAGCCCCTTGGCAGTGACCTCCAGCTTTTCACCTTGGCGCGCCCGCACGAAATAATCATGCACAGGCTTCCGCGGAGGTCTTACCGCTAGCTGTTTCAGCGAAAATGCGGTTATCCCAAGATATTTTCGGCCAGCCCTCGGATGCTCAGGGTTACCGAACTGGACGATAGTTATCTGGCCCGCAGCCTCGTCCCATCCAAGCCGGAATCGAAACGCCATGATCCCGAGCTGACGAAGGTACTCCTGTACCAGTAGGCGGTACTTTTTGTCGACTTCAGACGCTTCTTTTGCTAGCTGATCCCATTCGATGTCGTCTTCATAGCTACCAGGCCTCTCAGCCATGATTTTGCTATGTTCCGGTAGGTTCTAATTGCGGAAGCCAAATATGGTTAAGGTGACCAAGGTGCAGGTGGCCTAGGCTTCGACGTTGAGGCCCTCGCACCGGATGGCGTTCCCAGCGGCCAACAGTGACGCGCGACTGGTCAAGAAGCTCCCGTATTCGATGCCGGCCGTCACTATCGTTCTGCGCCCGCAGGTCCCCGCTCACACGAATCCAGAATGCAACCCACAATCCGTCGCCGTGGCGCCGGTGAAGATTCACAAAGTTGAAACCCGCGGCTGAGAAGGTGATGGTGTCGCAATTGTTGCTGAGGACGAACCAGCCCACGTTCTCCGTTACTCTCTAGCGGTTAAACCCCGATGCGCTTGGAACGGCAGCCCCGCCGACCGCCGAGCCTGCTGCTTACCAATCGACATGGAAAAGAGGAGGGCTAACTGTGGAAAGATGCCACCTTCTCTTTGCATGGATGTTAGGGCCGCAACGGAAATATTAAAGTCGACGCCGCGTTTGGCCTTGTGCAGGCTCGAACGCGCGACGTCCACGCGGTAGGCCCCTGAGGCAACCTCTAAGGTTGCGGAATGGGTCGGGTCGTTGGCGTGGATGCTCACCTTCGTGCAGTCGCCTCTGAGTGCAGTGATCTGCCGCTGGACGTACTTACTGCCGGATTGATTTCCATGTTGCCAAGACGTTAGAGGAGAGCACAACCAGGTTGTTGGCAACGAGGTTGCCAAACGGCTCGGCGCAGACGTTGGGCCAGCTGTAGTAAACCTGCAGCGATGTCAACGCGATTCCTGTTTGCGATAACTCATTATAGCATTACTCTCTAACCGTCTCCTCTACTTCTCTGATAATTATGATGCCAGCTAGACTTAATTTGAGACTAGTGTTTCCAAATTTGATATAATAATGGAAACCCATTTCTAAATAATAAACTTCTACTCCGTCGACGTTTTCTGATTTCTAGCTGCTGCTGCTGCAGACTAAAAAGGGGTCCCAAATAAGACAAAAATTCGATACAGAAAAGGGGTGTTACAAAACTGTAATTGATTTGTGCATGCAAGAACTGGCAAGATTTAGTCCATTAAAAACACCGGTAGTACCTAAAATTAAGTTCGTACAACGTCCCAACAATCAGTGGAGATGAATTAAAGTATAGAAAGATTATGTGTTGAACAATATCGATTTCAATTTTACTCCTTACCATCATCGCCAACGACCAAAGAAACCTTTAAAGGACGGAAATAAAAGCTATCCCTCGTCGTTTAGCAAAACATTTGGATTTTTTTGTCCAATGCTTCGATGCAAAAAACAAATCATTCAAACAGATCCAACCATTAGAAATCATTGATACTGTTACGGAATTATATATATTTTTCCTTTTAATAACGGTATAGTTTATTAGGTTATAATCTCTGTTCTTAGTCTAAACAGCTGTCGTCTAATGAGTATACATACGATAGGCTCGATCGATATTTCACCTAGTTGCTTGTAGCTTTAGTCATGTGACGTGTTTGAGTCTTTTCTTTTGTTACATTACCCCTAGTCGTAACAATACCGTGTGTGAATGTTATTTGAACGTTTTGAAAAAAAAAAACGGTTTATTTCACCCGGAGACAGAGACAATGATTAGGCCGACATCGTTGTGTTTTTTGGGCAAATAGTAAAAAAAATACCAATCAGTCAAAATAAAAGACCGCTCGTTCAACGAAAACAGTTTTAACCCATACCGATACAACCGCTGTTAAAAGTGGCTGCTCCTTTGTTAGAATCGATTGCTGAGCCTCTTTTAAGAGGAGCGACGAAATGAAGAAGATAAAAAACACTTTCCTGGAAGGACTTCATACTTGTACTCTTGGATCTTATGGAAGAACGAATATAAACTTTATTTTCTACCATAAATCTTTATCTTCTTTATTTCTGTGTTTCATATATTCGTTTATGATTCTCAAATTTCTTTTCTGTATCGTTCGAGTCTTCTTCCAGATCCCTTTGGTGTACTTAACTTTGAAGATACTGTTGTAAGTTTCAGTGTCTTTCCGCGTTTGGATTTATATGTATCATGATCGATCATTTTTCTATATGATATAGGATGCAATGGAAAATCCGAGATAAGATCTTAGCTTGTATGCGGAAACCTTGCAACGTTTGTGTTTTGTGCCACGTTTTTACACTTTAACTATAATTTTTTTCTGTGTTGCTGTTATCACATATCTCTATTTATCTGAAGCTCTCGCTTGAGTACACGTTTATTTTTATGCGCCCATGTTTTATTTTCCAATAATTTTCAGATGTGGCATTAATTCATTTTGAAACTAATAATCTTTCTTGCTTCCTATCTTACTTTCATGCGTCCATCGTATCGCATGCCAGTATCCACCAGAAGCCTTCCATATACACTGTTGGTTAACTTGCTTATACGTTTACCATTGGAATAGATTAATATTTTACATTACTGTTTATATTATAGAATCTGCATCTAAAATGTACCTGTTTATTCAGGTAGGTTTTAAAATAATCTGAAACTTTGGGAAAGTAACCTTGTCATCTATTTTTAATTGTCGTACCTATCTTCAGTAACCTTCAGTCATTTATACCTTTGTATTTAAATTCGATAAACAGATATATACTTATCTATTTATGTGATTGCAAATGTTTAGGCGTCTTTTTATGCAAGTGAGTGGACTGCACACTCGCAACCGATCTGACTTTTAATAATAACAATACTACATGATAGAAATATTAAATGAGCATGTGCATACTTCAGTTGTGTTGGTTTTGAAACCAATTTGATTTTAAGACAGCGATTAGGAAGACACACTTTGAAAATTAACATATATATATATATATATATATATATATATATATATATATATATATATATATATATATATTCCAGCGGTAGAAAGAAAACATGAATATCGGTCCATTGTTCCCGATCTTCTTTGTATTTATAACTACGTTGCATGATAGAAATATCTCGTACAATGCGATGGTACATTCCTAATGTTAATGAATCACTCATCTTTTCTACCAACTATTGCCTGCAAACGTTTCGGAATGATTTATTATCAACTTTATTAAAAACATCTACATCGCTATCAAACTCATAGCTTTAAAGTTTGTACCCAAAAACCCATCGATAAAGTATGAGCCAAATGAAGCTACTAGTGAATCACATGACTAGAATTGTATTAGGTAAAAAATAACCCCCATACCAACGTCATCAGGTCATATAAGTAAAAAAGGTAGTGTTATAGACTTCCTAATGCACTTTTGAGTCATTTCATGTTACTATATCGCGATGTTATGGCATAAAACCAGCATTTTGATGTAAAAATAGAATCTTACATTGTGAGATCAAGTCAAATGAAATAATATGCACTCCTCACTACTGACAGAAAGGTTTCAGTTAGGTTCATAAATATAAGTTGCAATAAGTACTCATGTAAGATTTTTATGTTATATGTATACTCTTGAGGGACGCCCATTATACCATAAGCACTAGTAAAATCAAAACTACTGCAATAAACACCACTTACATTAATCTTTTGAAAAAAATGTTACAAGTAAGTAAACAATGGACAATTCTTGAAATAATCTTTCTTAAAAATAATCCGGAATATTCAATTTTTCATTCTTTTTTAAAGATGTACCTCCTAGTCGGAATAAAAGCTATTTATCTCAAATTCTTTTCTGTAAATGTAAATATATTACTGTAGAGCAATGTCTTTTTAGTGATTCTTGTCACGTTTTGCGATCTTGTTTTTTTTGTTTTATACTTTTACATAAACGAACGAAAAACTACCCCAATATATTGCGTTTCAAACCTCCCCCCCCCCCCCCCCACTCACCGGCACAACATGAAGAGATACAAATAAAATACTTGGCATCTCTTATTCATTCTATAGCACGGATCTTATGACCGAATTAGCCGCTATTATATGATGTTTGCTTGATTTGAACGCATTTCGAAATATAAAAAAAACAAAAATTTCATGAATGTTCAAAATTGAAAGGTATTTGACTCCAATCAATCACAGTTTTCGTAAATATCTGTGCTCTTCTTTGTTCAAAGTTTGGACTAAAAGATCCGCCCACTTGCGTACAACCCATTAGTCAGTATCGTTTTATAAATCTCCTTATTGTGAATGAAATAAAAGATTTTCATCGTTTCTTTTTTGTGTCGTATTAACCCCTTATTAACCCCGTCCAATAGATCACACGACTGAGTCAGCGTTACCAGGCTCATAGTAAGGCCAGCAGTGGGGACTGCCGTATTGCTAAGGAACAGGTAGCGGAAAAAGAACATGGGAGCAAAGGGGGGGGGGGGGGAGGGGGAGAAGGGGGAGTGTGGCGGTATTTCGTTCCAAAATAATAATAATAGTTGTTGTTGCTGATGTTGTTATTGTTATTTACGTTGCTGCAACACTAACTTGTGTACCTTGCCTATTCACGTGAGCTTGATGATCGTATCCCCCTTAATATGATTGATGCCTTCACCTTAGAAGTTATTTTTCTCTCTTTTGTATACCCTTTTTTCACACTTCAATAACAATACAACACTTTTCTCCAATTTTTGAAAATCTATTTATTTTTGGTAAGTTTGTAAAAGTTTATAATAAGTTGGTTATGAAGAGCATAATATGTGTGTGTTCTTAATTTGTTGTGAATACACTAAACTTATTCTATGCTTGTGAAAATGTTCTGATTTACAATAGCTTTTGTTTGTCATCGTCTATGCAGCTCTACGATGAGTTTTTCAATAACTGCTGCTCTCTCTCTCTCTCTCTCTCTCTCTCTCTCTCTCTCTCTCTCTCTCTCTCTCACTGAAAATCTGTGATTAAGTGGTTAATTCATTGGACACATGAACATAAGGTTGCGGGTTCGATTCCCAGCATCAAAACAGCTGGATCGGCTCCCGTAGTGTATCCTTGTGTAACATACTTTACTCTAATTATATAACCATGTAAGAAATGCTGTGCTTTAAAATACCAAAACACAAAACTCTCACACACAAAGACACACAAAGATGTCCCCATCCTATCCCCCCCATCTCTCTCTCTCTCTCTCTCTCTCTCTCTCTCTCTCTCTCTCTCTCTCTCTCTCCACTTCAATGCAGTAGTTTTCTGCGTCGGTATTGAATGAAGCTTCGAATGCGAGAAATACAAAGCAAATAATATTTAGGCCTTACTGTTATCACATTAGTTGGCACGTCATTGTTATTGCTCTTGCAAGATAAGAAAAGATAACAGCAAAAATTGTCCATCGTTTACTTGCTTGTAACTGTTTCAAAAGATTAGTGGTAGTAGTATATGGCGGTAGTTTTGGTTTTACTGGTGTTTATGGTGTAATGGGCGTCCATGAAGAGTATACTTATTGCAAAAGAAGGATCTAGTATCTTACATGAGTACTGAATCCGTTCTATCGTTTGAGAGCCTTAAGCTGCAAATCATTCGACGAGTGTCATGCGTTTGATTTTATTTTAACAAAAATCTATTCTTATATAAAAATACTGATTTTATGCAATAAAATCACTATATAGTATCCGGCAATGACTCTAAGGTGCATTAGAAAGCGCATAACATGACTTTTTTGACTTGTTTCATGTCATGCCGTTGTGTTTGACCCGAATAACACAGTAGCCATATGATAATATGTCACGTTATTTTTCCTGCTACTGTATAAGTGGATATTGGACCTAAGGTTGAATGAATGTCACTTTGATATGTAGACACTTATCCAAACGTTGATAAATAAATCATTGTGGAAATATTTTTGTACCATCATATACATCGCATCGCATGCTATTCGTATTGGACTAGATTAATATTGAACATGATTATATGTTTGTATTATGATGTACATCGCATCGCATACCATTTGGTATTGGACTCAATTGATATTGTACATTATTGTATTTTCCTATTATCATATACATCGCATCGCGTACCATTTGGTATTGGACTCGAATAATATTGTGCATTATTGTTTAGATTATATAATCTGGATTTAAAATGTAGCTGTTTATTTCGGTATGTTTTAAAATGAACTGTGTTTACTTGTGTTCTGTGTTTACTTGTGTTGCCTATCGTCAGTAATCTTGAATCTTTGTTTAATTTGTATTTAAATTCGATAAGCGGGGACATACTAATGTGGTTCCAAATGTTTTTATTCAAGTCAGTAGACCGTACACTCTTAAACGACATGGCTTTAAATAACAAAAATACTACGTGATAAAATTATGTAATGAGAATGTTATAATCCAGCTACGTTGGTTCTGGAGGAAATGTGATTTTAAGAAAGCGAGTAGGTGTATAAATTTTCAAAAATTGACATGTATGCATTCATGATGCAAACAGAAAAGATGAATATCTGTCCATGTTTCTGACGTTCTTTGTATTTATATTTATGTTGCAGAATCGAATTACCTCAGAAAATGGGATGGGCAGGTTACTGTTGTCAATGAAGAGCTCATCTTTTTTTGCCAACTAAGCAATGATTTATTATCAACATTTTCATACCAAAATGATACCGAATACCTTTGACCCTAAAACCCATGTATACAGTTGCAGCTAAATGAGGGAATATTTATCATATTATTTCTGTGTTATTTAGGTCCAAATACAACGTAAAAACCTGATGCAAATTAAAAGCGTAATGCTAGAGACCTCCTAATGCACTCCAAACGCATTTCAGGATACTATATAGTGGTTTTAAGGCATACAATCAGTATTTTCATATAAGAATACAATTTTACATTTTTGGGGTCATTTAAAATTTTACAAATTAAATAAATATAATAATTTTCAGCTTTAGTTTGCCAAGGCTAACAAACAATAGAAAGGATTCCACTTGTTTAATAAATTTAAATGGAGGTCAGTACTCATGTCGGATCATTTCGTGTCATAAAATATGCCTTTCAGTGTCGTCCATTACACTATAGCAACATTAAAACTAAAATAGCAGTCATAGGCACTACTACTACTACTACTACCATCACTACTACCTCCATCACCAGTACTAATGTTTTACTCCAACAACTAATTTTACTATAGACACTGCTGCTGCTACTACTTATTCTTCTACTGCTAAAACTACCTACCACCACCACTGCTACGATTACTAGCAGCAATTTGGTTTGTTTCCCGCCCCCTTTTTTCTCACCTCCAGATGGCATGCAGGAAGAGAAGATAGTAACCCAACTAAGCCCGCCCCCCCCCCCACCCCCTCTACCGTGTCTTAGAATGTTGGTTTAGATTGGTGGGCCAACGACAAAAGAGCTAAAACAGGGTTCTAACCGTTTTCAGTTTGCGCCGGCGGATACCTCCTACACGGAGCCGGTCCCAGCCACTGTTATTCAGCGGCTTAAGATTCATCCAAGTTGCTGATTGCAACACAACAGATAGTCCGGCTCGTCAAGCGCATCTGAATATTATCGGGCAGCCAAGCGTTTCAGAGCAGAACAGAACAGAATGTTTATTCAGTACATTAGGCCTCCTGCCCATAATACATATCAACGTGAACAGAGTGAGATACACAGTGCGCCATAAACAATATTATAAAATACACTAATTTAGGTGTTGAGATTGATACTTTCTAACAATTCATCTCTTAGTTTAAAAGCAAAATACAGAAATTTTGATATATTCGTAATAACGCTTATTTTCTGAGTGGATATTAGACATATACATTTATCTACAGACGGGTTCATATAATACATTTCGTCTAAATATTTCCGTCTTAACTCGGTATAAGAATTACATATACATACGAAGTGGTACTCATCTTCTACAACCTTGTTATAATCTTTAAGACATAATTTGCAAACTCTTAGATCTCTTCCAATTTTAGAGTGTCTTCCTCGTTCGATCATTAAATAATGTTTAGAGCATCGGAAAGATGCCAATGCTTTTCTTAAAATGAAAGGTAAATCTAATGTTAAATATTTCTCAATATCCAATAATGACTTGTACTGGTTATAAAAAACATTTTTGTAGATTCGCTTATTTTACTTGACCTGATCTGAAACGAGGAATCAAATAAGCGTTGTCTGAGCATAGATAGAAAAATGTTTGTGTCATCTATTTCTTGTGCTAGCCATGCATAACCAAAACCATGGGAGAATAAGAGGTTTTTAACTTTAATAGTTGTGCTTTTACCTGCATCATCCAGGTTTTTTAACATATTATAACATTGGGAGGGATAGCGGTTTGTCGGCATGTGTATAATTTTAGTCCAGTACTTTACACATCTGAACATATAAGTTGTACTTAGAGGGTATCGTCCACATTCACAACAACTAACATAATTATTCACTGTAATTGGTACGTTAATATATCTGTTGCAAAATTTGTGCTGAATTGCTTCGATTTCTGGTGAATATTCATACCCCCATATTTCAGAACCATAACGTAATACTGGTTTTACCATAGCATCAAATATTTTGAATATATCATGTACATGTAATCTTCCAAATATTTGCTGATATCTAAAAATTCTAAATACAGTTTTCAGTGCTTGCGATGTAAACTTAGTTTTTGCCTTAGTCCAGCTCAACCTCCATGTGAAGAGCAACCCCATGTACTTATAGACAGACACTGTTTCAATAGGATTGCCTCTATAATGCCAACGCTCATAGTTTCTCAGATAGCCTCCATTTCGGAAGACTATTATTTTTGTTTTTGCTAGATTCATTTACATTCCTGTTTCAATGCAGAATTCATCTGTGATATTGATTTGTTGTTGCAATAACCTTACAGTTTCTGCACAATTAGCCACATCATCTGCATACAGCAAGGCAAAGATTTCTGGTATATTTTCTGTGATGAAAATACCCTTATTACACTTTGATCGCAACATTTTAACTAGATCATCAATAAAAAGACTAAAAAGAATTGGGCTTAGAACACATCCCTGTCTTGTTCCCACATTGCAGTTAAAATATTTAGTTAGTCCATTAATTGTTTGTACACAGCTTTTTAAGCAACAATACATATTTTTTAAAACTTGTAAGATATTTCCATCAATACCTTTTTGTACAAGAGAAAACCATAGTTTATTATGTTGTACACGATCAAAAGCTTTTGAAAATCAATGAACAAACAGTAAAATCTACCGCCAGATTTACATATATACTTCTGAACAATTGCTTGCAAACTGAATATATTATCACAGGTACTGTAGTGTTTTCTAAAAGCAGCCTGAGATTCATCAATTAGATTATTACTTTCTGCCCAACTATACAACCGTTTGTTCAATATAGATGTGAATATTCTGCATAGTACATTTATTAGGGAGATTCCCCTGTAATTGCTCGGGTCATTCATGCACCAGTTCTTAAAAATCGGACAAATTATACTTTTTGACCACTCCTTTGGGAACTCCCCTGTTACAAGGATCTTATTAAAGAGCACATTAAGAAATGTAACAATGCATGGTAAAGTTAACTGGTAACAAATGATCGGAATCTTGTCGGGTCCAGGAGTTTTATTTTTTAAAGAGCGAACTCTATCAATTATTTCTTGATTTGTAATTGGCTTATTCAATTCGAAACTGTTAAGCTCATTTATTGGGGTTCCTTCCTCGTCATTAATATTTTCATCTCTGTTCGACGTTAATAACGAGTCAAAATAAACACACCAGTCATTCTTTGTTACTTTAGATTCGCTTACATTTACCTTATTATTGTATTTTCCTTTTAATACTTGCCAGAATTTTTGTGGGTCATTTCTTGATTGTACAAGTTTATCTCTGTTTGATTTTTCATATAATGATTTTTTCACTTGGCACAAGCTTTTGAAAACTTTTCTGCTGTGAACGTATGCGTCTAGATTAGCAATTTGGTTTGTGCATCTGTATTTTCTTAAGAGTTTAAATATTTCCTTTTTTGCCTTATCGCATTCTTGATCCCACCATAGTGGTTGTAATCTCCGCCGTGAGGCTTGATACTTATTTGTCTGGATTTCAACACAAATTTCCTTATATACAGACCCAAACTTTTTTACACATTCGTTGATATTTAAATGTAATAAATCAGTTATATCTTGTACATGTTCATTAAATTTCTGCTCAAAACGATGCAGAAAAGCTTCTCTATTTGTGTCCTTCATCCGAAAGAATTGCCCATTATTCTCGTCGTCATCGCTCTCAAAGTTATCCTGTGAGCCATCTTCACTGACAAATTGATTGTATGCACAATCACTTGAGATCTGATTAATTTTGCTAGTTATTTAATTTATCTGAAATTTTCAGGTTACAGTAGATTGGAAAATGGGACGATTCGTCTCTGTCATCGATGCCAAAGTCTGTTATAAAGGGAAGCAACTCTGTAGATGCTACAACATAATCAACTATGCTGAAGCCTTTGTTCGCAATGCATGTTACATTCTCATCTTTGTCATTGAAAAGTCTACCATTAGGTACATGTATATTGAACATTTTACACATTTCGACAAAAGACAAACCAAAATTGTTATAAGTTTCCCTGTCTTTTGTATTACATGGCAGTGAGAAAATATCGCTATCGCACATGTCACCTGTATTTAAAATATTTTCCAAAGTATCATCAGGTATAAAGTGAAGAAAATCCTTGATCCGAGCATTAAAATCTCCAGCAAGGATCAAAGTTGCTTCTTGATATATAGATTTAATCCTTTCTAATTTCTCAATAAACAAATCGATTCCATTTTCATTAGGATCTTTATAAATTGGTGATCTCTCCGGAAAGATATATACAAATATGAGGACTATCTCTCGAATATTATTTGATAAATTTGAGGAAATATGTAACACAACACAATCTTGCATATCAGTACATATTCTTGACACTATACCTTCCTCTATTAGATATGTTTTGACAAATACAGTTACACCGCGTGAGTTCCTACCAGCCTTTTTCTTTTTACGTATAGAACTAAAATCTTTATAACCCAATAAAAAATTATGAAACTCTTCATCCGACATACCCCATGTTTCACAGAAACCTACTATATCAAAACCATTACAATAAGAGGTAAATTCAAATACGTACTTATATTTTTTAAGTCCTTCGATGTTCCAGCACAGGAAAGAAATGCATTTTTTTACACAAATCAGTGTCATTATTTACATTAGAGTGGCCTTGACCTATTCCCTAGTCCTGTTCTTCGTTGTTTGTTTTAGCTCCATCCAAATCGTGCCTGGCTTGTCGGTTTACCGTATGCGTGGTATTCGGTGGTAAGGTTCTCCGTTCTGAATATCGCGCAGTTCCAACCGAGCATACATCCTCTTTCTCCCAGTCATACATGTAAACCTGCCCTCCAAGAATTAATTTATTATATCTGATTGTTGCGTATTCATCCTCCTTCTTTTCTTTGGTCATAAAATTGTAGAGGAATCTTCTCTCGTCTCTTGTACGTTGAGTGTAGTCTTCTGTTACACGATAACCACTCTCTTTACTGATTGCCGTTTTTGCAGCATGAAGGATACGGTCTTTGTCTTTGTACATTGTGAACTTCACTATGATTGGGGAATTAGTCTGATTGCTCTGAATGCCTTGTATGCCCTGGGATTTAGACGTCAGCCTATATGCCCTCTCGATTGGGATAGTTTGCGCGTCGTCTATATGAAGGGTGTCCTGTAGGAAAGTTTTGATTTTCTTTTCGCATATATCCCACCTTTCGTTTGTTGTGCCAGATAAACCATGAAAAATAAAGTTGTTCTTCTAGACTGAGCCTCAATTATGTCCATCTGTTTTTCCATTTGTTTAACCCGATTTTGCCTAATTTCCAATTTTTCTCTCGAAGAACCTTATTCTCCTGCCTTAGATCCCGAGAAAGATCTTACACTTTTTGGTTAAGTTCTGCGTAATTTTTGTTCATAGTTTTCAGTTCCGCTAAAATTTTTGTCAGGGCCTCATTAAGATCGATTGCTGCTGATGATGCTGTTGACTGCTGTGAGGCTGTAGTATTCTCGATCCTAATTGCTCCTGACTCTGCTGCTGATAGTCTAGTTTGTCTCGTCCCAGCTCCTTTATTGGGCCCCTGTCCAGGGTTTTGCTCTACTGAACCGCTCACTACTAACAACAACCCAATTGCCAGCAACAGTCTCAAAGTGATGGAGATACCTGACTTTCCCAACCTCAATACCGACATCCTCGCTTTCACCCTACTCTGTTGCACAAACGTGCTAATTCTGGCTCGCCACAGTTCAATAGTTATACCCATTCTTTCGATCCTTTGAGAGAGTCCAATGTCCCGTGTGCAAGATGGCGAAAAGGTTTCGTTAAGCGTTTCAAGCTCGTGTATAAAGCTCTGCTCAGGTTTTATATTTAGCGAAATAGGTAAGACTTTTTACCGATATTGAGGGTCGCGCCAAAGTACAAGCACTTAGTTAGCAATTCTTGGAAACGGCCACAGATTCGGAATGTTTTCTATGCGGCCTGCAGCGCTGACAGCTCAGAACTCTTCGGCCAGACCCATTGCTTTCGTAGATAGTGTAAATTAATATTTGTAGCACAAATGTTATAAGATTGTTTTTATACAAGTTTCGACTTGCTTCAATCATATCCCACGACCACATGCAGTCCTGACGCACATTATCATACAATCATATTCGTGGTACTATGATCATATTGTTATTTTTGGACCGATCCATCCACCGCATTGCAAAATTATCGATCGATCGATAAAGGCAAGCCTGTTTATTATAACAAATCGCATGACTAAGCACATAGGTTTAAATATTATATATTTTAGCCGTCTGCTAAATAATACACCTAGGTAAATAGTTAAGCCTTCTGTTACTAAACTTTAAAACCAATATGCAGCCATTTTAAAAAAGTTGGCACAAACACAGGACATAACACAATTTGAAAATGAAATTTGAAGAAGTAAATCTGGAAATGAAAAATAAAAATGGTAAATCAAAAATGTAAATTTAAAATGAAAATTTAAAAAAAATTACAATTGAGAAAAAGAAATTTGAAAACGAAAATTGAGAAAATTAAATTTGAAAAACCAAATTTGAAATGAAAAATTAAAAAATTATCAATTGAAAATGAACATAGAAAAAGAAATTTGAAAATGAACATTGAAAATGTAAGTTTAAAAAAATGAAATTTTAAAATGAAAATTGAAAATGAAATTGTAAACATTAAATCTGGAAATAAAAATTAAAAAATATTAAATTGAAAAATTAAAATTAAAAAATATCAAAAATTGAAAAGCGAAATTTTAAAATTAAAATTAAGAAATAAAAATTGGTGAAAGGACAATTTTGAAATGAAAATGAAAAATGATAAATTGATAATTTAAATTGAAAATGAAAATTAAAATAAATGAAAACGGTGAAAAGGTAATTTGA
The DNA here is from genome assembly GCA_029931535.1 of Margaritifera margaritifera. NCBI lineage: Eukaryota > Metazoa > Mollusca > Bivalvia > Unionida > Margaritiferidae > Margaritifera > Margaritifera margaritifera. Next base: position 1,845,801 of record JAQPZY010001681.1, read on the forward strand.
AAAACTAAATTTAAAAATGAAAATTGAGAAACAAATTTGAAAAACTAAATTTGAAAATTAAAATTTAAAAACTGATCAATTGAAAATGAAAAATAAAAATGAAAATTGAAAAACGAAATTTGAAAATGAGAATTGAAAATGAATGTTTAGAAAAGTGAAATTTACAGATGAAAATTGAAAATGAATATTTTAAAAATAAATCTGGAAATGAAAATTAAAAAGTGTTAAATTGAAAAATGAAAATTAAAAATATGAATATTGAAAAACCAAATTTGAAAAATGAGAATTGAAAATGAAAATCTGAGACGCAAATTTAGAACAAACGGAAAGAATAATGACACTACCTAAAAAGTCACTTCCACCAGGTTTCAAAATGACTTGTTTTTTGGTTTGTGTATCGATTCTTGGATCTGACAGTTGTGACAACGCTCTTTTATGCTTTTCAAGAAAGCGTTAGGTTTGATGGGGTATGTGAATGATGCCTTGAAGTAATTAACGTGCTGTCAATGTAAACATCGTAAGACTTCTTTGAGACTAGCTTCTAACATATGGGTACGGGTGAGTGCATTTTGTCGCCACTGATAGCATACAGGGCACGAATCAATTTGGTAGGATGGTGAGATTGAAAGGAAGTCATCTCGAATAATGTTGGAAAGAAATAGAAGTTTAGGATGTTTTTATAGTTTTTTTCAGTTAAACGCCAAAGGGGACGTGTAAATGACAGGACTCCTTCTTGGCACCAATGGTGAAATAAACTGGTTCGAAATCTCAAATAATCGGGAGTGGTCGGTTTTAAATCGATGAGTAAATACGCAACAGCTGTTTGAGCGGCATTGTCGTACGCATAATTTAGATAAGGGGTTCCTAACTGTTTGGCAACACCTGCACTTGAGATTTGTCTCTTGGAGTTTTAAACAAAACCACATAATGGGCATTGAGACTGATGGTACGATGGGCTTTACTTTTGTTGAAACAAATTTTGAGTAATGTAAATAATACTGGCATTACGGTGATGTCCTTTTCGTGTACACCAACGTTTAGTTTAACGATTAACCTTTTCATCAATCACTTTGAAAACAGACAAAGAGGAAGAAAAGGAGGAGGAGTAGGATGCAGCCATAACAGTGGTGTTGAGAATTCTGAGAGAATCATGAACGACACAAGACATTTTAAGCGTTTTATACACGTTTAATCCGTCATGGTGTAACCAATGTACGTTTTAAAAGATACAGTTCATGCTACAAGAAATGTACATTTAAGAAACCCATAATTCATGGTGTAACCTATTCACATAAAAAGACTCAAATTCATGCTACAACATATTGACATGTCATAAAACACAGCTCATGTTTTCCTTCTTTCATGCTACAAACAATTGATATTTTTTAAAAATATAGTTCATGTGCAACATATTCATATTTCATAAAACACAGTTCATGATAAGAGAAATGTACATTTTAAATTACTAGTTCATGCCACAATTATTCACCTTTGAAACAAACACTCTTCATGTATAACATATTTACATTTCATAAGAACAAAATCATGCTTTTTCTTTCATGGTGCAATCAATGTACATTTAAAAAAATATATATAAAAAATATAAAACCCACAAAGTTCATGTTATTCTTCCTTTGTCTTTCTTTCATCCGTCACACAAAATGTTTTTGGCATAGTAAGCCACTTCTTTTGTCCAAGCGTTGAATCCAAGGCTTTTCCAGTCACGTACATCCCTTCAGTCGTAAATCTGTTGGTGCATCCAACATGCTATGCACATTTATTGGTAAGCACGAAGAGTAGAACAAGTGCAGCAATCGTGTTCGTCAGTTGAAGCTGAAACCTGTCTCATGTGAATATTCACTTTTCCATTGGTGATGTCAAACTCTTCTCTCACTGATAGAGCGTCTTGAATTGTCTCCAAGAGTTTGAAAGAAGTTAATTCTGCAGATGTACTAAACCAGAGCCACACATGAGATTTCAAACTTATGTGAGACTTCTATAGGCTCAAACGATCTTGATCTTTGACTTGACACTGTCCTTTCAGTTGCTCTAACAATGAGTCAAATAGGTTCGTAATAAAATCTGCTGCTTTCTGTGCTGAAACCTACGGCGGGAAGTCTTTAGATTCCACTGTTTATGTATAAGCGGTGGTTCTAAATTTTCTGGAAGTCACCTTGTGAGTGGATGTGAAAATAATATTTAGAGACTACTGAATCATTTTCCTTCTTGGACTTTGCTCTGCTGCTTTCTGTGCTGAAACCTACGACGGGAAGTCTTTAGATTCCACTGTTTATGTATAAGCGGTGGTTCTAAATTTTCTGGAAGTCACTTTGTGAGTGGATGTGAAAATAATATTTAGAGACTACTGAATCATTTTCATTCTTGGAATTTGCTCTGGCTGTATTATGGAGGAAGATGTAAATGGTGTTGGATATGGGCCTTTTTTTCTGTGTGAAATTCATCTTTCCAGATCGACGTCTGTATTCGCAATGATGTGTTGGTCTTGGAACGTTTCCACTTTTTATACTAAAGCTCAGAGTGTCCGTACGGTAAAGTGTTCTGGTCTGGAAGTCGCACTCGTTTCTGGCACACAATTTGATAAACTTTTCCTAAAGGGCGACTTACGATTTGCTGGTTTGGCAAACAAACAATTTTGTGGTGATCCAATGTTTTCGCGCAAAAGTCTTGATCCTCTACGGCCTGTAAAGCTTTTTTCAAGACAGCAAAGTTCACCCTTTGCCTTGATCGATAGTTCAGTGTCAGTCCTTTGACTGGATATGGTATGGAGTTGTCCCTGTCGGTCTCTGTATTGGGAACCGTATTTTGGGGGGCCGCCGCTGGCAAAACTGACAATCGCATCTTCTGGGTGCTTGTTCGTCCATGTCCCTAAAAGATCCCCTTCGATGGTTGGGTGTTGGCTCTTTCGACGCTGGATGATCATACAACTGTCGGTGTCAAAGTACAGAACTCGATCTCCTAAAACTTCTAAGGACTTATAATACAATTTTTAGCGGGCATTAGCTGCCACGAAAGCTGCTTTGACGACATTGCTCAACTCGTCGGGAGATGCAAACTTTGGCTCTTCTTCGTAATTGACCAAGATCAAATTTTCATGGATGAGTTCCACGTGTTTCGTCAATTTTCCTTTGTAGTCCACCAGGTGAAATTAGCGGCTCGGTTCTGCCAAGTATTCCGTCATGGGCAATTCTTATGTTGTGCCAATTTTCCCCACAAGCAATCGAGCATGACATTGACAAATAATCGTTTTCTTTCGTTCTTGTCCACGTCTTCTAAAGTAATGCCTTCTATAGAACAGTACTGTTCTTTGAATTTGTCTTCGTCTTCTGGTGTCTGAAACCAAGAGGGATAGCAACTTGCTCCTTGTTTCAGTTGGAGAAATTCGTTCACGTAGCCTGAGAAAATTTCTGCATTCGAGGCGTCGTCCCATCGATATTGTTCGGTGCTAGGAAAATTACAAATTGCGTATACTTTAACAAACGGTATCCTGATCCAGAGCACGAAACAATTCGACGCTCACTCACGTTCCTGTCAAAGTGTTCTCTTCTTCTGTGTGGTGGAATGTTGGTATTGATTACATTTTTTCAGCACACAATCCTCATAAAAGAAACATCAGTTTTTCTTGGCAATGATGGGGTAAGACAGGATGGTAAAAGTGTGTCGGGGGTAATACTTTGCATTTGACCAATCCTTCGTATTGACAAATGTGTTCCATGTCGATGTGTTCTGTGATCATTTCAGGGTGCAATGTAGGGAATCGAGCATATTTGCACACTCAATGATACAACGAACACACATCGATATATCTGATTTCTTCTCCTAGAGATTCGTCCACGTCGTATAGCAAGCGTGTGGGTCCGAAAGTTCGATGTCTACCACGTCGTAACTTTCGGCAATGCGTCTGAATTCTTGATCGGTTTTGAAACGTCGACCATACTCGTGCTCCCACATTTCTACCACTTAGTATCCTTGACTGTGTCACTGTTGGTATGTTTGTTCGTACAACTCGTCCATGGTGGAACCTGAGAAAGGATTTTTCATGTCTCGTTGAGGATAACAGGTGGGGCATCCGTGAAATAAACATTCTTGAAATTCGTACACCGTCTGCGGGTTTTCTAAATCCTAACCATCCACAGAAAGACTTCCAAGTTTATTTTCTCCCCCGTTTCTAGCATGTTGTATCCATTTGTTCTCATTTTCACACAAGCAATGGAGCCATCGCAAAGCTTGGACAGAGTATTCACGGCTGATCGAGAGAAAAGTGTCAGGGGGTATGATAGTTAGATGGTTCTCGGGCATGAACTTTTTTCGGTAGACTAATCCACACGCTTTGGCAATGGTACAAGCTTCCTTCAAAGGATTGATACCTCTGTGATCCAGAAATAATTCTCGAAATTTTCCACAGCAACGGCGTAAAATGTCCACATCTGATCAGCAATATGTCAACATTTCTTCTTGAAAGTCAGAAGGATCCGAAGCGTGAGTGTGGTACCAAGCGTAGAAGGCTTCTCGTTGTTCGGTGTGCATACCGTCAGGGTTGTAATAGAGAACGTCAGGCAAATGCGGGGGCACCACATGTTGATTCGCTTCGGTATTGAAAAAGTGTGGAAAATACCCTTTGGCCATTTCTGTCATTCCAAACGTTTTAGAAATTCGACTCAAAGGCATGGCTAAATAACTCATGGAATCTTTAAACAGTACTTGTCCCACTTTCATGTAAATGAGAATGGCTCCGTTCATGGTGACTTGGGGACATTCGGTACCTTGTTCGAAATTATTTTTTAACATAAATTGTCCAGCGTATCCCGAGAAATTGTGAGCCATGACTGTAGCATATCGATGACAGTCCCCGTAACGTTGGATGTCCTCTTCGCTCGAAGTGTCGTCGGTAGGGTCAAATATCCATTCGGCGAAATCGGCTAGAGAGCGAAAGATTTTTTTTCACGTCCTCCTGGAATCGTACTACAATGGGGACAGTGAAAATAGATAGGTTCTTGCATGCACTTCTCACAAGCCCGATGAGCGACGCAAAAATTAGGGATGTGCATACCTGTCTCTTGAGTACATTGAGAGTCGAAAAAGATAAAATCCACTTGCATCTTTCTTTTTTCGTTCTTGCGCTGATCACCCATAGTTCTTCCTCCAGTTCATTATCATATTTTTTAATGTAACATTGATGTTCAAAGTCCACGATTTGGTCACAAAAATGACATCGTTTCTTTCCTGGATAAACGCGTGCCTTTGGGTTATTGGTTCGAATATGCTGTCCATACGTGGAGCACGATCTCAATAAGTCACAAGCACTTTTCTGCTGGTGAACTTGAGGTATACGATATTGTTCGTAACACGCAGAACTGACAAAGGTTCATTGGAAAGTTGAGCAATGAATTCGTTCTCTTCCTTGAGGAATGTATGGCTTAGAGGCTAAACAATCCCGGCATCTCGCTCCGCAATGAATGTTTTGGTCCCGGCTACCAAATTCTTGGTTACATTTATCGCAATAATAATTATATCAAAGAAATCCTGTGATACTAGTAATTGCATCGAAATGCTCTTGATGATGATAGACGTGAATTTATTTTCCATAGGGGAAATGCGGTCATTGAAACACCAGAGCTACGTGAACCACTTGAGGGTATACTTTCAAGGCATAACGAGGAACCAATACGCCTTGAAGTTTTTGCTTTCAGGAATGCCACACACAGTCTCTTTAGAAATGCTTGCTTGCTGTAACAGGAGCTTTGCTTCTCTTCGTTGCTTGGCTCTTTCCGATTGTCGAATGCTCTTCCATGCTCTTTTCCATTCTGCGGTCTCATTCTTGTCGGCATACGTTCGCCCCACGACGATGCTACGGGCTAAGCACATCTGGTCTTAGGAGTTGTCGATTTGGACGATAGTGTGTTTGGTACTGTGAATGTTGTCCATCAATAACACTTTTCTGTGTCGTCCGCTACCTTTAGGAGATGAAACCTGGGTCATGTGAAGTGTGGTTTTCCATCGGTCATTGTAAAGTCGTCATTGGATTGTTGAACATGTTAAATTTTGTCGGTGACTTTGGAAGGTGTTAATTCTGCCTGGGTACTAAACTCGATCCACACAGGAGACTTCAAACTGCCATGATGGATGGAGAGTCTCAAACGATCGTCCTCTTTAGCTCGGCATTTTTGTTTCAATGTCTCTAACAAGGAATCCCACAAATCTGTTGTGAAACCTGCTGCTTTTCCGGGTGGTACTTCCGACTTGAACTCTTTAAAGTTTATCGTGTAGGCGTAAGCCGTGGTTCTTAATTTTCTGTAAGTCACTTTTGGCGTCTCTCGAATCAGGGTACCTCTGGACTCTCTTGGTCTTGGGGTTTAAGGTGTTATTTCAGGCTCACTCCTGTCCTCTTCACAATCACTGGCATGTACGTGGGCTAACACTTCAGCTAGCGGCGTATGAAGCTGTACGGAAAGTCGTCGTCGTTGCCTCTTGGTTTCTTCTTCTGGTTTCTTCTCAGTAAAGTATGATCATTTCATCTTGATTGTTGATTCAGATATGACTTTACTCCGTTAGTTTTCTCTATACATACCCCTGTTTCTACCTATGTTTGTGATAATGGCGTGATATACTAAAAATGTGCCAAAGTCGAAATGTCTACAAGCAATGGAAAGCTATGTGACGATGTTTTCCGTTTTGCAAAACACACACACCTGCAACGTTACCAACAATCTTAACTTCATGCAAACCCCCAAATTAACTAGTTTGAAAAGCAAACAAAAAAAAAAAAAAAGGCAAAAAAAACGCACACTAACTATTGTAGTTCTTCTCTCTCTCTGCATATGTGTATGTCAAAATGACTCAGTGACAACATTTTTGTCAGTTTCAAAACGTGAGCAGATAAATGTTACAGTTCAATATTTAGTGTGGTGAGAATAAATTTAACAGGACACGAATTCTTAACATGATTGCAAATTCGCTCTAGTGTGTCTGCACTGCAATCGTAAAAAGCCAGATCATAGGCATTATTTTGCCACACTGCCTGTCTTGAACCGATAACAAAACACTTCTTCACTTATTATAAGTAATTTCATTGGCTAAAAATATTTTCTTACCGCGTTCGCTTTGAATCGCTTCTTTTTCTATTGACACTGTGAGAAAGTTAGACGTATTTTTTCTATGCTTGACCTTTAGTCGCTTTACAAAAATGCCAACGCACAACCCAATCATACAATTTGAGACCAATGGAAATTGTGTCAGCCTTAGGTCAAAATACATCACGGAATGTTTGGATGTAATATTTTGTGAGAACTTTACATCTACGTTTTCGATAGAAAGGATTTTTGCAGACTATGTCTCCAATTCAATCATGTGATAGTTTACCCCCAGAAAGGGTAAATGTTTCCTATTGATGTGATTTTTATAAATAGGATGTGTTTTTGAAATTTCTTAAGAAAAATATACCATAAACAAAATAAGTGCCTTATATTTTTAAAAGTAGGAATAAAATATTCTCTCTCTTTCTCTCTCTCTCTCTCTCCGCCGTATTGTCAATTCTCTCTGTTTCACAAACACACACACGAGTTTCTAATAAACTGATTTAGATTGAAATCATAATGGTATATGTTCCCGTTTTAAGATACCTCTCCAAAAATATTGGTAGTAGTCACAATGGTTAAGTGAAATGTTAATTGTTTTTTTTGTTTTTTTTTTCAAAACCTTGCGCCCATAACAATTGAAGAAACGATTTTTCTACAACGGGTAAATTTCATGGATTATATAAAATATTGAGCTTAGTTGGTGCTTGTGCATGTCAGATAGCTTAGCTTTGTGTATCGGTAGTCCTATTTTGGCACTGCAATGTGTCACGGGAAAAACTTATAACATTAGATCTACAGTTTTTCGAAATTAAAAAAAAGCACCCAGTTAAGTAAAAGTCTAACAATGTGTGCTCTATTTTCAGTCACTCCGTTTCAGACTGTCGATAGAACAAGACGTATTTTTACTGTCTCCCTTCGTTGGTTTAGGGAAATGTTGTAACATTGTCTGTAGTCTCAATGCGTGTGCAGCAAAACATGACATATCTTAAATTTGGGGGCATACAGCAAAATGTTACTGCAGTCATTCGACAATAAATATAACACTACTGTTTTAAAACTGATAAGTGAAAAAAATGTCCAATAAATATTTGTAACATAGAATTTACCCTTGTTTTCAGAAACCATACAAAAGGGTAACCTAATGTTAATTTCTCCTTGTCCTATAATGCCGCAAAATAATTGAAAAAATGGTTTTCTACTTTTTTTTACCATTCCTACGTACCTCTCTCTCTCTCTCTCTCTCTCTCTCTCTCTCTCTCTCTCTCTCTCTCTCTCCAGCGTTTGTTAATTCCCTGTCACTCCCTACAGCGCAATGTTAATTCTCTCTCTCAAAATCTATTATCATGAATTAATAATAATAATAATGTATGCATGGTGTGTAGCCACCTTGTCTTAAGAAACTCATATAAAGGACAACCTTCTCTTTCTCGGTTTCTGAAACACACACACACACGCACACTTGAACTTCCTATATAATGATTTAGTTTGAAATCATACTGGTATCTGTTTCCACTGTAACATATCACTCTACAATTTTGCCGTAGCAACATGTATATTTTTGAATTAAAATGCTTGATGATACATATTTATTACTTTTTGACTGCTTGGAAGAATTTTTACTGTTGTTTGACGATATTCATGTGGCTAGGTCAATCAGTAAGAAACGGCGTGTTTGAGGCGAAGTAAAATTCAACCACTGCTCGCTTTTGTTACATAGTAACTATGTCGGTCAGTGCGAAACGGCGTGCTTTTGGGGCAGTCAACTCAACTTTTCTAACTTTGGTTACATAAAGTATCTAGGTCAATCAGTGCGAAACGCCGTGTTTGTGGGGCAGTAAACTTTAAACCCTTCACGTTTTTAGTACATAATTGTGTTTAAATTAATGTGTATCTTTGTTATTGTATAAGAATGCTCAAGCGATGCTACTTTCTGTGCACTATGCTCGCGGTAGAAGGTCCAAAAAGTCTACGAGTCAGGATAGAGGTCAATAGAGAGGTGGTTTTGTGAACATTATGGTTATCTATTTTCTATAGCTCAGAAAAGTAGTGTGCATCGATGGCAAAAAGACACTGTACTAAATGATTGGAACTCTAGTCTTACGTTACAAAGGTTGTCACCCTTGAATCAGTGCCAAATTTTGTATGTTTGTGTATGTGTATGTCTATGTTGTAAACTAAAACTAAAACCCCTTCTCTCTTTTGTGTGATTGTATGTTTCTATGTAAGGGTATAGTAGTGTGACTATAAACACTCCTATCCGTGCCTACCTGTGCGTGATTCTATAGTAGGTTTGTGTGTTGTATGTATGTATAGAGTGTGTGTGTATATACACCCCTACCCTTTTTCTTGGTTAGTAGGGGTTTGTTGGATTGTAATCAAAAAGCGTGTGTGGGATAGTATCTAAAAAAGCTGGTGTTTGGATAGTATATCAAAAAGTGTGTGTTTGGATTGTATTGCCAAAAGTGTGTGTTTGAATTGTATTGCAAAATGTTAACATTACCCTTCCCGTTTTGTGATAGTATGTTTGCATGTGTGTATAAGGGTATAGTAGTGTTTCTATAAACCCTTTTGACCCTATAAACCCATTTGAGGCTATAATTCCCGTTTGTCGCTATAAACCCTTTTGAGGATATAAACCCTTTTTGAGGCCATATTGTCATTTTGAGGCGCAGCGCTCTCATATAACTACTAAGGGTTCACTTCATTCAAAATGTGAGTATAATCCGTCCTGTTTTGGTTTTATGCATTTTTGTTTTGTTTTGTTTTTGTTTTGTTTTTGTCAAGATTTATATTGCTGGTATCCATAATGACACCTCTATATCTTCGATTGGCCTCGACGAATTGTTTCATCTCAACTAATTATAGGGGTCTAAGTGGACCCCTAGTTACAAATGACCTGAAGAGTGTTCAATTGATTTTGCCTTTTTTGAATCGGAAATAATTATTCCTTATTGAATCAATGATCACTGCTGATGAAAAGTATTTTCCTAGGTTAAACAGAATACAGTCCACATAACACCACAATTGAAGGATTTTTTGCAGCGATCTATGAAGGAGATGAAATATTTAAAGTCATTGCGTTAAAAAGTTACATTTATAAAGTCTAATCACACCTTGATGTTCACTATTTTCCTCCTTTACCTCTTTTGTACTATTTTCACATTATGCAGCAATTCATCTTACCAAATTATACTGTGTAGCATACGGACTTCTGATCTACATGTGTCCTAGTCTTGCAACATCATACTGATCATAAAAAAATTTGGCTTACATGTGTACTAGTCTTGCAACGTCCTACTGTGTAGCATACGGACTTCTGACTTATATGTGTAATAGTCTTAGAACATCGAGAATAATTGACATGAAATTGAGAGGTCGTACGGCATTGAATCGTTTTAAAATCGAAATTCCGAGATGTATCAAATGCAAAATCTTCGTGTAATTTTTTTTTTTTTTTTTTTTTTAATAATATTGTGGAGTTATCATGTTATTGCGGATGAATCCCTTATCACGAGTTAAATGGGGTCAGTTTTACCATGTGACGTTTTCGTTTCTTTTCGCCTTTGCATGCTGATGAGTTGTGATGTCAGAATACCTCTTAACAATAATACGTAATAAAGTAATTTGCCATTATCGTCTCCGAAGATCGAACCATGAACCGCAAGTATGATTTCTAGTTGATGCTGAATATTACCACTAGTAGCTATATTGCCGGTGGCAGAAAAAGTACTAATAGTACATGTAGCAGTAGTAGCAGCAGCAGTTGGGTGGTAGAAGATGAAAAATAAGTTGTAGTAGCAGTAATAGTAACAGAATCAACAACAGTGACAGTAGAGAAATAGTTGTAGTACTAGTAGCAGTAGTAGTAGTAATAGTAGTAAAATCAGTAGTAGTGGTGATGGAGGTAGTAGTAGTAGTTGTATTAGTAGAAGCAACACTATATGTAGTAAAAGTAGTAGCATTAGTAGAAGCGGTATTAGTACTGGTGGTGATGGTAATAGTAATAGTGTATATGCCGGTAGCTTCGGTTCTACATGTGTTTAGGGTGTAATTGACATCCCTGAAGACAATACATACAAAATGAAAGGATCTTCCTTGAGATTTCGAATTGAATCCTCTTTATCGTTTGTGAATCTTGGCAAACTAAAGCTGATAAATAATTTACTAGTTTCATAAATTTCATTTTAAGTCACCCCCAAAATATAAGATTATATTGTTATATGAAAATACTTATATTACCCCATCAAACATAGTATCCTGAAATACCTTTGAAGTGCATTAGTAAGTCTATAACATTGTGTGTTTGCCTTCTATCATATCAAGACATCGTTTTTCACTCAGTAACACTGTATGCATGTGATAAATAGTTCCTTTATTTGGGTGCTATAAAAGGGTTTTAGAGTCAAAGCTTTAAAGTATTCGGTATCCACTATGAATTTGATAGCAATGTCAATGGACATTTTTTTAAATGTTGATAAAAAAATCACTGCGCAAATGTTTGCAGATAGTAATTGAAAAGAAAGATGAGTGCTTCATTGACATTAGTAAGCAGCCTTTCCATTTGGGGAGATAATTCGATTCCCGTAACGTAAATATTCATCTTGTCTTTTTTGCCTCTTGAATTTATACAAAATATTATGCTAATTTTCAAAGTATATCCGCCGAATCACTTTTTTAAAATCGTATTTTGTCCAGAAACCATGCAGCTGAAATATTAACATGCTCCTTGAAGATTTTTTATCACGTAGCATTTTTTTTTATTAAAAGCCACCTCGGCTGAGACTGTAGGTTTCAGTGACTTGCATAACAAATGCATTCAGTATTGTTTGACTCATCACATCTATTTTATCTTCACTACCAGCAAAATTCATTTCCGATGCACCTCGTGTCATAATCTCGTATTCGTAGTTTCTGCACCAGTTACCACCAGATAATGTTCTTTAAAGCAAAGGTTGTAGGGCCCCTCTCGCAAATATATGATGAACTTATACAGGTCGAGTCCAACTGCAAACAACATAGACCCTGATCTACCAGCGCATAATGCACCGGCATAGCAGGGTCTAAGTTGTTTGTTCTACTGATTTCTTCTAACAAACTGCAGAGACCCAGATCTGCCTGCATTATGCGACGGCAGATCTGGGTCTATACAGTTTGCAGTTGGACTCGACCTATAAGCGAATATTGACGGTATGTTGAATCCTTTCATATCTTTTTGAGCAAATGCAGTTGTCATGGCACTGTCTACTCATGTAGCTAAAGGTAATTGACTAAATTTAATATTAATGCTGTGACTTGATTTACTAAAGAGAATCAATATTTACACAAACATCAGGCAGGAGATTTACAACAAACAGGACATTTATACAAGCCTCAGGCAAGACATTTACACAAACATCAAGCAGGACATTTACACAATCATCAAGCAAGACATCTACATAAACATCAAGCAAGACATCTACACAAACATCAAGCAAGGCATCTACACAAACATCAAACAAGACATCTACACAAACATCAAAACAAGACATTTGCACAAAAATTAAGCCGGACATTTACACAGACATCAAACAGGACATTTACACAGACATCAAAAAGGACATTTATACAAACATCAAGCAAGACATCTACACAAACATGAAGCAGGACATTTACACAAACAATAAGCAAGACATCTATTTAAACATCAAGAAAGACATCTACACAAACATCAAGAAAGACATCTACACAAACATCAAACAAGACATCTACACAAACATCAAACAGGATACAAATTTGCGGACACATATGGTAAATATTCCCTTGCTTGGCAAATGTAAATATAAATGTAAAAATGATTGAAGGTTACTAACAATATTCAGCACACGTAAACATGTACAACAAGGTAACTGCGATATTCAGCACAAGTAAACATAGACAACACGGCTACTGACAATATTTAGCACAAGTAAACATAGACAACACGGCTACTGACGATATTCAGCACAAGTAAATATATACAACACGGCTACTGACGATATTCAGCGCAAGTAAACACAGACAACAAGGTTACTTTCCTAAAGTTTCAGATTATTTCAAAACCTACCTAAATAAACAGCTACATTTTAAAGCCATGTTATATAATCTAAACAGCCTTGTACAATATTAATTTGGTCCAATATTAAATGTGTCAGATAGATACCCAACAATATATCTGTAAGGCTCCTAGTTGATACCGGTATGCGACGTGATGTATATGCACAGAAACAAAGGCAACAGATCAGATTACTGTCTTTTTCATCACTTAAAAATAGTATGTCATATGCACAGTTTTAAAGAAAATAAGTTTATATGGGATGTTGATATTAAGTCCATAAGCAAGATAATATAAGCCTATTGACGACTTTATGTAATAGATGGCTATTGACGACTTTATGTAATAGATGCCTATTGACGACTTCATGTAATAGATGGCTATTGACGACTCGATGTAATATATGACTATTGACCACTTGATTTAATATATGCCTATTGACGAGTTATGTAACAGATGGCTATTGACGACTTGATGTCTTCATTTTGTAACAAAGGCAGGCATGGGTTTCAACAACAAAACATAATTCTAAACAGAACCTTGAGTCTAGAATCCAGCAAGTTGACCGGCTACAATTTAAACATAAATTGAAAATGACCTATCACATTTTAGGGCCTAATTCAGATGAAAAACTAATGTTTGTGTAATTGTTTTAGTTCAGATTTATGCATGTTTTCGGTGAAGGATATTTAACATACAAAATGGATAACTTAAGATAATATATAAACTAAGGAGGCAGACCCTAAAAACCGTACTCTACATTTTGGAAGTCAGAATACAGCTAAACTCAACCCCTTTGCCAGTTACCCAACACAGTGCAAGTGTGCTTTCATCACAGAAGGGACAATGACACTAACTACATACCATAGGGATAAAAAAGTCCAGATCAAAAATAAAGCAGCAATTCACCCAGTGTATTTCATTAATGAAGCGCAAAAAATCAGACTCTAGCATCATTCTTGTAAACACTGATACAAGCGAATACGTTTAGACATTGAGAGAGATAGAGAGAGAGAGAGGAGAGAGACGCAGTCAATAATCAAGGACAAAATAATAGAAAATACATCGGCTTTCGTTAATACATATATCTTCTAAGTTTATTAGTTCATTAGGCTTATTTGATATCTTGTTAAATATATTAGATATCTGATAAATAAGCTTTAAAATATCCAACATCAATTATTTATAGGATATCTTTCCAAGTTAATGAGATTTCCCATATATTATATAAAATACTGTATACACTTGACTAGATATTCTACATATTATATAAAATACTGTATAAAATTGACCAGATATTCTATATGCCATATAAAATACTGTATACACTTGACCAAATATTCTATATATTATATAAAATACGGTATACACTTGACTAGATATTCTACATATTATATAAAATACTGTATAAACTTGACCAGATATTCTATATATCATATAAAATACTGTATACACTTGACCAGATATTCTATATATTATATAAAATACGGTATACACTTAACCAGATATTCTATGTAGTATATAAAATACTGTATACACTTAACCAGATATTCTATATATTATATCAAATATTGTATACACTTGACCAGATATTCTACATCTTATATAAAATACTGTATAAACTTCACCAGATATTCTATATATTATATAAATTACCGTATACACTTAACCAGATATTCTATATATTATATAAAATACTGCATACACTTGACCAGATATCCCATATATTATATAAAATACTGTATACACTTGACCAGATATCACATAAACCGTATAAGTTGTCTTAATTGAATTTATCTATCAGATTTCTTTAAAAAAAATAAAAAAATAAAAATAATAAACAGTTGACAACATACTTATACATTCTGCATTAACTCTAAAGCTGGTAAAAAGGAAACGCTGCAAAATGTTGTT
Organism: Margaritifera margaritifera; assembly: GCA_029931535.1. Classification (NCBI taxonomy): domain Eukaryota; kingdom Metazoa; phylum Mollusca; class Bivalvia; order Unionida; family Margaritiferidae; genus Margaritifera; species Margaritifera margaritifera. The sequence continues at coordinate 1,860,879 of JAQPZY010001681.1, forward strand.
TTTTTTTTCTTTTTTTTTTTTTTTTAAATGATTGATGTTAGAGATGTAGAACAGCGGGATCCACACACGCCCCACCGTCTCCCTCACCCTCTCTCATTCATAACGCAATATAAAACTCAGGCAGGTGATTAAATAATGGAGATCTGAACCCAGAAGTTGTTCTTACTGAAAGTAGAATAGATGATGCTCAGTGAAAGTGAAAGCATAATTTTGCATCAAATAACAAATGCTGCTCAATTTTACAATTGGTCTAAATTTCTGCACTTTAAATATTTCAATTTGTTTTCTTGTAATATTTTCCTCACAGAGAGGTTTCATTGTTTGCAAACGTTTATAAAATATAATGTTTTGTAAGATGCATAAATTAATTCTGTTGATAAGATATCTGTATCTCTCTTTCCAATTATTCTCCCTCTGTCAGATGTCACATAGAGTTTTCGTTCTCTCTTCTAATACTCTGTCAGCGGACAAGCGGGGATTACTTTCTCCTAATATTGTCTGGATATCAGAGGTCACGTAATACTTAATCACTGCTACAATTCTACTTCCGTAAGGGGTTATGTGAAGCTTTCTCGCTTTCTCTCTTATTACCTCCCTCTGTCTGGTCACGTTGAGCTTTTTTCTCTCTCATAATAGTATCTCTCTATTAGATGTCACGTACTGCTTTATTACTCTCTCCTATTAGTTTCAATTTATCAGAGGTCTCGCATGGCAATTATCCTAGTATCTCCTAGACTAAATTATGATAAACTATTCAGAAATTATCCACATCAGAACTGAACCCTAGTTGTCGAATAGTTTATCTTGTCATAACAGTGCAAAAAGCTAAAAACATCTGGGCCTTCTAGTTCTATTGCAACATATAACAGTACATATTAGACTGAGTTTGTGGTCTTCAAGAGAAAGACGACAAGAATATCCGGTTGTTAAAGCTGTTACAATTTAATGTATTTGGATAAATGTCCAATGCATATTTCTGAGCTAAATTTCACAAACAACGATTTTAATGCATTTCCTTCTTTGATACAGTCTTGCTTGAAAACAAAAGAAAACAAAACATATCTAAAATAGTTATTAGTCCTTAGTTGCACCCTAGAACATGTTTCAAATTTTATTTGTGTCAATTAGAAATCTTGTTTAACGTGCATGCATGTTAAATTATTATACATTCCGTATCTCTATGTGAGCAAACATTCGTAAGAATATGAAAGCTACCAGCATATTAGGAAGGGGGATACTCCTAGTTAACTGTAATATGAAAATCTTCATTTTACACCCGTCTCAAATTAATCATACTAAAGGAAACATACGTGTGTGCATGAGAGAGAGAGAGTGAGGTACTGTTAACTTGGGGCTTAGGTTCCTAGCTAGGATCCAGGTGTGCCAAAAATTATAACTCTCTAACATGCTTTGCACAGATACTGAGTTATCTTTTACATGAAGATGAAAAATAATCGGATTGTAAAGCTATTGAAATTTAATGTACAATCATAGCAATCTAATGAATATTTATGAGCTCCATTTCACAGTCAATTATTTTCTCTAACACATTTTCTTCACTATCCCGGTTAACAAATTATTTAACAAAGCTATTCATGTGTATTTCCACTCTATGATCCGTTTCTCAAATGACAAATCTCTGGCGCCCGTAAGATGTGATTATACGTGCATAAATTGTAAAGTATTATATATTCCGTACGGATACGTTAGCAAACACTCGTAAGAATAGGAAAAATAAAAGCATATTAAGAAGAGTGATTCTCTGAGTCACCCGTAATATGAAGTCTTTATATTTAAACCAGTCTCAAATCAATCATACTAAAAGTAAACATTAGAAGTGTTTGCATGAGAGAGAGAGAGAGGAAGGTACCATAATTTGGGGCTTAGGGTCTTAGTTATAATCCAGGTGGGCGATAAATTATAACTCTCTAATATGTTTCACATAGATATTGATCTTTATTCTGAATAATTATGAAAAAGATTTAAGATTGTAAAAGCTATTGGAATTTAATGTATTTACATAAGCGTCTAATGCATATTTATGAGCTCAATTTCACATTCAACTGTCCTTTTTAATGATTTTTTCTTTGATTCCCGGTTGACAAAGTATCTAACAAAATATGATGTGTATAACTCCACTTTATGACCCGTCTCTCATTTAGCAAGTTATTTGCGTATGTAAGAAGTCTTGTCAGATGTGCAACAATTGTAAAGTATTTTATATTCTGTAAGCCTACATTCGCAAACACTCGTAAGAATAAGAAACATACCATCATATTAAAAGAGTTATTTTCTGAGTCACCCATAATATTAAAGTCTTCATATTTACACCCGTTTCAAAATAATCATACTGAAGGTAAATAAAATAGGTGTGTGCATGAGAGAGAGAGAGAGAGAGAGAGAGTGAGAGAGAGTGAGAGAGAGAGCATTGGTTTTGGGATCTTAGCCATATTCATGGTCTCTAACACGTTTTATATAGATAATGAAGACTTTCTATGTAGCTTCATTTCATATTAACACATTTTCTCCTGTTGGATCCATTGATACATTCCCTCTGTTTGGTATAGAATTTGTAACTTACTGCAAATATTCATGTGTAACTAAACATGTTACTAAAGGAATCACGACAAAGTCTGCATTTAGATTCACTCATCAAAGTTCCTAGTGTAGCTTTGTTGTTAGGTCAGCACGAGAAACCGATGCAATTGAGGGAATACAAACTAGGATGGAAGGAGCGAAATTGGTCCAGGATTTAAAGAATATTTGGTATGTGTATGATATGTGTATTATATGAAAACATGGGAATATATATTATCCAGGTTTTGTAATTCTGCATGATAATGTTGGAGAAGAAGGTATGATGGATGGACTATGTGGCAAAGCTAGAGTATAGATGGTTGGAGGAACGGAAGTTTTCAAAATACCTTTGTAGCTTCCGCACGAAATAATCAATAATAATGGCTGCAGTATAAGTCTTACGAGTTACGATAGTTATTAAAAAGAAAATAAAAATCTGCAATTTTCATTGAGCTTAACATTGTAGAAAGTCATTATTGGGGTCCATGGATTAGTCCTTGTTAATCAATCCAAGTCGTAAAAATGGTCTGAAACTGGGACCGACTGTGGCAAACGAAGCAAAAACTATGCATTTTGCACCAACATGTTGACCGGATTTCTGCTGTCCAATGGTCATCAATCCAATTCTTCCCACATTAACACGTGGCACATGTAACTGGCCAAAACAGTGTTTTGAACAACTGTCCTCTTGCTAATGAAAAGTTACTGTCGATAACAAGAAAAATCAATTGACTAATCAAAACGTTTGTTACCTGACCTGTTAGATGTTCAATATGATGACTTCCATAATGCCCACGTGCCTTGACCTGAAAGAAAAACGCGCATGAAAGGTTTAAATTGACAAGATTTACAGGAGACATGTGTCGTTGTCTACAGATGTTGCTATGATTATTTCCAACTATCTTCCTAGGTAAATGTGACTAAAAATCTGATTGTGTCAGTTTTTTGAGTTGCATCCAATCAGATAGCGGAGCGGCTGATACTGTGTTGCTAGCTACATATGCCCAGGTTGGATGTGTAATGCCGTGGATCGACAACCCCTGGCTAGCAAAGATAGGCGGCCAACGTTTGGTAATTATATTGTTCGATTTAGCGCGCGGGGTTGCAAAAAATAGCCCCATAAACAAACTACCGACTTATGGAAAATAAGGACACATGAAAGGTCAATTTTTCAAAAACTGGACGTTGTCTTTCCTTGCTATTTTCCACTAATAAAAACTTCCGTTGTCGTCAAAAATGATGATATCCATGTAGTCAAGAATGTCAACAACAAAAATCAAGATTTTCCTCCACTGTCAACATGTATTTTCTTTTCCACTGCAATGTTTTCTAAATTGTCTTTTCTGTCTCTCATGCCGACTAAACACTTTACGACATGCCTCACATTTGCATGGTGTTTCTTGACTGATCTCATACGTGCAACTTGAGATTCACCGTCCAACTAAACATTTCAGAACCTTTTAATATGTGCATGGTTTCCTCTACTGTGTTTCCTGAGGCTTCCATTTTGAGAAAACATTCTGCAAAACACGTATTTATGTTTTAGCTCCTTTGTGTAGACATAGACACAGACACTGACAAATTTTATTTATTGTTGATTTGCATTTACAAAAAAGAGAAACATTAGCTCGCTTGAGTATTTAACCAACCATACGCAATAAAATAACAATTAACTTTAACATACATACATACATACATACATACATACATACATACATACATACATACATACATACATACATACATACATACATACATGCATGCATGCATGCATGCATACATACATACATACATGCATGCATGCATGCATGCATGCATGCATGCATGCATACATACATACATACATATAATTAGTTGCATCAGGGACTTATACATACAGTTATTGGAAACTCTCTCATCTCTTGCATTATATTACGTTCGCTATAGCTCTCACCTGAAGTTACCTGGGAAAGTGTGTTATGATGCCTCTGACATGCGGTGAATTGTTTATCCTGTCAACGACGCCAACGGGTTAACTTTAAAACTCAATAACATACATTTTGCAATTCCCTATCCTTTACAAATTTTCAACTAATGAACTAGATCTTATGTCAATTTACACGATTTCGGTTATGATCAATGAAGTAACAAAAATGACATATGTGAAGAAATGAATCAAATTTAACCAAGTTCTGAAGCTCTTTTATTTCTGAACACATTTAACCAAAACTTAAATATCAGTTACAAAAACATACACAGATGATCAAATTAAAACTTTCACATATGAAACAAACACTTGTAATTATTTAAACGATCTTAGTTTTGTCTTAAAACAGGTAGCATAAGCCCACCACTCTTTGCGTCCACTCCTTCGTTTCCACTCCCAATAAATCGAGCGAGATTTGATATGTATGCGTTATTTTATTGCAGTATTGCGATATCAATCGGGCGTATCCAAACCTTGTATGCATAAATACCAGGTTACATACGTTATTTCGTGTTTAGAAAAGAATAAAAATAAAATATCAAGACACATGCATACAGAGATACATACGTATAAACGAAAATGACAAAAAAAACAACAAATGACATGCATGCAATTCATCCATCCATACATACACACATACATACGTACAATTATTTACGTACATTCATGAGCGTTTCAAAAAATAGTAAATACAAATAAAACAAAACATATGCAAAATAGAAAATGACAGAAAACAAACCACATACATACATCCATCCATACATACATACATACATACATACATACATACATACATTCTAATTTAATTATGTTACAAGTTATTGAAAATATTGTTTCTATGCTAAAAATACATTTTTGAAGAAAAACAAATCATTTCTATTTAAAGATTCCACCCAGAGCAATCAAACTCCACGAATGGATTATACTCTGAAATTACACTTAGCGTTAAAATACACATGTATTAACAAATGCACATGTATTAACAAATACACATGTATTAACAAATGCACATGTATTAACAAATGCACATGTATTAACAAATACACATGTATTAACAAATGCACGCTAAGAATATGCGTGTACATGCATGACAAATTTAAACATGCAAGGAAAAAGAGTTGGGCAAGACTGTGCACATTAGTACAGATTGCACACATATAAAAGTTAGTGTAAATGCACTGGAAGCATATATATATATATATATATATATATATATATATATATATATATATATATATATATATATATATATATCACAAGACAGAGCAGTGAAGTGTATTATCAAATGCTCGGACTCTGAATATACACTTTTGCGCATATTTTATATTACATTTTCCCTAATCTTCAAGGCCTTACTAATACAAATGTCTAAAATCTGACCAACCGGATTTAAATTATTATTACACATATACGAGTAAAATTTTTCTATATTTGGATTTGTATACACAGATGATGGTATGCACTTTTTTTGCTTGATTCAACAAAGATAGGACGAGTAATGATAAAGTGATATTCATTTTCAATTTCAACGTTACATAATTGGCACATTCTATCTTCAAAATAAATGTGTTCGTATCTTCCTATATTTGCCCTTAACGGTAAATTCCTGCTTTTAGCACATTATTATATTTTGTAAATATGTATGACCTAAAGCATGTAAACATTTTTGACATGTAAAATGACAGTGCACTTATAGGTATGTAATCTATCTATATCATTTATGCCACCATTTCATTTTTGCTTGAAAATACCTCCATATCGTTGTCTAAACCTTTCAAATGAATACTTCGTCATCCCTAGCGCCTTGTCTTAACCATGCATCACAAAATCCCTATTTAAAATACTCTTCTGACACTATTTACCCAGCAATCACAGCTTTCAGCCCATTTCAACTGAAAACGGTAACATTGTTTCCCTAATCATTTATCATGCATTTTCACAGCTCGAAACCAATATTGCAATATACGAATATATCTAATATTTCTCATATTAATTCTGCCCAATTTATTATAGATAAAGATATTTGGAGTAGATTATGATATTAAAAATATATATTTGCAAAATGACATATCGCCATTTTTTATTGTATATCTGGTGCTTCATAAAAACCCCAAACTTCTGATCCATAGTTAAGAATAGGTATAATTTTGTTATGAAAAATATGCAGCAAAGTTTTGACAGATTATTTTCCAAATCTGGATAGTTTCATTTTCAAAAAATGACCAGCTTTTGAGCTTTGGCGGCTTGTGTTTTCTGACACATGTACTATGAGTTTTGGAAGAAAAATACACACCTAAACACTTGTCGCATTATTCCATTAGGATTTTCGCAGAATCCTAATACCATTTTTCATTGACAACCTCCACTGCGAAATACGATGATTCTGGCTTTTACACGAATAACTGATAGTTTCCATTTAATGCAATGATCGTTCAAGATGTTTCAAATCTTTTGAAATTGATATGCTGCGTCCAGTGGCGGCGCCAGGATTCGAGGTGGCCGGGTGTTATGTTTTTTAGTGGTGCCCCTACTTTGCTACAGAGAACAGTTTTTATCTCAGTTGCCAACGTCCCTCCTACCCCCTCCCCCTCATAAATATAAGTTTTGTTAAGAATTGACCCCGTTACCCTAAGATGAAGGTGAAATACTGTGAAAATTTCAACTGCAAAAGAAAAAAAGTTTCCTACGGTGCCCCCTTTGCCCCTTCACCTGGCGCCTGGAGGCGATGGCCCCCTCCAAACCACAACTACCCACTCGCGCCGCCACTGGCCTGGCTATGTCTGCAAAAGTCTTAGATCATCCGCATACAATAATGGAAATAACTACATTTCTTAAAGTGATACTTCCTTAGCTTCCTCTGCTAGAACAGGTTAAAGGTCATTTAAAAACAAAGCAGAAAGCAACGGTGACAACACGCATCCATGACGCACTAAAACTGGAAATCAAACATATTGCTTAGTCAACTATTTGACTTCACATATGCCTTCATATCAATGTAAACTGCTTTAATCCTTTTCAACATCTTGCTACTAATGTTATCGTTTATGTGTTTATGATACAGAAGGTTTATATCCACCTTATCGAAAGCCTTATCTCTATAAACACATCATAGAATTAACCACAGGATATTCTTAAATAGTTGCAATTAATGTACAAAATGTAAACATATTATCATTAATTGATATACAACCTGCTTGTTCTTCTCCGGAGCACAACAATTGTCTGCTATCTTTACAACATAATGCATGTGTGAGATTATATTTTTGCTTACTTTCGTATTGTTTTTTTCATTTCTTGTTATTGACATAGTTCAATTAAATGCATATTCTTCAAGCAATTATGTCATCCTATGCAAACGAAAAAGTCGACGTGACTTCATACCAGCGCTTTTAGCATATCTGCAATCTGTATCAAACTATATAATAAAAAATGATAAAATAGCTATACTCTACTTACATGACATTTTTATAATTCAGAAGAAAATTTTGACACTGTGGTTTTGTTTCAACTCTAGATCGAAATGAATTGGAAGAATTTATTTATGTACTGTTTTAAGTTTAAAATTCCAAGCTTATAAAAGAAAAACTATTTCAGCAAATTTTAAGTAAAATACTGATGACTGTTATAAATCTTCAAGTGATCTCTCTCTCTCTCTCTCTCATGGCAAGTGGAAATATTATTTACTCCAAAAACTAGATCTCAGAAAATTAAAAAGATGTCTGTTATATAAACTTTATAAGATATCTGCATACATGTGACAGAACCAGTATTTCAAACCAGTAGATTTTTTATCGGCATAAAATTTACGTTTCAAGAGGATGGAAAACAAAGTAAGTACTGTTTTTTTGTGCCATAATATGTATTCTTTTCATACTATAATAAAACAGCAAGTTTGAACATGAATCAGATTCAGATTTTGATGGAAAATGTTACAATAATAATTAATTAATAGTAGTCAGTATATGGTAAAATAATGAAAAAGGAAAAGTTGTTTATCTGCTAGTTCACTGCAAAGATTTTTCTTTTGTAAAATCCAATAGCATTTTTAGTTTCCTTCAGAAGATCACTGTCTAGTGACCACTAATGACATTCATTGTGATTATTAAGCTGCACACTTAATAGGCTCTCAATATTTCTCTTGTCCTGATTTCCCCTTGAGTCATTCTGTATTTTGAGAAGAATGGAGAATGTCCTAACGGTATCAGCATTAGAAGGTTGTAATGACAGGAAAACCACGGTCAGCCTGCAAAGACGTTCTAACTTCAGTTTTCCTGTTGCTGATTTTGTAAGGTTGCTGACTACTCTCCAATGCTCCTCCAAGCTATGTTCACTCCGAGGAAGAAGTTCCTGAGTTGGACTTGGGATGTATTCATGAGCCTCATCCTCGAGGGTTTCTTTCTCTTCATGGGTCAGATCCAAAAATCTTTTGGCAAGTTTCACCGCTGTAAATAAAAAAATAAAGATTGATTTAGACTTGAAATACAAATGAAAAAAAATACATGATGTATTTATGCTTTTATGAATAATTATCCAAACTTTGAAACTTATTATCTTGTAATATATTTTAACTTTAATATTTAATATTTTTAACTGATACTTTATCTAGGGCTTCAACTTACTTTATGTGCATGAAAACTTCAAATAGTTTAGCCCCCCCCCCCCCAAAAAAAAAAAAGAAAAAATATGTGTTTCCTGGTCGGCCGACCGTCGACCGTCTATTTTTCTCGTTGCAGAGATTTTTTTTAAAATCACGTTACCGAAATTGATTTGGGCATCCAATTGAGCACGCTTAAAACTCTAATATCCAAGCTTTATTGAATTTGCAATATTTCTTAGCTGGTGCTTTCTTAGCATTGGGAGAAAGCACACGTTTCGGCATTCTGACATGAACTGAACAAAAATATGTAAGAGCTGCCTCTTTAAACATCTTGAACAATATACAATGCCAATTAAACAAGACAAAAATGGAAATAATTACTCTAGCGTCTCTGCCGAAATAATTTTTTATGGTCGGTCTCTTCACTTTATCTCCTCTCCGCTAAGGGTAGGCCGATTTTCATCAAAGGCTCCGAAGACATTATGGACCACCTTTTATTCCTTTATCACTTATAACACCTCAAAAAACATCCCGCATTTGGTCTTAAACTAATTAAAATTCCAACAATAAGGTAATCAAATAGCGGCTGGCTGTGTACACATGTCAGCTGTTCTTTAACAATTCGAATCCTATTGTTCTGCTATGCATCATTGCACCGGTCTTGATACTGGTGGAACATTTCCGGTCCCCAGTAGACTGGTTCTGGCTGGTTTCTCTAATGTGTTGAAAGAACGGGTAAAAATACCGCGTTTTTTTTATAGAATTTGTTTACAAATTAGTGTAATTTTCAAAAGCTGTAGATTTTAATTACTAAACGGTATGTACAGTAGACGGCCTTTAAAACGGTATTTTGGGCCTACCGCCGGTAGAATCACATGTATGTGTCTGAATTGAAACTTTTTAGTATATGCTTTTGCTTACTTTCAGTTGGCACCATATATCCACTATTTTGCTGAAGTGCCATAAAACGATGCATAAATAATAATAATAATAATAATAATAATAATAATAATAATAATAATGTTTAAAGAGCGTAACTCAATTAGTTAATACAACTAATCTCCCTTGAGGCCCTCTACTAAAAGACCACAATTACAAAGTACTATCAGTCGTATTAAGGCAAAGTATCTTCATGCGCGTTGTTTTTGTTCTCTCTCTCTCTCTCGCTCTTAAGAAAAACTATTTATAAGTAAATACATCTACAAATACATACTAAAATACATTATGAAAATAGGAGGATTTAACTGCATATATACATTTTTGTTTCATCTCTCCAACAAATATGTTTTGAAATGACTTTAAACAAGATATTCATGTTTACATAGCAGTTTATGATCACTTCTGCTTTGATATACCTTTAGGCTAATCTGCAAAAATGTGGCATGTGGTAAAATGTATATCAGTGTTTTACTTTGTCATATAATATTATTAGGTACAAAAATAGAGAGAGGTTCATACACTGAGTTTATATATGTACATGTATACAAAATATTTTATACATACTTTTATAAATATGCTAATATAAAAGATACAAAACAAGCAAACGATAAATATGAAGAGTAGCATTGCGATAAATCCCCGAACTCAATCTTGAATTTACATTTTTCTTGATAGTTTCCTAATATGTAGGTTTGAAATATTGCATGTACATTTGTTTTTCATTTACTCCGGTTCTTGTTTTTGTCTGTCTTTCAGTATTATACACAATATACTCCTGGTTTCTGTCGTCTGCTTGCAGGTAAATGTCACCCCACTGCAGGTGTGTGTTTCCTTTCCTGTCCGCATTCCAAAGTGCATGGTACAGATGAGCCACATTGAATGTAAAAAAGCAGTCGGATTATCAGCACCCAGAGTCTTAGCCTCATACATCTTCTGAAGGTCCTAGTCAGAAATTGGATCTGATGCCCTCGGTTTGTTCTTCCCAACTTTTTTAGATCCTTCTGCTTCATTTTTAGAACAGATCTACTCTTGTCAAATTGAATGTCATTTATTATGGAAACACCATACGATTTTGTGCGTAGCTAGCGATCAATTGATGAAATCATACATCTGAGTGATGATGGTTTAAATTCATCACCTCCTTTTTCCCTGACAGATAAGATGAAATGGGAAATGTGTTGGTTTAGATCTGATGGTGGGATAAACTCTGGGAATCTTTGTTCCCCTTCACTCTGAAGAAAGGCCATGAACAACTTCAAGTCGCCTTAAGTTTGTTTCTTGGTGTTGATATTTGCCTGTTTTTCCAAGAAAGCATCCACATCTTCAGAAGTCACTTTCTTAAATCTGTCACACTGAAAGAAATGTTTTGGCTGTATCATTTGAAAATCAATTTCCTGAAGATTTTCATCATCACTTGTTACATTTGACAGTAATAGTTCTACTGCAATTTCATCAGTACTCAATTTTTCCATTTTTATTTTGGTTGCAGACGCCACAGACAGGATAATGACATGTACATAAGGAAAGAGTAGCCGACAGACAGAAAATGAAACGGTTATAAGTATGTTCTGACCCAAAAAAGTAGTTCCTGTAGTGACAAAATATCTACGCCTCTACGGTCTGATAGAAACTGATTTGGAGGTTCCATCAATCAGAACCCGGGTGACATAATTCAGTCAGAGCGTGTTTTCTATCTTCCAATCAGAATATGACTGAAATGAAGTTGTTGTTGTTGGAGTGCAGTGGATACTTCTTATACTCGGAGTGATAGTACGACTACTGCTGATGTAGCGAGTATTATTCCAGAGGAGAATTACTTGAATTTGGATTTGGCTGTTTCCGATTTCTTTTCTTCGCAAGAATTTTTGCCGGTAGCACCTTCACCTCCTTTTCCATCATTGCCAACTTATTGTGATTTACACAAGAAACAGAAGGAAGAGTCAGAGTCTTCTTTTGGAACACCGCAAAGAAGAAGAACATACATTTGTTTAAAAACAACAAGAACAAAAGGAGAATATAAAGCAACAGGAGGAGCTGAAAACTTTAAATAGTAAAAAGAAGGAATGGAGTGAAAACAAAACTGTCAGTTTGTTACAGGATATTTTGACGGAGCTAAGCCTAAGTGAAAGAGACCTTCACAATCGAAGAATTATAAGCCTTCCATGACGACATCGACAGCCACCACTGTGACGCCAGCAGCGGAACCAGTCACTACCGCCAGTATATCAATATAAAGAATTTGACGTGGTAAAGGTTTAAGGCAGTTACAGATGATGTTGTAAAGTCCATAAGTTTTTATCTAAAACCCAACGGTCTTTTTCTGGCCATCCAGATCTCTTTGAAAAGCGTCGATATTCACCACTGTCAAATCAAACAAAGCAAATCCCATAACACAAATTAGTGTGTGTGTGTGTGTGTGTGTATGTGTGTGTGTGTGTGTGAATATCTTACTAATGCTAAAAGAATCAAGATATGGATACTCACGTTTTTTTATATCTATTCTCGTGAATAAGAATCACAAGGAATTTTCAAAAACATCACAAAAGTCCATTTTTCTTGCTGGAATGGGTTCTTCTTTTGTTGCTTCTTCTGCCTTATGAACGCTCCTCCTTTTTCTCTTTTTTTTCCATTTTCTTAAGACTCTCTGAAGACCAATGTTTTTTTTTTTTCTTAACAATGATACAATATGTCTTTAATTTTGCCTCTGGACGTGCTTGCTCCTGTCTTAGAGGTTCAATTTCTTTGACGTTCTGGACATTCTGTAGCCCAATGCGTTTCCTCTTGACAGACATAACAGTTATCTTGACTTTCATCTTGAGAGGTAGTAGTCTGGATTTTCTCCAAAAGTCTTGTTGCATTTTCGAATGACTCGCTGTAAATATCTGACTAGAAGTGTGAATTATTGTGGCTCCTCCATCTTCACAGACTGAATTAAATTGAATGAGTTTATTCTCTTAGGAAGGGGGTACTCTATATATAGGAAGAGTGAGGTAACCTAGTCAAAGCAAATTTAAATCATCTACCATCATGAAACGATCACACCTTTGCAAGGAGAAAACAGAAAGCAAGCGACGACTTTCTGTGTCAGTCAGCACTCTCCAATAAGTTTTGGCAGAAGTTCACCCTAGCGATTTGAAGAGACATGATGGACCCTTATCCAACACCATATATCTCGAGTCAAGACCGGCTAAGAAAGAAAACTGTTCTGTAGCCCCTGAAGATTGTTTTCAAATTCGAGCTACCTACAAAGTGACTTATAGAAAATTTAGAATGGAAGACTACACTTACACGGTCAAATTTTAGGAGTTAAAGTCCCTAAAATTTAAGTTAAAGTCTACGCAGAGAAAACAGCTGTTTTTGTTACGGACTTATTGGCGTCTGAGTTAGAGAAGCTGAAACGGCAATGCCAAGCTAAAGATCAAGATTGTTTCCGACTGTCGGTGTCTCACGACAGTTTGAAATCTCCTGTTAAGATCGAATACTGTACACCTGGGTTACTAATCTCTTCCAAAATCTTGAACAAAATTCAACACGTCCAACAATCCAATGATGAGTTTGACATGACTTATGGAAAAGCCACTCTTCATATGGCACACGTTTCACATCTTCCAGGCCGCGGAAAAGATAAGCAAATTTTATCAGTGGAGAAACCCCCGACTACCAAACGAGTATCGTCCAGATTAACAACGACCATGATCAGATATGTTGAGTCCCCGCCATCGTGATGGCTTGAGCTCATGCAGAGAAAACATATACACCGAAGTGGAAACGAGTACGGTCAAGTATTGGAAAATCGGACAGAGCCAAAGAACAAAGAGAAGCAGAAATTCTTTTGAAACAAGCATGAATTTCCAAAGAGACCGTGTGTGGAGTTCGTGAAATGCAAAATATTCAAGACATGGTAGCCTCTCGTTATACTCTCAAAGTTTACCCTCATGCCATTCGTGGAGATCTCCTGTTTCGAGGGCCGTATTTTCCAAGCAGAAAATACTTTCACATCTATCATCACCTACATTATTTCGATGCTGTAACCGGTAACACGGGATTTCCCAGATACGGATACAACGATGAACAACAGATACGGATACAACGATGAACAACAGATACGGATACAACGATGAACAACAGATAAGGATACAACGATGAACAACAGATACGGATACAACGATGAACAAATTGAAAATTTGATCTGAGTCTGCATATTACATTAATTCTTGACCTTTTCTTATGTATAGTCTGTTTTTTTGTGCTATGACCGGTCTTTCGTGACGAAAACTATACAATATTTGGTGGAGTCAATTTCCTCACCTCTGTGTTTGGTGGAAGGAAGGTTTTATTAAATTTCTCAGAAATGGTCAGATATGCAGTTTAAGAAGGGTTAAGTGATATATGCCAATTATTTGCCTGAATGAGAAATTTTCTTCTAAGTCAGAGTTGAGGTTAAGTGAAGTTACGACGGAATTATCTACGATTAGAAACAAGACTTGTATCATCTGCAAATAAACCTCTTTTGGAGTGTACACCCTGTACGATATCATTGATTTATATCAGAAAGGTAATGGGCTTAAAATTATCCTTGGAGCACACAAGCTCTAATACAATTCCAATCTGAAACCCCCCCCCCCAAAAAAAAAAAAAATAAATAAAAAATAAAAAATATCACTAGTTGGTTCATGTTTGTTTTTAAGATAATAGGAAAACCATTTTAACGCTTCCTGTTATGCAAGTAGCTTCTAATTTATAGACGAGTCCATTATGTCAATTGCAATCAAAAGCTTTACTTATATAGCAAAACACAACTCTAATTTCCTTACCGTAATATAACGATTGGCAAGACGTATCTTAGAGATATGGTAATTGCTTAACTGTAGAATCATTCGGAATTTTAAAAAAAATGATTTCAAAGGGTTAAAGATTTTATTTTTACGACAGTAATTAAATAGATGCTTAAAAGCCATTTTAATTTTTTTTTTTTTAAAAACCCTTGTGTTGGTCTGTAATTAGATACAGTTGAAGGGTCATTTATTTAAATTGGACAAATATTTGCTTCTTTCCAAGAACATGGAAAGGTGGCTTCTGTACGAGATTTGTTAAAATGTGAACAAACTGGATGAGAGAGTTCATTAGCCAGCTCATAGAATATAGTTATTTAAACCATCAGGACCAGATGGCTTACCAAGGGAATGGTTTTTGAGAACATGTTGTGCTTCGTCAGGCGTTAGTTCTATAGTATATATTCAAAATTAACATTTGTGTCATTTAGTACAGACTGCTCAATTAAAACAAAATATAGTTAAACGATTCAGCTTTGTCAACTTCTTGGGTGATTATTGAACCGTTGTGTTTAAGGCATGGAATAGAACGTGTACTGTGAGGTCTGATGAAAAATGTAAGGGTTGACCACCAATCTTTAGAAGATGTGGTGCCATATCTCAGCTTTTGTGCTAACTTATCAATATGTAGCTGTTTGATTTCTCGAATTTTAGAGACAGTTTTGTTCCACAGGGAACTAAATTTAGTTCAGTGAGTAGGTACGTTAAATTGCTTGGGTTTTCAATAGGCTCAACTACGTTTGTGTATTGACCTTTTGATTGTCGTTGTGATACACTGAGTTTCTGATGGTTTAACTTTAGCTCTGTTATGATATCGAGACTATGTGATCAATGACTTTCTTTGCATATTTGATAATATCGTCACCTTTCAAATAATTGCAATCGGTATTGGATGTTTTTATATCCCAGAAGATTGTAGTTGCATTAGCCGTATATCGATATATGCCGTGGAAAGGATTTACCGTTTTGTTTGCTGCAGTTGAATATCCCATAACCAGGGCAATGGTATCTTATGACTTACTGTAAATAAGGATCCCCATCCCAACAGGGAATTGAACTGTCATTGTTCGTTACAAGCAATAGCTCTAGCAACGTTGAAGAGTTGTCAGTGAAATGAGTGTGCTGATTAATGCTTTGGTGACAGGAAAGCTCGTCATATAATGATTTCATTTTATGACATGAGAAGGGATTTATCATTTTGAAGCTAAAGTCACCTATTACAGCTATATCTCTAATGCCCGCATCAACAGCAAAATGTGTGGAATCTTCTATCAAAGAAGTACACGTGTTGTTTGCAATCGGAGGTCTAGAGAATAAGCCTACGAGAATTTGTATTGTTTAAGTAAAAGTTCAATCGATAATCCCTCTAAATCATTTTGTTCAAAATCTTGTCGCGTTTAGAAATAAAGCGATTCTTTCACAATCATTATGATACGGCCGTGATTATCGTCTACACGAACTTTTCTAACTGGTTTGTGGTAAGATTGAAGAGAAAGGTCATCAGAAGAAATGGATGGATATGCCCAAGTTTTGGTGGAGGCCAAGATATAAAATTCCGAGAATTCTGCATACATTATATTTAATTTGGGCAACATAATGGAAAACTGGTATGAAAGTCAAGTACATTGCGAGAAGAAACTAACGAGCCAGATGTACCCATCCCGGATTCGAATGAATGTCACCGGCTAATAGGAGTAAGCTCAGCAACCATGTGATCAAGACAAAGGCAAATTAGAACGCTCACAAGAAAAGCGGTTAAAATGATATTACACAAATATGATTTGCTTGCTAGAGTTGGCTATCAAGTTGCTCCTATATGAAAACAGCCGGACTTGCGCACTTCAAACGATATAGATATAGTACTGTAATCGCACTGTTTAATCATGAACGTATGAAGCAGTAGCGAAAATTTTAAATTAAAACGGTAGAATATTATGATGACAACGTGGATTCTTCTACCAAATTTCATGTAATTGTCATAAGTCAATGAAGAAACAAATGAGATGCCACCAAGAAGACGCGTCCTACCAAACCCACATTATATAAATAAACTTTGCTGCGTGGTACTGGTGTCATTACATACCCGTACGAATTCGCCCCACAAGGAACATGAACGCGGTAAGGAATACAAGTAAATAGAAGTAAGCAAATGAAAGATGCAAACTAAATATTATAATAAGAAACCATGTAAAGCAAAAGGTTTTTAATGCTTAAAATTTGGTCGAAGTGTGACGATCTTAAATGTTTACATTAATGTGCATGATAACGTTGTAGTATAAACTATCTGTTTTTGGTGATTAACTTTTGAGTTCAAAGAGATCGTGTAGGAATGTAATGCAAATATACATACAGAGGGATTTGTGTCGGAAAAAAATATAATATTATTAACTTGGACAAGCATGTAGTCATAAATAAAGATGCAATGTACAACTTACTTACTACATACACAATTATGCCATACGTTTTCACAAACATTTCTACCAAATACGTACTATTAGAAACCTGTCTACACTGAGACCAAGTGTTATCTGTAGATTAGTAATGAAACCTGTCTACACTGTGACCAAGTGTTATCTGTAGATTAGTAATGAAACCTGTCTACACTATGACTAAGTGTTATCTGCAGATTAGTAATAAAACCTGTCTACAATCAGACCAAGTGTTATCTGCAGATTAGTAATGAAACCTGTCAACCCCTAGACCAAGTGTTATCTGCAGATTAGTAATGAAACCTGTCTACACTCAGACCAAGTGTTACCTGCAGATTAGTAATGAAACCTGTCTACACTCAGACCAAGTGTTATCTGCAGATTAGTAATGAAACCTGTTTACACTAAGACAAAGTGATATATGTAGATTAGGAACGAAAAATGTATGTACCAACTGATATCTGGATATTAGGAATGAAACCTGTCCACACCAATTGATATCTGGAGATTAGGAATGAAACCTGTCCACACCAATTGATATCTGGAGATTAGGAATGTAGTAACATGTACAATTCCGTAAAGACAGTATTTGACAACCACGTCATTCTACATATGTGTTGAATTATATAGCAGATATAAAGGTTTGTAGCACAAATTTATCAACATGCCTCTCCAGTAGTATGCACAATGGCACAATCTACGAAATTAACAATTTACCAATGAAATTGCGGAAAAAACTATGTGATTGTACAGTAACGCAAAACGTGAATGTCTAGTTTTTCGTTGAGATAAACCAAATAAATGTTAGTCGTATGTAAGGGTGAAGTGCACCTGTATGTTGCAATACTATAAAGCAGAGAAATGTGTAATGAACCATTGAAAAGACATGTAGTAATAGAATAGCAATATGATTATGTTAGGACGGAACTGTCGCTCTCATGGCTCATTAAAATATAACGCAAATGATACGAAAAGAATATAATGTTGAATTAAGAAACAATGTATAGACAAAGGTCTTTTATGGTTATGTTGTGATCGAAGTGTGAGGATTTTAAATGTTTTCAGAAATGTGCATTATAGCACTGTAATATACACTACGTAGCATTGTTGATCCCATTTTGAGTTTCAAAGGGATCTTGAACGAAAGTAATGCAAATATACATACAAGGGATTTTTGACGTAAAGAACTATTTATTATCAACTGGGAACAACGGTCAATCATAAAGAAAGATGCAATGGGTAGCTTAGTTACCACTTATGGCAGAGTCAGTCTTGTTAAAATATAGTCTGTGTCACCAGACCTGCTTTGGCTTTCATCGCTATGCAATGCAGAGTCAAAAACTGGGGCCTAGGGTACATAATGATTTGAAATGCAAACGAGGCGTCCCAAATTGCGAAGCGCTAGACGGGCGCTGTGAGAGTAGCAAAGAAAAACGAAATATAGCACTGAAAACAATGTATGCCAATTTACAGATCAATGTAAATACGTGTAAAACTAAAATTTTTATCACTCATGAAGAATTTTGTAACATCAATTTAGTTGTTTTTTGTCTAGTATCATTTTGACGCCATGTACATTATGAGGTCACAATCTCGATGACAATATTAATAACTCAAAGAATGAGATCAAAACGTATCCGCTTAATAAATATTCCGCAAGGGTGCACAGATTTTACCCCAATTTCCCCCAGGCTGATAACTGCAAATTCATTAGGCAAATTGCTTTCAGTGCCATATTCAACTGTTAGCTTCGTAGCTTCGACTTACTACTTCGGGATTGATGCGAATGAAACATGTATTCATCTCTCTCTCTCTCTCTCTCTCTCTCTCATTTTTTTTTAATATCTGTTTTCGCTACACTGTTGTTGTTAAATGTTAAATTATTTGTCTCATGTGGGGAGAGGGCTATATAAGTTGTTCGAACTTGTGCCCAATCCCATTGTATCATATTGCGACAATAAATCATATTTAAACTGTCTGATGGTATTAAATATTATTGGTTTTGCAGCAGGTTCGTGGTGATTCGAACATCTACGAGGAACCCAATGGATCAGTTGAAAACGATTTTAAGTAAAGAAGGAGCATGGGACATAACTCTAAAACTTTTTGAAAAATTATAATTGAGTTACCTCCCTTTAAGTACTAATTCTAAATACTGTCGCACATCTTAGTAGCAATGAAGAACAGCATGAATTTAAACTACATTTAAATTAACAGTACTAAGAGGTGCAGCCAGCGGCCATATGTAAATATTTTCCGAGACGAGTATGTCCGTTCATTTTGTTGTTATATCTCCCGCTCCCGACATTCCAATGTTATTTCCGACATTGCTAAATTAACAACCAGTAACAACTAATCAGCTACATTCATAATATAACACTATGGCAGACAGCACTTTATTTCGAAGCATTTAATCCGCGGCGAGGAGATTTTCTTCTTCTATTGATTTTTCCCAGACGCTTGGAGGTAATTTTCTCAGATATTCATGTGGGATAATATTTGACACAAATTGATTTATATCTTCTGTTGCTTCATGCTACGTTTTTTACGATGGGAGTCGTGTTATCAGAGGCGAAAATAAATGTCTACTGCAAGATTAATTTAATATGATGAGAAAATCGCAAATATTTTAATTTCTGGACGCAGAGAAATGTTCGAGAACATTATTAAAAGACAGTAACTGTATTCACAATGGAAAGGTTTCATTCTGAGCAGAAGAAAAAGATTAATTTAAAGGGACGAGCCTTTTCGTTTTTAACTTTATTTGGGCTTGAAATAGTATTGGAGAAAAATACAATTATCTTCTGAAGATGATAATTGTCTGCATAAAGGAGTAGTCTACGTCACGGAGAATTATTTTCTTTCTTTCCATTTTTTGAAGGCATTAAATAATGTTAAATCTGTGGTTACATTAATTTAAGATGCTGGTGGATTTGTTTTCGATGGGAATGAATTCTTTTTTTTTTTTTTTGTTGCAAACTGAAATATTTTGGCGCACTTCGCGTTCCATATCGAGGGCATAAATGATGCTGTTTCCAACATGAAAAAATAAATAGTTTTGTCCTCGTCAAATATAGGATCCTTTAAGTTGGCAAACAAAATAATTACAGCTGCGAATAAAAACATAACCAATGCAGAGATAATCATTTCAACCGCGCGAAAAAAAATATGTATTGCAAATTAATTTATTGCCGCAGTAAATGGAAGTTATAACGTATCAAATAATTTTATTAATATCAATTGAATATTGAATTACCAAATTACCAAAGTCACGTATTTGCCAGGGATAGAATTCTTTGAAACAACATTGCGTTTCAATCTCTCTCTCTCTCTCTCTATCTCTCTCTCTCTCTCTCTCTCTCTCTCTCTCTCTCTCTCTCTCTTATTTCTGTATTATTGTTTTTACTCACATGTTTACATCCTTGCTCAAAGAATGTGCCATTGAGTTGCCATTGAAAGTTAAGATGTCAAATTAGGAGATATGAAATGAACACATGCATGTTCGAGGCACTTGTTATGCGACAAGATATAGGGACAAATCTTTCGCTGCAATTACAATGACGTTCAATAAAGTGATTTTAGTTATTGCTTCAAGACTTATATTATCACGTCACCAATCATTCTGTCAACGTTAATGAGGTGAACACCCAAGTGATACTAACCATACTTATATTTATCAGCATGCGGTAGATTCATGGCTTCTTTTGGCTTTGTTAAAGGTTCTTCCCTACCGGACTATAAAGGACTCGTTTCAACGAAGGAATAGGGTGAGTAAAACAACACACAAAATAGTGTGATAATGAGGCTTTGATATTTTCTGACCAATTTTGGTTTTCACAACCCGAACACCCTTTGGGATTCCCCATAGTTTGTCGCAACTAGGCATTTTTTAAACACGCGGACAGATCGAAGACAGATCGATATACACTCACAACCGTTTACTCGATTTTTACTGTATGCAAATAAGTTACCTGTTTTGGGTCGTTAGCGACCCTGTTCCGTATTTGCGTCCGGAGTCGTCAGCGGTTTTCCATCTCAACCAACACCAACTCGAACTTCTCCATGGTAATTGTTTTAGCTTCGAAAGCCACCGAGTACAGCTTGGCAATTGTACTGAGACTACTTTGTGACCCAGCGAGAATTTCCAAATAAATGCGTATTCGCAAATGTAACCGTAATAAAATTATTTTATCAGATACACCGGTTACAATCGATATAGCCCAGACAACAATTCCGATTTGTGTACTTATGATAGTTGCCGCAGTCGCAATTCCCGCCACTCGCAAGCCAACGGTTGCTACTGCGGTGAGTCCACACATAGTATCCACGTCAACACACACGCGTTTATATTGTTACATGCAGGAGTCTCATACCAAGCGAATCAAGCACCTGTATGAGCGTGGTTTGATAGTCCATGTTTCCCCTATTTCCAAAGATCTTAGGACAACAGTCGTTTTCAACTGAAGGGTTCTTCAACGCGCGAATATTACAAATAATTTTCCTCTAATCACCTAGTGATCACACATGACGAAACTCGAATTTCACACTTGCATGGTTTTTCTTGTTACAGATTTGTATGACTTATTAGGAAGCCTTTCCAAGTCGAATATTAGTACTTCACGCCATGCAATACAAAACACGACCCAAACACCCAATACGAATAATTATTCCTATTTCAAGTTACTAAACACGTGAACCTGGGGTCCATTTTACGCTCCTAGAAATTGGCTAATTACTCGGTTTAAGAAATATCTTCCAAAAACCGACTCCCTATAATCAAGCAAATAATCACTAAAATCTAACAAAACTAGAAATGGAGACCTAAATACAAATAACACATACCCTAGGCTTGTTACAGTATTTTGCGAGGAAAACGGTTTTCTTTGGGAATTTATCTCGCAGCTGTTGTTCCGCTTTGATTATTTGTGCGTGTCGGTATCTTTGAGGGTCCATTAGAGTTATTCAATTAATAATGTGATCGCAATGTATAATTGATTAACAGGTACACGCACATCCAGCCAAGTATTTTCCTTTACTCGTACAACTGTCATGCAATCATAGAAATTATCTTCTTGGTGAATATTTTTATCTCCGGTGATCGTTTGTAAGCTTTATAGTTTACCTAGAAATGCATAGATTGAGCTTCTGCTTGGTGTTGACAACGATCGTTCTCGTTTTTCTCCAAGATCTGTTACACAGACAAGCGCGTCCTTGTTGAGAGTAGAGTAGAGTAGAGTCTTTATTCATTCCAATAGCCCAAACGGACTGTGAGGATACATTTTCAATGAATTGAATTGAATGGCAGATAGTAGAATAAACAACAATGTATCATCATCTATAGTCTACAATATACAAAGAAATCATATTAAGAAACGAAATTACATATGCATGCAGATGCAAATCCATGCAAATGAAATAAGCAGATTAATTCACAAAACTTCTCCGTAGGGAGAAAGAGATATCTACATTATTAAAGGTAGTTTGTTAAAATCAGGGGTTATGCAATTCAAATTCATATTGAAATGGTGGTCAGTCAAAATATTGACATGATCTATGCATATACGACGGTATTTCTATGATTAAAAGCTTTATAAATGTAAATGGCCAAATTATTCAAAATTCTAGTATTCTGGATATTCATAAGTTCTATAAATTTAAACATATTTGGTCTTTTTCTGAAATATTTCTCTATATATTTGTCTCTTAGATCTTTATACAATATGCATTCAAGGACAAAATGATATTCATCTTCAATGAGGTTGCACATAAAACAAAGTCTATCATGAATAGGTTTATATGGTCTCGTCCATCTACCCGCTTCAACTTCGAGTCTGTGAGAGGATACTCTAACTTTAGCAATTGCATTTCTATATTTCAAAGAATGGATGATATCAAGGTAAAGTTTTGATCCGAAATTTGCATTATTTATATAAAATAATGCTCGACTACTTTTTTTAAGACGATCCATCCAATTTTTGATAAAATTGTCAGATAGCCTTAATTTAAATGACTGCAAAAATATGTCAATATTGCCGACCCCTTGGTTAACCCAAACTTTATGGAATCCTAATCTTGACATAAATCTTTAACTAAATATGCCCAATTTACTTTATTGGGTAGAACTTCTAACTCGTTCAACATCATTTGGTATATATATATATATATATATATATATATATATATATATATATATATATATATATATATATATATATATATATATATATATATATATATTATATATATATATTTGTCCTCCTTTACCTCTAATATCTTAAACCAATACTTCACAATGTAATAAAATCTATTGACTATCATTGTCGTACGCCCTAACTCCCCATAAATAAAATCATTTTGTGTCGTCTTCATCACTCCTAATATCTTTTTACAAAAATGTAAATGCACTCTTTCAATGCATTTAGCAGGAATAAATCCCCAAACTTGGCAACAATAATTTAAGATAGGTTTTATCAGTCTATCAAAAAGATTCATGACATGGCTTGTTTTTAAGGACGTAAATTTAAAAAAGTATTTTTCAAGTAAAAATATCGCTTTTTTGGCTTGCCTTGCCAATGTTGTCTGTGTTTCAGTAAAGGCACCACTAGATGTCATAACAAGTCCGAGATATGTGACCTTATTTACAATTTCCAGTTTTTCATTACAGTAAGTGAATTCCATATTTCTAGGTAAGGTACCACCTTTTCTGAAAATCACAACTTTGTTTTTGAGGTGTTCACCACAAGTTTCCACTTAGCACAATAATCTTTCAAATAATTTAACCCGGATTGAAGACCTTCGGGCGAACCTGAAAAGATGGTAATGTCATCTGCGAATAAA
Organism: Margaritifera margaritifera; assembly: GCA_029931535.1. Taxonomy (NCBI): domain Eukaryota; kingdom Metazoa; phylum Mollusca; class Bivalvia; order Unionida; family Margaritiferidae; genus Margaritifera; species Margaritifera margaritifera. Next base: position 1,885,056 of record JAQPZY010001681.1, read on the forward strand.
AGAATAAAAAGATGTAACATGCCAATATATATACCTTCAATACCATGCATGGCAAACTCTTCCTCTAAATCATTTACAAATATTGAAAAAAGAAATGGTGATAAGCATTCACCTTGCCGGACACCAAGAATACAAGAGAATTCATCACTTAACTTATTATCATATTTAACTCTTGACTTTACATTGCTGTACATTGATTTGATTATATCTAGAATATTTACCCTTAATCCAAGCTTTATTAATTTATACCATACGTTATTTCTTACTATATAATCAAACGCTTTGGTGAAATCAATAAACGCACAAAATAATTTTTTTACCTTGATTAATGATATGTGAGATAAGCCCATGTAAAATAAAAATATTTTCAACTGTACTCAAGTTTTTTTCTAAATCCTGCCTTTGCTTCAATAAAGACATGATTGTTTTCTGCCCAGTCACTAAGTCTATTATTAAGTATACGTGTGAATAATTTACCTGTGCAACTAAGAAGCGTTATACCTCTATAATTATTAACATCATCCAAATATCCTTTTTTATGCAATTGTATAACTAGACCTTTAGACCATATTTCTGGAATGTGACCGCTTTTAAATACGGCATTAAATAAATTACAAAATTTATTTAAAAGTATATCTTTACCATGGTAAAGAAACTCATTGATAATCATATCTGGACCAGCACTGCTGCCTAATTTTATTTGATATAAAGCTTTTTCTACCTCTTGAAGGGAAATATCTTGATTTAGTTCATTAAACATGACGCTAAAATCTCCTTTTACATATCTTTCATTAAAATGTAAAACATCCTTATCTGGTATAAAGCAGTGATCATTAGAATTGTTTACAGCTTTAAAATATTTTTCAAGCGTATCCATTGTAATATTTGAGGGGTTAGGCTTCACAGCATCTTTTAACATTTTCCAGTATAACTTTGCATCATTAAATTTTGCTTTTTCAAATTCTAATATTTTAAGTTCATCATATTCATGCCGATATTTTCGTGTCTTGATTTAGGTGTTTTTACAACTCGAAAACGATTCAAGTTACTCATACAAATTAACCTTTTCTCTTCACATATATCATTAAACCAAGGATTATTTTCTTTTTCATCATATTTCTTTGACACTCTAACATGACGTGTTTTAAGTCTTTTGAAGATTGGCAAACAAACATTGTGAAAAATATCATGTAGTGCCGACAAACAATTTTCAATAATCTCAGCGTTAACATCATCTAGTAATTGTTCGTTAATACTTTCAAGTTGTTCGGTTACAGAATCGTCACTTAATTTGGATTTATATTCATTCGTGAACTCAGGTCGCCAAACATATTTACCCTCTATACTTTTATATTCTCTTTCTTTCAGAAATGTTGCTTCGGCATCATTAACAGTATTAAATTTCATCGTAAAGCATACAACACAATGATCTGACAAAATGTTAGGCTCACTAACATCAAACGATAGTACATTACTGAAAAGAGACTGAGAAGCAATAACATAATCTATTAAACTACATCCACCGTGTCCAACATACGTATACCGCCCAATATTCTTATCATTACCCTCACGCCCATTTCGTTATACGTAAACCTGTTTGCTTGCAAAAGTCAAGTAACTGTATTCCATTAGAGTCTGGCTGGACAATATCTTGTGAAACACGTGGTTTAATACTATAATCATCAACAATATACTCATTAGGTAATGCATACATATATCGACTATTGTCATCAACAACAAAATCTTGGCGTGTTGACGTCCGGGCATTACAATCACCACATATGATAAACTTACAATCTTTATTGGAATCACTTTCTATTCCTACCAGAGACTGTAAGAGCATGTCAAAAATATTTGTATCTACCATTGATTGCCTACTAGATCCATCCGGTACAATATTGCAAAGGCAAACACATAAATCAAATTTCTCTCCAAATATTGAACCATCAAATTTAACCCATATTATATTATCCTCAAACCCGTAAACAAAGGTATTATCCCTAACAAGATTATCTCTAATATATATAATTATTCCCCCATAGTTTATTTTACTATTTATTTTTCTTAAATTTTCTATGCAAAGCAAATGATGTAAAATTTTGTATACCCAAGTCAGATAATTCATTTGTCCAAGTTTCTGTAAGAAGAACAACATCATTTGTGGAAAACATTTCGTTTAGCTCTTTACTTTTTAGTTTACTTACTATTGTTGTAGATAACACTTGAATATTTAATAGAGCAAAGCGTACAGTCGCTTTCCCCCGCCCTGCCTAGTTATCTGCGCTTCCTTTTTCATTGCCACATCTTGAATCGAAGTCAAAGTTTCTAGTATTATGTTCTTACGTGTCCTGTGGTGACCTTTGGTTATTTGTATGTTAAGTGTTACTAGGTATTGTCCTGGTTAGTGAGTGTCAGTCTGGGTCTTTCTTTCGCATGTCGAGTTATTGTTGATGGTTCGATATAATTGACGAAGAATTTTATCGAGGTGGGTTTGTCGGTAAATATTACTTCATATTTGTTAAAACAATCCTGGATATTTTCACGCCATCCGTATTCGACCATTTGCTATATTAATATTTGTTATTCTCCTTCACTGATTAATATTCCCACTAATACGCCCCATGAACTTACTGCACGTATTGGTGTGGGTAGGGCAGATAGCACCTGGGCGGCCTTTGCATCCACGCATTGTTTCGTTAGAGCATCAGCATCGTCGACGTAGTCTTTAATGAAGGCCACCGACACATCAGATTCTCAGTGATCTCGGCCATGTTTTTCACGACCTTTGCTTCCCGCGAGTGAGTGCATGCAATGCTTCAACAACAAGATGTCCAAATATTGGGCCCTCTGTTCGAGTTTGCAACTGGAGCGTTGAATAAACCGGTTGTAGTCATCCAGCTCAAGGACCCCGAAAACATCCAGTAGAAAAGCCACCGTGTTGCAGTGCAGTTCCAGGTCCTGTTATCGAATCTATGTTAGTGGTGCTGGTTTCCCACGTGCGGGGGATTACTGACGCAAGTTCGTCCCGCATAAAGACACACCAGAAATGCTTGACTGACTTTGTCATCGAGAGAAATTGGTCAATAAACACGCTTTGATGTCAGTCAAGGGCGAGGCCATAACCGTAAATAACCCGCATTAAGCCACCTGTACCCTCAAACAACAGAAGCTTATCAGAGAGGATCACAGCAATTCATCTGTAACTGGCACCAACTGGATTAACACGTACTTAACTAGGTCCAGGTATTCCAACGAAAAGTGATAAGTCGGGTACAACGTAGCAAAGTCTTTCTGGGAAATCTGCACACCTGTGTCAACGTTTTGATCCCGATCCATGTACGACCACAGCTTATGATATGATTTGATTAGTATTCCAATCAAGCGAACTTTCTTCGGTTGGTTCCTGATGGCCGTTTAACCGCAGAGAAACTTCGGACACTCCTAACCGGTAAAATATAATCGTCCTAGTGATATGTCCGCCGTTCACCCAAACCATAGTTTGAAACACCACGAACACCTGTCTCGGTAAACTAATACCTCTTTGGCTAGTTATATGTCATGAAAAATGCTGAACGCTGTTTTCTTCTAGTCTGTGGCGAGCGTTTGAAACGACAGCGTTTCGATGTGCCTCCAGACTCCATAAGCGACAAGAGACTAGTTTCTGTGGCAAGTGATGGGATTATTACGGGCATCCACAATGTCAATTTTGACAACTCAACTTTGGCAACAGCGGCACCTGCATCACGCCAAATTCCATCCTTGTCGTTGGACTTTCGGTATAACATAACTGTGTGTATTGCTCCGAAAATAACCTTGAGGGCATCTCTGCAAAAACTTGAATATGTGATTGAGAGGGATTGCACAAGAAAAGAACAATGAGCGTCCATGAAGTTGTGGTGGACGTTGCGTTAATGCATGTTTGAGATGTCTATTGATGATAGTTATAGCCGGAGTTTCAGCATCTCCTGCCGCGTTTCTGACGTTTGTAATAACATGCTGGATATGACCTGCAGCGACGGCTACTCCCTTGTGAAACATCATAGACGAGCCAGCGGATCTCGCGTTATCATCATTGTAACGGCGAGTCAAAGACTCGTAGTGGCAACGTCGACGTTGCTCAAATAGGCTTCGATTTTCTTTCGGTCGATGAGATAGCGGGCATTGCTGAACAACGCCTGATGCCATTGTTGACAAATCCAACCTTAGTATTACATTGGTACTCAACATAGTCGTTTTATATAAGTTTCCCATCAAATTCCAAGAAAGTATCGCACGAGAAAAAGTGCCGAGACGTGTCGTACACTTGCAAATTATATTCGGTCACGTTCATTGGGGACCCTAGCTGGGTACGAATAATACTGATAATCTTCAGTACTTCGAGTTAGCGACAGAGGCTCGTCCGTGTCAAACACGGGATCAGGTGCATCTTTGAATTTTGCCATGATGAAACTTTATAGAGTATCGGTATCGTCTGATACCTTTTTATGAGACGGCTTTACTGTTCAGGCCGGTCCACAACCGTAATCCGCTTCCCTTTGCCAGATTTTCAATCATCGAATCTGTATTGGATTGTTCGAGGAATTATTGAGCGGCTTCATTGATGATTTTAACTACTTGTGTTAGCATTTTTGCTGTTGATGGAAGTGTAACTTCACGTAGAAGCATAACTTCCTTTGGTTGTCGAGTCACAAATCGTCGCAGTCGATCCCGAATCGATTGGACCGCCTGCAATCCCACATTATTCAACCGATTCGTGCCGGCACATTTCATGCTATCAATGACTCGCATTGCCACTTCTTTAGAGATCGGTGCAGCGCGCGAGAACCTTTGGGGAACCTGTAAATAATCTCCGGACGACATCGCCAAGACTATTTCCGTATTGAGTCGAGGGAACACGGTTTAGGGAATTCTCAAAGATTGCAATCTCAGTTGCAATCTCTCTTGTTTGTTTGATCAGCAGTACAAACGTTTGTTCGAAACCCGCTGTCGCGATTGCGGCATATCTTTGACACGTTCGCGGACATTCGTATAACTGTGCAGAAGTTCCAGGTATACCCGGGCAGCTTTGCGGCGTCGGCCAGCAGCCTCTGCTCTGGATTGCTGGCGGATTTCGTAATTGTATATGTTTATTGTGGTTGGTAAATTGCTTCACACGTTCATATGAGACGCGTTCGCGTCCAAACACGCGCGATACTTGTGAGGTCTACCACTGAAGTCGATCGTGAGGAAACCATACGGGTCACGGGTAACCTCGGCGAACATATTTTGAAACTCATCCCTCAAAACGTCGGCGGCACACCAAGTCCATTGAATCTTTTCAATGCCATGCGCGTCAACCCCACAAAATATCAACATATTGCAGTTGTCGCAGATCACTTTAGGCACGTGTGCGTATCGTTGGGTCACATAAGATAACGCTTGTGTTTTTGTGCCGGCCGCGGGAACATATTCTCGCTGGGATGTCTTGCCGGACAAGCATCGTATCGTCCTACATAACAATTTTTTCCGGGTCAAGATCCTCAATCGCAGGGGCTTCATCGATCATTGAGAAGAACTCGGTGGTGGAAGATTAAGCCGTCTTTGACGACGCAAGCGCTTCTGTGAAATCCCCAAGTACGTCATAACACTGTTGATTGTCCGCAGATGGTGCAATCACGTACAGCCGGTTCAACGTTAACCATCTCATGATCAGACTCAGCGACGGCAAAATCTACCTCGAATGTCTCCAGAGCGTGGCTGGCCAAATGAGCGCTGTGACAGATTTACCTACTCGCGCTAAGGACAATTTCCGGTGGATGGTTTGATGTTTCGACCCAGAATACCAGGCTGACATCTTGTTCCTTACACATGATCGGGTACGTGCGCGTACATATAAATATGCACTAACCGTTGTAGATGTTACCAGCAGATGCAACCACATACTTGCGGAACGATTATTCGGGCATCAGTACTCGCAAGAATTGTTGATTCACGAGAACCTGTCTCAATGAAAGTTTTTGTAATATCAGGATCATAACGGCAATCGTTTTGATCCTTGACAACATCGTCGGCTTTTTCCTTGACGACATCGTTGACTTTTTCTTTCACGGGCATGTTGGCAAGTCTTCGCCGACGCTCGCGATAATACTCTGCGAAGATCCGAATGGTCGGCAAAGCTGATTACGTGAATTGACTCCAATACCAGATTTAAAACATGGTCGAGTACCCGGGCCAACACGTAATGCGAGCAAGTGGGATATACAATATTCATAAAGACATGTTCTGTTGCAAAATTCTCATTTTACAAGGTATATACCTTTCCACAGATTGCGTCCCAATGCCATTGAAGTTTCTATGTAGACACAAAACTTTAGTCTCTGATTGATCTCTGGTTGCTTCCTTCTTTGTGTATGTATCGCCTTTCTATTATTTTCTGCTTTATCTGCTTTGGTATCCCAGAGAACACAACATACTCCAGAGGATAGTACACGATTTTACTGCCATACATTGTACGATGCCTTTTACTAATGGTGGTGTAGAATGTTACATCAGGCTCTGCTAAATAACAAGCTCATCTTTACAAGGCCAACCGAATATCTCTACTCGGATAAAACTTTCTCCAAAAAGTCATTAGGCCAAATTATCCATAATGTTCAGTTGTTAAGTATCACACAAACTCGTACACGACCATCCCTTGCACGTTTGTATCTAAAAATGGTGAACCTCTTATCATGCATACATATGTCCACCTGGTTCTTCGTGGTCGAGCATACAGTAGTAAGCATCATATAGGCCCAGCTGTCTTTCTTCTGCATAATTGTAGATTTGTTCGTATATCTTCTCAAGGTCGGTGAGTGTGGATGCCATTTGTATATTAATGCTGAAGGCATGACTCTACTTGCGTTGATCTTCACTGTCTTCGCTCCACGTTTCAATGTCATTTATATTTTTTGGGTCGCTTTCACGAATCGATATGACTAATTCAAGCTAAATAATGATTTAATCATATCTTTGACGTTACAAACACAACATTTTTCTGGTAATTTAATTCCTGCATTAGCCGTAGACGTGAATTCTTTCACAACACTATATGTGTCAGGCTGTGTGGTTTTTAATGGCATTATATATTAGCCCACTGCAATTCTCTAATAATGAATTTATGTATTGTCAGCGTGTATCGATCTGTCTGCGAGCTCACAACACTGCAGCTGCCTAACCCAAAACCCTTGAGAAACGAAGCTTCCACGCAAGCTTGCCACGCAGATGCACGCATGTGCAAAACATTCCCATTGAGGAAAGGGGTTTCGGGTTGTGAAAACCGCAATTGGACAGAAAATCTCAAAGTCCCATTATCACACTACTCACAAGTTTCCAGGTGGTAAAATAAAAAAAAGGACAATTTATAGGTTTCCGCGTTGAACATAAAAGTTCGTTGCCTTTTGTTTTAATAATGAAACCAATGAAAGGAAAGCTAGATAAAAATATAATTTTCATGATTAATATTTCATCTATGTTCTTAAGGGAAGCGATGAGGGTGCATCTCATTCAATTTGCTGATGCGTCCCTTCCTTAGCAGCGACTATATTTTTTCCGCAGTTGTGGTGGGGTTGGTTGTATTGGGGTTGGTTGTATTGGGGTTGGTTGTATTGGGGTTGGTTGTATTGGGGTTGGTTGTATTGGGGTTCGTTGTATTGGGGTTGGTTGTGGTGGGGTTGGTTGTATTGGGGTTGGTTGTATTGGGGTTGGTTGTATTGGGGTTGGTTGTATTGGGGTTGGTTGTATTGGGGTTGGTTGTATTGGGGTTGGTTGTATTGGGGTTGGTTGTGGTGGGGTTGGTTGTATTGGGGTTGGTTGTATTGGGGTTGGTTGTATTGGGGTTGGTTGTGGTGGGGTTGGTTGTATTGGGGTTGGTTGTATTGGGGTTGGTTGTGGTGGGGTTGGTTGTATTGGGGTTGTAGGTGATAGAAGATTGCAATTCGATAAGAGAAATGCTCAGACTTTGTTCTCTCAGTTAGGCCGTATTCTGGACAAATTCTTTGATGAGTTTGAATTCTGTTATCATTTTGTAATTCGAATATGTACGACATTTTAATAAAATCAATCAAACTGACCGAAACCTCTCTGTATTATTAGCATGCATTTGATAACAATTGACCTAAATAAAAGTTTATCTGGTGGCAATTTATTCGCAGGATTTACATCATTCGAAGAGATTGACCCGAAATGAACGAGAAAAGGACTGAATAAAGGAAGGAAGAAACGAAGTGTGGACTGTCAATAGCATAAACAAATTTCTTTAAATGCATATTCGAATCAAATAATGATAAGCAAACATAGTTTCCCATTGCATTATGGTTAAAAGATCTCTAAACAACACCGAATTCACAAACCTATATTTCTTCAAGATAGTTGTCTGTTTAGCTGTTTGTTTGTCTGTCTCTTTGTATGGACCCCTGTTAGAAATAAAGTATCATATGATAACTGAAGCAGTGAGATAACATACACGCACCGTTCCAATGATTACGCGTAATGTTAAACAGAAAACAAAAAAGAAACAAAATATATAAAAAAAGATTTCAGGTAAAAACAAGTTTATAATGGATTTGTATTTTTATCGTGCAGAGCAATGTTTGTGCGATAAATCTAATTTACAGCAACTCACTCAAATGCTACACACACCCACCCACCCACCCAACACTCACACACACGTACAATTACACAAAAAGCATTTTCCACTGAGATAAACAAGAGCAACGGTGTTATTGTCAGAGAAATATATATATATATATATATATATATATATATATATATATATATATATATATATATATATATATATATATATATATGATCAAAACTATATAGGTATATGGTGTGTTTAAGGAAGCTCAATTAGGAGATTTTGTCAAAGACATGTATGTAACTTTTATATTTAATTATGGATATTAGTGTATGTGCTATCTAGAATGACCTTTTCAAGCTGCAAGAACTACTCGGCTTGCAAAAATGACACAGAGTACGAAATGTTACACAGGCCGATTTCAATGACAAATAATATCGAATCAGAAAACATAGCCTGAATCATATCTGAATATTACTTATCAGTCCACACAATGTTTTATTCTGACATGGCACAGATACCTTGTGGATTCGTTCCACCATGGCACATGTACATGGTACAAGTAATACCTGTTTTCGGTTATCGACAAACTTTCATGTCACAATATTTAAAGAGACATTGCCAACACAGTAATATGTGTACAGCTCTCTCTCTCTCTCTCTCTCTCTCTCTCTCTCTCAATCCCCCTCTCTCTCTCTCTCACTCTCTCTCTCTCTCTCTCTCTCTCTCTCTCTCTCTCTCTCACACGCACACACACACACCAATGATAAAAAGACAGCCTTTTCAGTTTTACTTAACAAAACACTGTTTATCCAGATGATTCTGAGTCTTTTTTACGGCAAAAGAAACGACGTAAAAACTCAAAATAAAACATTGGAAGATGATTTATTTATAATTAGGAAGCAACAGATTATCAAAGTTTTATAAGCTTTTGCAATTTGTATAACTTTCGTGAATACAATTGAAATGAACAACTATGCTTAAGGTGAAGGTTAAATACTGTCATTTTTATTGAACGTACTGAACGTTTAAATTAATAAACTACTCATATTTAGTCTTTAGCCCATATGACTTTACCACATTCACTATTAGAAAATCCTTAAAGATTTAATTTTCAATGTTTAATTCAAGCAATAAATAAAACGTGCAAGGTTCTAAGGGAGACTGAAATTTAAATTTTACGTTTGAATGCAGAATGGTGCATGTGATGAAAATATTACTCTTATCCTCTATATTTGTATTTCCTCTCCTGTTTTGATCATGAGAAAATAAACTTGTTTATTTGGTTTCTCTCTCTCTCTCTCTATCACACACACACACACACACACACACACACAAACACATTTCCAGTATTAGACAATACTTTTTACCATTTGTGCATTTATTCTATATTTCTACATTTTAAAAAGGAAAGGACACATATATTTACATCACGTTTTGGAGAAAGTGGATTACATTGATGAATAAATAGATGCATATATAGATAACAAACAAATTGACCGGCAGAAAGGTAGATAAATAGAAAAATAAATAGCAACATACAAAATATCATACATAACTATTAACTGATATTTCACTTTGTTTTATATGACATTACTTAAATCAAACAGATATCGGTCTATATACCGTCGCTCTACTCCTATATTTCGTTGTTGTTATCACATATTTTGAGTAAACCATTATGAAATAAAACAAATTGTACTTCTTATATCAACTGAGTCATAACTTTCATTGCCTATACTACAATATGTGAACAAACATTATCTACGTCCTTAAATAAATTATCAGTACATATATTAAAAAAGGAACATTTGCATTGAAAAAGAAAGAATATTAAACATATATGAATCTTGTATCTGCTTGATAGAGATTTGTATTGTTCTATACTGTGTTTAATATATCGTATTAACTGTTTGTAAAATCTCTTGTTACCTGCTTCTTTTGTCTTTGTTATTGTACTAAATGACTCGTTTGGATTTTCAACGACGTTTCGATGGAATGATTGTATTTCTTCTATCTGTTGTTGGCTTAACTCTAATTGATCTTTGAAATATCCACGTTATTGATTGGAATTAGAAATGAGAAAAACGAAGTGTAATACAAAAATAAAAAGAGTTTAAGGATCGTGTCAAAATTTAAATTATTCAAACTCGTAGGAATAATGCAACTTATTCTTCTGAAAGATACGTTGCGAACGAAATATTTGTCTTCGTGGGTCAGAAATATAGTTCTACAACATATGAAAGCAAAGATTTAAAACCAAATCTTGGGAATTTAAAAAAAAAGAAGAAGCAATATTTGAAGTTCAGAAAAGCTATTTTATAAAGTTTGAAAAGTGATAATTATGTTCAGTCAAACTCATAATTGGTGAAAATTAAGATAGTGATGGCGTTTCTGGACCACAACCGGTTTTGATCAAATTTATGATGAGAAAATTAAGAAAAAAGTCAAACGCAGTAATTAGTACAACAGCCGTCAGAAATATAAATAAAAAAGTATTAGTTTTACATTGCGCTTAAAAACCTGACATAAAGCTATTCGTTATGAAGAGCAGATTGAATACATCGCACAATGCAATATATATCATCGACAGTAATTTATACAAGATTTGCAAATGTCTTCCTTGGTATCATATAAACGTACTAAACAGTTAAATAATTCAATTCTTACTTCAACATAATTCACCACGAATTGCGAAGCATCAGCTGAGCAGAATTAGAAAGCATTATAAACTTTCTTTAATCATTAAACGTTACACGTATTGCAAAAAGGTTTAGTAAGCACAAAATCAATGAAACGCACAAGATAAATGTCTACATAACGACATAATTTTGCATATTTAATAGTTGTTGCTATAATGTACAATTCGACTGCATGCTGTAGGCACAATAGTTTTTGTGTTGTTTGTCGGCTCTGTCGACGAGGTCCACCAAAGTTGCAATGATTTGTTTTGTTCATGTCTCTCATTTGTTAATGATATTGCCTATATTGGCAATCAACGAAAAGTTTACATGGTGATCTAAATAATAAATTTTCCAGTGTTAGCAAACATATTAATATCCATTTGTTCAAGGTCAGCATTGACAGAGTCGAGGATTGCTGAAAGGATATACTCTATTTCTTAAATCTCTTTGTCTTCGATCTCTTGTAATAGAACTACTTTATCCAAACTTTCTTCTGTTTTTTGTTTCTAGCTTGCCTGATGTCTCTCTCTGAGGGTTCTGTTTGTTTAAAAGTAGATTGCAAATGTCCTCTGTTGTTCTTTATATTTGCTTTATCTAGGATTTCTTCGACGATATTGTGCAGTTCAAGCTGCTACTCTTTATCCACTCACTAATAGTCACTTTCAGTTTCTTTAGAAAGAATTTGGTTGTCACTCTCAGTTACTTAAGTGCAATTTAGGCAATCACGTTCAGTTACTTTGTTGGAATTATATAGCTCCTAATTTGTGAAGAAATGAAGAAATATTTCAAATATAAATGTCAGTCGCGAGCCAGCAGTAGACCACTGTGTGACATCATAAGTAATAGCTTCTAGAAAGTGCCATAAACACAAATTTGCACAGGAAGTTGACAAAAGACAATATGCACGGAGGAGTGCAAAATGTTCAGATAAGCAAAAGGTTGATTAGAATAAAGAGGAAGGTTTCTTAAAAAAAACGTTAAGTGTAAATATGGAAGAAAAGTTAAAATCTATTCTGAGACGTTACTAAAACAACAAATCCACATTACATTGATGTCTGAAGCAGTTCTTCGAATAGTTTCCGAAACAGTTCCTAACATATACGGTTGAAAGCTTGACGAATGCTAACCTTAACATGAATATGAAACTATAAACTTGACCCATCGCAGTATTACAGTATACCTGATTTAGCTTAAATCGCTTTATTTAAGATATTGAGTGCAGAAATTGAATTATGAACAGACTCTAATATGCTTGTGATGATTGAGAGTGGAAAATACTCCACGGCAAATCACGAATATAATGCTGACCATAAATGCATAATTTAAAATAATGGAGAATATAATAAGTCTAAACTAAATTCCTTCAATATATTGGTACAATCTTTAAGCTATGTGTCATTATATGCCGGTAACAAAATGGGCAACTGGTATACATATTAAGGTAATAGATGAAGCTAATGCTATGGAATGATGTTGAAAATACTGGAGGAATACTAGAAGTAAAGCATAAGATACCAAAGAGGTTTATCTCTATTTTACGGACTATACATTTGCACCTACTACAATTGACTTTTTTGAACTACCAAAATATATTTGCTGAACAGAAAAAGGGAATCAAATCCAACGACCAAACTACCATATACGTTGAAAAACAAACAAAAATACGTCATTCATAGCAGAAACGTGAAGTTTTACATACATTTAGGTCTAGGACAACAATAACAATATATATATATATATATATATATATATATATATATATATATATATATATCAAGAGAGAGAGAGATAGAGAGAGTGAGAGAGAAAAAGAGTGAGAGAATTACAAATATACACCAAACAGAGCAGAAAGTACTATCCCTGGATTATACGAAAGAATGCATGATAACATTAATATATTTTTTTTAAATACGAATAAATAATATTATCATACAGGTTAGAGAATATTAATTTCGTACTCTACCGAGATTCGAACCCGGATCCGAAGGTTACGGCACCCATCACATTGCCTGTAAGCAACAACCCCTATACTATCTCGACCATACATACATCACCCACAAATTATGCTACAAAGTCGGTGCTGTAGGCATTAATGCGTAGCAGACATACTCGAATGTCGATCCAGTTATTAATTCGCATCTTAGTACACAGTCCATCTGGATTCCTACTACAGAAATAAGGCATATAGAAGTTGTTATAGATAATTACAAAATATACAGGATATCATTTTCCGCTCTGTTTGGTGTATATTTGTAATTCTCGAGATACAATAGATTGAGTTGAAAATTTTATAATTAAATGACATTTATTGTACCCTTTCAAGTTTTGCAAATGAGTGAAATAGTAAAATATTTACCTGACTCAGATTTCTTACAGAAAGAAAATGCTAGAATGAAGTCTGCTGAATCAGCTACACCAAGCATTCAAATGAAAATGCATCAATTAATTGCCTACCAAGCTTCGTTTTACAAACACTGATGCGAAGGTTTAGGTGCGGAATTGTTAACCGCAGTCAATGAAGTGGAAAATCACGATGATGAATTAGAATCATGAAAAAAATTAATATTAATTATTAAGACAATCGACCAAAGCATAGTTAAAAAGGCAAATGAATCGTTTAGTTCAGTAACAAAGTAACCTAGAGAATAAAATATCAAGAATATTGAATTATCTCAGACAATAGATAGAGCTCGATAAATCGTTAATAAGTAGAACATAAATTTGTACCTTTCCTCTTTACCAAATAATATTTTCTATAGATCACTCAGTAATTGAATATGTTGATCATTTACACCGAGACTAATTGATCTTTCATTCATTTAATAGCTATGAAAACTTCTATCGGTTTGGTTCAGTAATTTGTATGTGTTGTAAAGTTAGGCCATAAGAGTCACTGGCGCACTAGGTTTTTGGTTTAGTCAATAAAATAGAGTATTATAAAAAATTACAGTTTCTGAGAAATTGGAGTTTTAGTTTCCAAATTTGTGATTAATAATTAAAACAGTGTGTAAATTTTAAATTTTAAAATTTCAGCCAAACAAATATTAATTGTTCCAGAAATCCCATGTTCCTAACTACTTACATTGAGGCAGTTTATATATATATATATATATATATATATATATATATATATATATATATATATATATATATATATATATGTTGCTGTTCGTCCTTCGAGTTCGAAGATAACCATGACATCACTAACTGGTTTGGTTTCTGTGAGTACGTGAGTGACTGATCAAGCAAATTTGTGCTCTGAACTGTCTGTGGCATACTGGACAGGAGATGCCTCTTGGGTTTGCTTGATCAAAAGAGGACGTGCTGCAGTTATGAGATTATCGTTGCTCACGCTTCTGCACTGCCGCCGCAGTTCTCCTCCATTCAAAGTCTGTAGCTTCAGTATGGATGACACTCCTGTGTGAGATCTTCCCAAGACTCAGGGTCAATGAGATCGCTTTCATTCCTTCAGCTCGCCGTAAACTATCTTCTTTGGTAGTCGCTCTTCTAACATCCTGGTGACGTGGCCTGCCCATCCCAGCTGTGATTTCATCAGCAGAGTGTGGATGCTTAGAGTGCCTGCCCGTGTGAGAATCTCAGTGTATGAGACCCTGTCCTTCCATCTTATCCTCATCAGTTTCTTCAGGCAACCCCTGTGAAAATGGTTCAGCTTCTTGCCTTGGCGTCTGTATACCGTCCATTTTTCGGAAGCATACAGCAGGGTCGACAATACAATGGCTTAGTAGGTCTTAACTTTTTTTTGTAGACTGATGCCTCTGCGCTCCCACACATTTGCACATAGTCTGCAAAAGGCCACACTTGCTTTAGCAATTCTGGCGTTGGTTTCGTCATCGACGTGGACTTTCATGTGACAGTGTGCTGCCGAGATAGGTGAACCCGTCCACTGCCACGAGGGTTTGACCATTTACTGTGATTTTAGGCTATACGTAAGGCTTTACTGGTGCAGGTTGGTGCATCATCTCTGTCTTCTTGATACTGATTGTGAGACCGAAATTGTGACAAGCTGAAGAGAATTGGTCCATACTCTGTTGCATGTCAGATTCAGATTTGGCATTCAGGGAACAATCGTCAGCAAATAAGAGATTACGAACATTCACTTCCGGTAACTTCGTCTTCGCCTGTTGTCTTCTCAGATTGAACAGCTTGCCGTCAGTTCGGTATCTAATGTCAATCCCAGTGTCATAGTCACGGAAGGTATCAGTAAGCATGGCAGAGAACATCATATTGAATAGGGTTGGGTCCAACACACAGCCTTGCTTTACTCCATTGGTGACTGGCTGTGGTTCAGATAACTCACCGTCATCCACAACACGAGCGAGCAAGCCATCATGGAATTGCCGAACCATCACGATGAATTTCTCAGGACAACCACTTTTTGACGAGCTGCAAACACCTTGATCGATGTGATGCACAGGACGATTCAGCAGAATTCTGGCAAGGATTTAGTCGGATATTGGCAGGAAAGAAATTCCCCAATGGTTGTCGCAGGACTGTCTGTTGCCTTTCCGCTTGTACAAGTGGACAATGGATGCATAATTGTACTCCTGGGGTATAGTTCCCTGAGTCAACATTGACTGGAAGAGTTCAGTAAGTTTCTGTGCTATGTGCAAGCCTCCAGTTTTGTAGACGTCTGCTGGTATAGCATCTGTTTCAGGTGCTTTTCCATTTGACAGCAGGTTGATTGCTTTAACAGTTTCAGTTAGCTCTGGAGGATCAGCAAGTGATATGTTGATTTCCACTTGCGGCAGTCGATCAATTGCCTCCTCACTGATAGATGACTGTTGATTGAGGATGTTGTCGAAGTGTTCTGCACATCTTTGACGTATCTTTTCTTTTTCAGTGAGCAGCGCTTAGTATTAGAGATGTTCCCGATGACTGTGACCCGTAAAGTGTCTTCAAAGCATCATAGAAGTTCTTCATGTCGCTTCTGTCTTCATAGGACTGAATCCCACCTGCCTGCTCAGCTACGAGTCTTGCAACTCTCTGAGTTTGCATATGACAGTCCACTTGATGTTGTTGAAGGCTTACTTCTTAGATGATGAAGTGCTGTTTCTAAATAGGCCTTCTGTAGCCAATGTTTCTCATTCAGAAGCCTCTATATGACACCATCGTTCTCAACAAACCAATCTTGATGTGGTGGCACCGAGGGTTTTGGATCCAGTTGAGTACACAAAGTCTCTGAAGGATGCCGATCTTTCCTCCATATTCTCAGAGCTTGTATCGATTGCATCCACTTGGCTGCACAGTTCTTCGAGAAATGCCTGTTTCACATTCTCCTGTTTCAATTTGGCAACATTAAGCCTCTGGGCACTTTTTTGCCCTGTGGTTATCTGCTAGGCTGAATCCATATACTGAGCTTGGAGACTCTGAGCCTGTGGTCAGTCCAGCATTCTACACTTCTCATGACCTTCGGCTCTAAGACATCCTGTCTGTCTCTTCTCCTGACGATGACATAGTCAATAAGATGTCAGTGCTTGGAGCGTGAGTGCATCCAATACATCTTAATGTGGTTTTGCAGGCGGAATACTGTGTTGGTGATGAGGAGGTCATGTTCAGCACATTTTCTCAGTAGGAAGAGTCCTTTGTTGATGGATTTGCCAAATACGTCTTTGCGACTGACACCTGGCCATGTCTGGTGATCTGTGCCAACTCTAGCATTGAAGTCAGCAAAGATGATGAGCTTGTCTGCCTTTGGTACGTCGGCAATAAGAGACTCCAAGTCAATATAAAATTTGTCCTTAATTTCATCTGGGTTGGTCATGGTGGGTGCATAGGCGCTTATGATAGTTGCAATTCTTTTTAAAGACAGTGGGAGTCTCGTTGGCATTATTCTTTCATTCACGCCCTTTGGGAGATTTCGCTAACTACCTGGGATTTGATGGCAAACCCAACACTAGCTTCACGTAGCTGTCTTTACTTCGGCCACTCCAGATGAAGGTGTAGTCGGCTCCTACTTCGGTAATTATAATTTGTCCTTCCTCAGCTAGGCGAGTTTCACTCAGGGCTGCTATCTGGATGTTGAATCTGGCCAGTTCTCTACCAAATAGAGCTGCTCTTCCCTCTGGTCTATCTGCTGATGTACTGTCCATTAGTGTGCGTACGTTCCAGGCAACGATACTGAGTTGCGTTGCCTTTGTCTTCTTGTTAGGTTTTCGACCGCTAAGGTGGGATCCCCGTCAGCCACTGTATGCTGACTAGGGTTAAGGTGAAGCAGGCAATGTTTAGGGCACCTTTTCTATCCCCCTCCTCTTACTACGGAGGTGAGCAGTGATATCATAAAGAGGGCTGCTCGGTCACACAGGCGGCTGCTTCGGTCCAGTGAAAACCGACCCTATGCCTTGAGCGGCCTGTGTGCAGGTCGTGCAGCTACAGCTCCCAGTATAAACACAACTGCTGCTTTGCCGTTTGCCCATTGCCTCTGGACTTGTAGGTAAAAGGTGTGGGAAGTTGAATAGTGTCTTTACTTGCGCGTGAATTGGATTTAAAGGAGGGAAGGTTGCGCATAGTCGCGCTCACTCTCACGTCCAGGTCTGTCTGAATCCAGGGGCACGACAATGTTGAGTCGTCTGGAGACACGTCCTGATGTAGTGGATGGCTATCAGTTCCTACTGCACATGAGAAGATACCCTGCGCTGTCCACACAGCTCTTGTCATGTGCCTTCGCATCCGGGGGATTAGCATATCTGCCTATGCAAACTGAATTTTATTTCATGAGGAAGGCATTGTTTAGATTTAAAAAAATAGAATGTGAATCGACGTGCAAACATTTCTTATCTCGCTTATTCTCGTAACTCCAGTCGCGTTGACGGTGTAAGTCAAAGGTGTCAATATGTCAAATTCGAAAGCGGGCTAATTTTTATCAGTAGGATAGAGGGTCGAAGCAATTAGTTTGCTGGATGTTTGGAAAAGTAATCGTGCTAACACAGCAAAAATGTGCCAGTGCCATAGGAATATCTTAATCTATTTGCCTGTGAATGAAAGATATCTTTGAGAAGAAATACGAGTTATATGCCTTTTCATTAGGGTCAGGGGTCATTCAATATTTAAAACTTGTCTGTAAAGTCAGGTTTCGGTTTATGGGTGAAAAAGAATAGCCTTCTTTTGATTTTCTAATCATCACAGGCTTCTCACATAAGCCAACTGTCTTTGGATTTCCTACTCATTACAGGCTTCTCACATAAGGCAACTGTCTTTTGATATCGGCAAGTTGCGTTGAGCAGCTGACTATTCAAATGTTATTTTTAAAGCGTGAACAGCTGTTTCCAAGTGAAACTCACACAAGTTGGCCGACTAAGGAGTCAGTCCTTTGTTTTACAGTCATATGTAAGCTGTAAGTCAGTAGTGAAATTATTGCGTCGTCATGATCCACAAGACAAACTAAGATCGGTAATTATTTTAAGTCAGTAATGATTTAATTTATAGGACGGATTGTGTGGAACAAATTTTTTTAATGAGAACAACATATACGCGTATTTTGTGATTTTGTTGAATAGTGAACATAAAACAATGTTGAAAAAATAATAATAATAATAATAATAATAATAATAATAATAATTACAATAATAATAACGATAATGATATTTCGAGCATTGTGTTTGTTCAAAAACAAATTTTAAAACGCGAACCTGTGTACAGAGGTCACCTGTGTATAACGGCCAGTTTTGCCTTTTACCATGGGTCGCCTCTGTTGACAGGTTTGCTTGTATGATGTTTCTTCCTTAGATTCTAAATATAAAGGGATTGCTATTATTTTCGTTTTCTCAAAACAGTACAATGACTAGTTGATAGCTGATGTAGGTGCAATAAACACAAAATTATATTATTTCCTAAGTTTGGTAACACCATTGTTTATTTGCCTTGGATATATCCTTTTTTTTACTTTTTCGAACCGTTATCCTTTAAATATCAGGACATCTTTTTTGTTGTTGTTGTTGTTGTTGTTGTTATTTTAATTTTTTCTTTTCTTTTCTTTCGTTTATCATGTTTGATTGATTTGTACCACTATATTTCTATGGGGAAGGGCTTATTTAATGTTGTGAGAACATTTGCATAATTTAGCAAATAAAATATGTTCAAACGGTAAACAGCTTTTACATTTTATGAAAGTGAAAACCATCATTCGGAACACTTTGTTTCTAACAATAACTCTCTCAAATACGTAAACGGAACACTTTGTCTGATTGGTTACTAAAAATAGGTGAACCGAAAATTCCAAAAGTCGGCTAAACATGTACATTATTTGGTGTCTATTAGATCTACTTATTATTATCTGATCTTTATTTTAATCAGATTGTAATTTAACCTGCGTAGTAAGCGTATTCAAAGAATATGGTTAAATTGAATAATGCGCGTGCCATGTTCTTTATATGGCTTATATTATGGGTGAGTTAAATTTTGAAGCTCCGCCCATCCCTTCTGTTTATGTCAACAAATGTCTGAATGGTATCCACGAAACCAATCAGCTGGCAATTTGGCGTAAAATAGGCTTCGCTCGCAATGTCAGTCTTTCACACTGTGTTATTCACTCACTTCCCGCCAAGATGTATTTATTCTTCGTCATAATTATTATGTCAAAAACTTAATTGTTGCAATCAACAAACTTTTAAATTGAAAGGAAATTTCGACAAGAAATCATATTGGTCATGTTGGAGATTGGTAGTTACTAAAGCATGGAACAGACCAATGTCGTTGTGGAAAAAGTCTAAGAAACAGAGGGAAGACGGAACGAATACAATCGGATAGAATAAAAGCACTGATAGAAGACACTTATATAAAAAGAATGAAAGAAACGACGAAACATACACATATGTACAAGGGAACGACGGAAAAGACCCGATCAGGCTGTAGCTGCTCTTGAATCTATGGATTCGTTTTCGATGTGATTGTGTTTCTTTTAATAATTGTGTTGTTGATAACTGGATATTATTTGTAAATGGATCTTTAAAGATATTTTTCTTCTTACTGGTGCACGTAAGGACAGAAGCTTTCTTTGTAATTTAGTTCTTTTTAGCTGAGTATTATACAAATGTGTATAAGCGGATGATTTAATCTCAAAGAAGTGTCACGTATTCCTTTTCTGTATAAGACGAGACCGCGCATTACGATATATTTTCTCAGTTTCTTCACTCTTTTCGAATCACAAAATTGCAATTTTCAAATGGATGCTAAAATTGTTTTAAAAATAATGCTATTATATGAAATGATACCAAAGTGGTCATATTTTCTTAACAATGACTTTGATTAATGCATTTTCTCTCTCTATCTCTATCTCTCTCTCTCTCTCTCTCTCTGTGAATGTAATCGCTTTAATCAATTATTACAAAGGTGGTGTTAGGGTTATGGCTAGGATTATTTTCTTTTCATTGATGAAATGGGTTTATGATATATCTTCTGATTGAATTACTGCTTTAGTGTTAATCTCGACTCCTTCATCCTTCCCGTCTGTTGTTAGCATCGTTGATCTTGCTGTGGTGAAAGTACACTTGCACCGTATAAGGTAACGGGTGAAGGAGTGGAGATTAGCTGTACTCTAACTTCCAAAAACCTAGAACTTGGAGTACAGTTTTTAGGCTCCGCCTCTTAAGTTATTTTGAATTCAGCGATCTAAAGCATTCTCCTCATCAAGAAAGATTTTAGCTGCCCAAAATACAATTAACTTTACTGACATTATCATGAAAACTGCAATTTCATTCGCTAAAGCAAGAGGTGACCGAAACATGATACCTTGGGGGTTTCTGCAAATCTTCAACGCGTTACGGATTCCGTGTACGATGATGGATGCTTCGTTTACTGACAGCTTAGCATTATATCTTTTTACTGAGAAATCGAATTAACGAGAAATCAAGCTTGGATTCTTATCTGCTACGGCGCAGGTCTACGCGAACCAACGGTCGCTCTTCGTCTTATTCTGATCAATCGTGAAATTCGGTTTTTCAATAATGCGTTGGAAAAATACATTATCTCGGTATAGATTCGAACTCACAACTTTTGGTTGCAGAGATCAACCAGAGATCCTTTCGACTGCAGGCGTTCACGCCCAACAGGGTGAAAACCTTCTGTACTGTTAACAAAACATGTTTTTTTTACCTATTCTCCATAGAAATCTCAAACATGATAGAGATTTAACCTGTCTTCTCTTGAAAACTTTCCCTTTAAGGTAGCATCTGACCAATATACGAACTTTGGCATTGAAGACAGTTCTCGGTCTCTTTCCCATTTAGGTTGAGTATAAAATGAGCTTTCTATTGGTCTTTGCCATTATGCAAATGTACGGGCGATTTAGTGTTTTTTATTTTTAAGTTTTCGTATTGTTGCTTCAATCTGTGATTGAATGAATGCCATAATTGACCTTCCAGAAAACATATCAGCGTAAACAGTTGATTCATTGTATCTTTCTTTAAACATCGAAAGTCACGGATGTAACGTACTGAATACTCGACTGTGACGTGCATGCCCATACGCAGGAAACTTTCTTCTGGAAGATGCGTACTTCAATGCGTCCATTAGTTTTTGCTTCGTTGTAACCAAATCTAATTTGCTATCAAGAGATCATAGCAGTTAAAACAGATAGATTATTTACATCTGCATTTGTAAAAGAACAGTTCAAATTTGTTTCCTCAAGGCCAGTAGAAATGCATATATCATACTAAAAATAATACTAGCATTCCAATCATTCTAGTGCAACAAAGACCATGGTCCCTGTTTTACAACGACTGCATTCATGTAAGATACATAGATTTAACTGTATGCAGCTTTTTATAAAATGTTTTGTATAATAATATAGCTCCAAATTATCCTTAGAAAACCCTTCTCAATTCCCAATTTTTCCCAATTTTTCAGGATATATATATATATATATATATATATATATATATATATATATATATATATATAGCAGCAACATGTGACCCAATCGAACCCTACCTCCTACCTCCACTATTTTTAAATATTGTTAACAAACAGTCTTCAAGCGGTATAATTACTACTATTCACATTTAAAAAAAAAACAAAGACCATAGCATGTGACACTTCATCATTTTTCATTTTTTAAAGCAAACTTAGAGCACATATGACCCGACACAATTTTTTTTCAAGAAACCCTAGAGCACAATATAGTTTAAAACAAAAGACACGCCATAGACTACAATTTTCACATTATTTACTTTAAAAAAACCTAGATCACAAAATTCAAATATTAGGATAAAAGTTTGAGAGCACAGCGAAAAAGAAATGTCAAAAATTAATGAGGTTCGTGATTGCAAGGTTACACTGAATGAATAAGCCCAAGAGGCTCACAAAAGTCATCTATTAATCCTGAATCCAAACAAAAAGTGTTCGTCACTTAAATATTAAAAAAGCATATATATATATATATATATATATATATATATATATATATATATATATATATATATATATATACATAAGAACCAAGTTCTAACTTTTAGGTTAGTTCTAGAGATCAAACGGGTTTTTAACATATTTAACGAGTTAAAAATAGCCAAATTATATGGAAATTACAAACACCTGAGTCTCACATAAAATTCACTTATTAATTCAGTATTCAAATACTTCATTAAATTTCATTTAAATATCAAAACAAAATAAAGCAAAAGCGAACAAGTCTCAAGTTCTAACCAAAGTTATTAGCAAAAGCCAAAAACTACTAGGTCATACTGAAGTGTCATGCCTTCAGACCCAACCACAGACGTCACCTAATAATTCATTAATTCAAATAATCTCTGAAATTTGCTTAAACAAGCTAGCTTACATAAATGGTACAAACACAGGAAATTAGTAAACTGGTGATAAAGGTGATATTAATAGTCAAGAGTTCTCATTCGTTGCTATTACTTATTTTTTCGTATCAGTTGCATCCCTTGATTGCATCTATTCATACCGCGATTTTGATGTATATGAATACTTTATATATATATATATATATATATATATATATATATAGATATATATATATATATATATATATATATATATATATATATATATATAATGTATGTATGAATAGCTATGAGAATATTGAATATTGGATGTCTGATGAAGATACCACTTGTCGGATTGATGGGTTAAGATTAATCGGAATCAGCATGCAATTAGGGTATACGGCCTAACTTCCCCTTGTGGGCATGACCTCAAAGGTCTGATAATCGAAAACTTCACGGCTGAACCTGCCTTCGAAGTCGTTCACACTTGCAACTGGGTGCGAAACCGGTGGTTACGATTCCGTTATGTTCCGCATCTGCTTAGGAACTAAATTATTTAGCAAGCTTAAGTACCCAGTTCTATGATGGACTTTAGCACACACACACACACACACACACACACACACACACACACACAAATTGTTGCTGGTATAAACGGCCATTCGTTAAAATTAATCAAAAGGAGCAAAGCCCTTTCATTTTTACTAACTCTGGACCCTAACAGTGCTCTCTTTAAATCTCCTTGCGGTCCGCCCTATCGATCTCATAACCAGAGGGAAAGTTAGGCCGTACCCCTTACTGTTTGCAGATTATGATGAATTCGAGCCATGCAAACCGTACTTTGACCTACTGATCAGACAACACCAGACATTCCCAAAGCTATCTGTACATACATCATCGTTGTATATATAACCCATTCCTATATATCAGAACCGTATTTGTGGTATAGTTAATTGCATATATTAGCCATGAATAGATGCAACCAAGGGAAGTAACTTATATCAATAATAAGTAATATAAACTAGTGAGAACTCTGCAATAGCCAACTTATTTAACTTATTTCTAACATTTCTAAAAATTTGTTTTGCATTTTAAGTGAAGTTCAGTGATTATTTGAATTACTAAATTTGTATGTGACTTATGTGATTGGGTCTGAAGACAAGAAACTTCAGTATAACCTAGTAATTGTTAATTTCTTTGCAAGTTTGCTTTTTTAATAATCTGAGAACTATTTTATTAATGGATTAATATGTGACTTTGTAAGACTTCAGAGGTCGTTTATTTTCAATATAACCTAGTAACCACTAATCTCTTTAATTTTTTTAAGATCTTGTTCCTTTTGCTCTCTAACATTTATCTTGACATTTGAACATGATGGTCTAGGTTTTTTTGAAAGTTATCTACTTTGTTTTTAAATTCTAAAAATGGTGGTCTATTGTTTTCCGAAATGCTTTGAAAATGTGTTTGTAGAGTTTTTGAAATGATAAATTATTGGTGGTCACTTATCAGTGGTGAGTGTGTTTTGAAAACTGTGAATGGTAGTATTCATAACCCTAAACGATTGGAAAAAATTTTAAAATGAGGGGGTCACATCTTAATCTTAAACTCATTCGAAATGCATTCTTTTACGGAAGTTGTAACACTTAAAGACACTTTCTCACAGTTCCAAATATAGTCTTTACTTTTTATATATATTGCATGATGAGCAATAACTAAGTCTCAAGATATAAAACCTGGCTTACAATATCAATTGGTTAACCTGAAAAAGCAAAATTAAGAATCTGAGGGCTTGTTCATAAGTCAGTCTGTCTGATAGGAATAAACTAAACTGATATGAAAAGGAAGACAAAGAAAAACAGTAAAGAAATATTATTGAGAAAGATAAAATCTGACAACATGTGCAATTAAGAAAAATACACATTATTAAATATTATTTATACTATTACATACTATAAAATGCAATGGTTAATGGTAAAAACAGCCGTGAATAATGTCAAGTATGTATCACACATGCAATTAAAGTTCTGAGTTAAATCTGTTTAAAATTGTTCATCTTATCAGAAATTTAAAACAAAGAAACACAGTATCGACTGAGGGGAATATTTTCGATGGAACATTTTAACCCTAATCTCCGAGTATCGCAAACAGAAAGATATATAATCTTAAATACTCTTGGAATGGTTTGTTTGCGTCAAAGTAATATAAAATGATATTAAACACAATGATGAAATTGAACATTAAAATAAATTGGCAAATATTGTATCATGTATATAAATATTCAAATGTATTTGACTCTACATTTAATTAGATTTATCTAGCACTGATTATGATGAATCTGCAGTCAATACTTTTTAAACCCTAGAGTTAGAGATTTTTGTTAAATTCTAAAAAATCGTTTCATAATATAATGAGCCAATACTAACTCTTACAAAGGCGTCTGCCTTCACATTATGATATAAACATACAGAGAACATTGGTGGGAATTCGATGATAAATTCTAAAGAAAGATTGCTTCTTAAAATATTTAATATTCAGATGTTGTTTTATATTTAATTCAAGTTTATTTGCACAGACGTTATACGGAAGACGGTGGAGGTTAGTGATCTAGTTTGTGTCATTCTGAATTTACCCTGCTCTAGGTCTAAAAATAGTTCCATATGTTATACACTGAGCACATCCCAAATATTCCATTCTTTACATACACAGTTGAATTGAATTCTTCTTTAATAAGCGAGAAAAACATAGGACACTGTGCTTTAAAAAGTATCTAGCTTAGTTTAGAAGTACAAGGCGCATACAATAGTATGATAACAAACTTGACACATTTTAAAATGTTTGGATTTAGTAAGTACTGATGACCATAAAATAGTCATTTATTTATTAAAAAAGCGACAAACTAGGTGAGAAAAGATCAGCTTCCTAGAGCTGTTTACAGAGCGGAATAATTTTGTTTTCAAAATTGAATGTTTATATCCACGGCACACTCACCTTGGGCTATTTTCAATATGTGTGGAGGCCACTTAAATAATGATTTCGCAAATTAAATTTAAGTATGAATGAAATCTTTCACAATATATCAATATATATATATATATATATATATATATATATATATATATATATATATATGTGTGTGTGTGTGTGTGTGTGTGTGTGTGTGTGTGTGTGTTTCATTAACAAATGTAAGTACAAAATAAATTGTGTCCATTTTAATGCTGTCGTTAAATTTATCGTATAAGAGTTGTCATTTGGGAGTATCCTCCCACCTTAAAAACCAGATCAGTCACGATATCAGGTATGTCTGCGCTAACGAAATTCTTTCCCTTTAAGCCTCATGAAAAGTAGGATAATTATTATGTCTTTTTGGAATAAACACAATATGCAGAGGAAAAGTGAAGCATCGCAAAAAAGACGCATCTGTAAATAAACTCCATTTGTATTCACATTTTAATTGTCTTTTCGCTATTTTAAATTCTTCGGCTGGAAGTGAAGTGGGTGAAAAGTGAAAAAAACTTTTGCAAGTATACAAGTATACAGTTGTCATTATAAACTCTATAAAGTGTACTACTTGGATGATTAAACAATCGTGAGTGTTGAGCTTTAATGTTGGACAAAAATATATTTACTTTAATACTTGTATGAATATCTACTCGTATGCACCCTTAACACACGGTAAAAAGTGAAATTGTTCCTATGGAACAAAATGATTTTTTTCAAGAACAGTATGAACAATAGTTTAAAACATGAAGTAAAACGATAATCATACTGATTCTACTAAAAGTTATGAAACTATAAAAGAAATCAACAAACAGTAGTTAGTTAGATACTCAGTTCAGTGCAATTTCCTTAAACATGACCCTCTGTACCCCGACGTTTCGGTACCAAAAGATCCGTTATAATTGTAATCACGCCTCTTTATACCTGTCACCTCCATAACACAGCTAAAGTTTGGGTTTCAATAGTGTCCGGTTCAGGTAAATGTTTCTAATTAATCTTATAACCATCAACAAACTGAGGTATCATAATTGTAATCAATGTTTGATTTGGCACAGAATGCGACACCTCAAATGGGCCCATAACCTTACTCGTAAGATAGTGGATAATATATGATGCAAATACATTCATTCAAACCTGCCTTAAAGATCACCTGTATTAAACAACCATGTCTCTTAAGCAGACATCTCTTTAAACCCCCTTAAACCTATTTATTGTAATTTAAACCTCTATCAAACAAACACATATCTTAGGACGCCTCTTTATCCCTTTCCGCATGTAGATGCTTAAGGTTATTAAAACTGTTTTTGAAATCATTATTTTTTTTCATTAGCTTTATTATAAAGCATTTAAACCACGAATGGAAACTTAGAAATGTTATAATCTGCATTGTGAATAGGTAGCGTATAGATCACCGTATGTCTTTCCAATGCCCACTCATCCGCCCCTAGTATTTGTTTAGTATCCATGTGTAAGACTATTTTGGTTTAGTGTTTATGTATAAGATGTTGAACATATTATGAGATACGAATTAGACGTCTTAAGGGAAACTCATACGTATAACGAACTACACCATCCCAGTACCTAGATTAGATTGTGACCCAATTCAACATGCTAACGTTAAATTTGGCACTATGTTTAAAGACGATTGCATCGCGTAAGCTTGGCACTGCTGAAAAGTTCAAATGTAATCTACATGGATTATGTAAATATATAACTCATCTTCAATGCACACGACAAAGGGTTTGTCAGAAAAATTAGTTTCTTTCCAGTTGTCTAAAGATCATTTTGTAGTGTCACTTTGCCATTTACAACAGGTTACAGTACAAAAGTAAAAGTGTCATAGATGGCAACTTGTGTGCGACAATCTCGTATGACTGAAAGGAATGACGTATAAGGCGTGTGTGCTCATATCAAGTAGGTAGTTGTGTAGCTTAAGCACTGATCTGCTGGTAACATTTGGAAGGGTTTTGTCAGCTTTGTACATGCATATCTCGTTATTGAGATAGACCGGTATTTAAAACCCACACATATTTATAAACACTGTCTAATCAGCTCTAGACTAAAACAAAAACACATTTCAAAAGCAAGTATACAAATACGTTAATTGAAAAATGGTATTGATGTGTAAAATGTTGAATTTTAATACTTATATGCCATAATCATATAAATGTTACATCTTTCTCTTTTTTCCCTGTAGTGGATCTAACACGTGGCGGTGAGACTCTCATAAGATTATAAATGTAATATTTAGAGAATAATATGGGTATGAATTAAATATACATGCTTCAATCCACAGCGGCACATTCTGTTTTTAAAACAAACACAAAAAGAAAACCAGGCTGCCACTATGTAGTCGCCACTAAGCCTAGATTTTGCGTACCTCGGTACTCCTTTAGATTAATTCCATAAATTGCAACCATTAATATTGTGCGTTCGTACATAATATTGCGCCATGGATATATTATTTTGATCATTCAATTAACCATGAATCGAATATTGAAAAAACAACACAAAATGAAGTAAGGGTCAAATTATATACAATTGAAACAGCTCGTATGTTTACAAGTACTGCGACGTTATATTTATAAACTATTATTTCCACCTATAGACAAATATTTTAAATTTAGTATTTGCAGATCTAAGATTTTAATCAATTAGAGATTATTTTATCTTGTTGCTAATTTGTTCATAAAATCAATAATAGGATTTTTTAAAATCAATGAATCGTAAAAGTTTTCACTAATCTAACTATATCAGAATATTAGAATTCGGGGCATTTTTCAACATGTTAATGACAAGAAATTGAATGAATACTCAGTTGTAACAGACAATCTTTAAATTAGTTAATATAACTTTAGGCTGTAATGGTATTTTGTGAGTGATACATATAACGAACTTAAGCTAATTTTTCGCGCGAACACAATAAAACAATGGGCCTGCAAAATCTCAACAGCTTACACTGTCTTGAGAAAAAATATAAATTGAATTTAATTATATTTAGCAGCATTAGAAACAGAACGTAAAAAAATATTTTGATTTGCAATGTAAAAAAATGGATAAAGACCTTGTAGATACTGCAATCTAAAAGTGAAATTATTGTTGAGTTGAATTACATCTAATGCATTTATTGTCTTTTCTCTTACTTTAAAACTTTCATTGATTGAAGGAAATGGGAAAATTTCTTTAAATTTTACATCTCGTTATTTATGCATAATTTGTGCATAAGATTTGTACTCTTTATTCCGCGCAATTCATCTCTTTTTTGTACAGTGAAACTTATAATCAATGAATCACTTTTTGCTAACATTTGGCATGCACAGTTTTGTAACGTTTTGACCTATGACTAAATTTAAGTTTTATTTTTTAAAATGCAATTCTAAATGTACTATTGTTTTATCCATGTTTGAAAGATTAGATTACAATTTAAAGTCTAAAACGAATTCCAATCAGGATATAATTGATCAAGAGTTAAAAAGGAAATAACTAAATTGACGTAACGCAAGTATGATGAATATTAACGATAAATGTCGCTGTCTGTACACAGCTATATCTTCTCTATCCCTTTCTCCCCTATCTTCCAAAAAAGTACGATTTTTTTTACCAACGTTATCAATCAGCCATCTTGAAAGCTATAATTGAAATCTTACACGAATAAACTTGTATCTTAAAGGTTTTATAGTCCTTGAAATCCATCATAGTGTAATTTGGTTTTACGCCGCCTCTCAGGTGTCTTCTGCACATGATGAAACGGTGTAAATCTGTTTATTCTTCTTATGTTCGTTACACAAAAACACGCAAGAATTATATGTCTAAGACAGGCTGAGCTTCCTGTGTATTCTTCAGAAGTAATAGTGTCTGTTTTACGTTCAAATCGTCAAGATAACAAAGAATGAAAGAGAGAATCTCTAGACGAAACACGCACAGCCATCTACTATTAACACTTACACTTTTTCACTAAATGACTTTCATATGTGCAGACATATGGGAAACATTTTCATAAAGATCTGGAATTCAAGTTTTAACAGATTATTGCGATGACATATTTGTTTTAGACCTGTAATGTCTCCATTCCATATTAGTGCTTCTGCTGCTGTTCGTTGGGGTAAGACCTTGGGAAACTAGACACTTTATTTTCCAAACCAATAGATATGACGCATCCTTAAACTCTTGTAGATAAGGTCAATTATCCCTGGAATATTAATATAACTTCAGCTCGATAAGTCGAAGTTCTGCAAGGCTTGTATTAAATCTGAAAGACAAGATATAAGAATTTGTTAAGAGTGAGTTACATAGAAGGGGATGCAAAATGCCAACGCGTTGCGAAAGATCAACACTTTTTTGTATCACTTCTTTATGGGCAGTGCATAATTTATAAAATAAAAAAATCACAAATGGAATAATTGACATGTAAAACATAAGCACTAGAGAGTCTTTTATTAGAGGACAGCACTTGAACGATTTGCTTAGCAGTTTCCTGCAGTTCTATAGTCAAACAGTCCGTGTTAATTAGAGAACATAACGTATAATTACGATGCAAATCTAATATTCAAATACTGATTCGTTATGGTTACAATTATCATATAAATGTTAAATTTAAAGATAAAAAATGATTTTGATATTTTATTTAAGCCGTCATTGATGATATATATTTACATTTTAAAGCAAACATATGAATATTCAGAACTTACTGCGATTCCAAATGATAGCATAAATCTTCTTTTAATGACAAGACAACTAAAAGAATCTATCAAAGAGACTTTAACGTTTTGTGGAAAAGATTACATTTTATAAAATACTTCATTTTAATCTACTCTCTTCAGCAGGACAAAACCTTAAAATGTTCATGTGTCGTAAATTAACAAGTCTGACAAAACCAAACCTTCTGAAATTAATACTTTTAAAATGATCGCTTTGCAATTAAAGCGATACTATAATCGAATTTACTGTAGTTTAGTCACATAATAATATTCTAATACAAATACCTTTGCATTCTATAAAAGCAACACCTTCTTTGTTCATATACCCAAGAAATTCTTCGACTTCTTCATCCGTCATTTTTTCGCCCAAAGTAGTCATAAAGTATTTGAATTTTTTCACAGAGATTTTGCCTGTTTCACATTGTCCTAACATTTGGAATGCCTCTGAGATGTCTTCCTCCTCTTTAGATCCGTTGTATATACCACCTCTTCGCGCCACATACCTTTCTACTTCTGCGAAAGACATAGATCCCCGGGCTGAAAAGTGAAAACATGAAGATAAAGCGGGGTTAGTATACAAAACTCCATATAGACACATGAAGTATCCACTTTTGATATAGACATGTGCCTACACGATGAAAATTACGACTATGGCAATATCAGAATTAAAAAAAAATTTAAAATGATTTTACCTTTACCATTATAACATTTTATACAATGTATATTTGACATTATATAAGTATCTTTTGTGATAATCTAATCGTGGTTTATTGTGAGTCAATTTTAAATTTGGCACTTTCATTGAGAGCATATTCGTATATACATGTGGCTATGATCGAGTTGATGAAGAATGTGAATGTCTTCGCTAAAAGAAATACTGCTTGTTATGAACATTCTTTATTTTCTACATTTTCTGTAAACGCTTTGAGGCACTGAACATCTGTATTAAAGTACTCCACTTACGTTCGATAATTACTGCTCTCGATAGCATAATGATTACTACAGAAAATAAATTTCAACTACTATCGAATCAGTTTGAATAGTTACGTTTAAAGACAGAAAACACACGCCATTTATTATCACTTAGCAAGTAGGAAAAATTAAAATCATGCATAGTGGGATCTCCTCAATGTTCTAATCCTTAAAATACAGGCATAAAAATGGCCGTCAAATGTTAGGTGGTAATATTATATGTAAAATACTAATGCATTTTTTTGCAAAGCAAGTATGCAATGTAAATAATTTTGAGTAATCTTCATATTCGACAAAAGTCATATTTCAATCGTAGTTGAATTTATGTTACCATTTAATCAATATTTGGGTTATGTTTTGCTCAGTATGACACAAATTGATCGCTCTGTTCGATAATTCATACTTTTATATATTTTTCTATCAGCGCAGTAACTTTTGCATTTGTTGTCTTCCGTATTTTGTTTCTAATTACAATAATTTTGCAATTTCAAGCATAAATGTCATTATAGGCCGATTACGTGCACATATTGATTGGTACTAGGAGGTCGCTATTTCTACCACATGAACCCTTTTGTGACAGACACAACTTTTAGACATATCAAATATTTTTCTTTTCCAGTCAAAGAACAAATTGAACAGTTTTGCACGAATTGATGACGATTCACACGAATTTGCTTAAAGTATTTAAATACTGTCCACGTTGTCTTACCACTTATGTCCAATTCGTGTCTAGCCTCTTCTAATTCCCTTTCAGACGGGTTCCATCCGAGACAGCGTAGTAATGATCCCAAATTCCGGGCAGGCATTTTGCCTTTTCCAGCCTTTTCGAACATCTTGAATGCTTTCTTTAATTCTGAAATAATAATATAAATATTAGCAGTAGTAGTAGTCGTAGCAACAATAATAATAATAATAATAATAATAATAGTTGCTTACACAGTCTCTGGTTATGACGGTTCAGAAGAATAGACTGTGTCTACTTCACTTAGGAAGACAAAAACTAGTGCATGATAACAGTATTTTTGTCGTCTTAAGGATTTAAAGCAATTTATTTCGATCTAAGAGGAATCAATTCAGACGGAAAAGTAATTTGCGACAAGAAAGCCCCCACTTCCAAAAAAATATTTTTTAAAATGAAAAAAACCGCAAAAGAATAAGAATTTTGCTATATTTTACTGAATCATTTATCCGAATATTCTTCGGTAAATTTCTTATACAAATGCAAAGAAATACGGGAATTGCAAGTCTTTGACTGCATGCACAATATTTTAGATGACTGCTGATAATGGAGATCTATGAGGATTTTACCTTGTGTGTGATGTCCGGAAGTGGGCACTCACCTATGGCCACTTACCCAGCATTGGTAGGACAAGGCCAGAATCATTGTTGCAAATTAAATCGGTGATAGCTAAAAGGCCACACGGAAACAATTATTAACAACGCTTAATATGGGAATTGCATATGGTGGGAGAGCTCGCATGCTTGCTGTAATATAAACATCACTGAATTAAATTTATGACAGATGATCCAAGCATTCGAATGATACAATTACGTTATATTATTTTTAGCCCTCACTTGGTCATTTTAACGCAAACAGAATCATAGTTAAATAACAATAATCGATGCCCCTAAAATGGATGAGATTCTCAGCAGACACTACTGCTCACGAATGTTTATAATTTTTACAATTATTTTGAAGTATAATTGCACCAGAATATGGCCGCATTCTTACATTCGTATTAGTCTGATTTGTATAATCAACTGAATATTTTATCTACAAGGTTGACTTGTGTTAAACACATTAAAAAAACACCTTTCCATGAATACCGATTTTAGGTGGCCTGCGTACACGTATATAGGAAAGTGGTTTGAACTCCATACCTTCTCTCTGCTCATCCGTTAACTCGCCATCGTCAAAGCTGAATGAACTGGATGGCTGCAAGTAATACAAACAAACATCAAAATACATCTAAAATCATTATAATAAATAAGTGGTGAATCCAATTTAGATTTGCATGATTTCAAGGTTTATTTATTAATCTACCTCCTCCACCACGACTCCCATTTTGGCATCTGAGCTAAAATTCTAACAGTCTGACTCAAATCATAGTTGAAAACTAAGCAGTTGAATGTACTTGTCCAGTTGCCTTGAAGAAGGGTTCCATCAAGGCAGCGAGGTAGTAACCCTAGACCCTAGCCGTAATTTGTCAACCCTTTTGCTCTCTTTTGAACATTTCTAAAGCTTTTCTTAAGGAATTAGTGTCGACAATTTCGCGTTATGAAAGACTAACGCATTATCTAATCTTGGTAGAATGTTGTAAGCTTTCTATTATCCTCTGTAATTAAAGTCATCATTTGAACACAAATTGTAAAAGCAAATACTTAAGCCCACATTGTCGGTGGATGGGTGTTAAAATACAATTTTGGCTAATTCAGATTTGTTGATTTATAACCAAAAACACTGGCTTAAAAGCACCTATCCTAGCTGATGCAATGCTTCTTTTATATAGTATGAAGTTGGTTTCATGGTTTAACATGTAATTCTCTTCGTCTGCCGGTTTAGCAAAAGCAAGCAGAAATACATTTTTAGTTCAGTGCAGATAGTTTCCCTCGTGAATGTAAGCGTAATAATGAGGATTCATCATTTAATGTGATTGCAATATGCAAAGTTACAGATATTGTTAAATTGTGAATTGTCGCATGTCAACAACAAAAAAAATAAAAAATACTGGTCGTATTTGTTTCATTATATCTTTGCGTCCGTTATACAACTTTCTATTAATTGAAGAAACCTATTATTCTGAATGACATTTTACGGGGAAACTTAAATTTCACCAATAAATCCGAAAAGATAATGAAATTACTTACCATTGAAACATAAACTACTATCCAAACGGCTGAATTTGGCAACACGAATCATTTAGCTGATTTATATTTGATATGAACAATTTTCGTCAACATGTGGGGATTTAAATTTCCGGTATTTATTCTTTTAGATCAGTCCAGAGTATTATCAGTCCTTTAGGGAAGGAGAAATAAAATTTATCTTTATTTTGCTCACGCATTTCAGTGATTTGATCAAGTTTATATTCTCATTTGTTCACGTATCTATATTTCAATGATTTGATGAAGTTTATATTCTTATTTGCTCGCTATTCAAGACACGATCTTGCTATACATTTGAGACAAACATTGATCCTCTTGCTGTCCAATCAGAAAAGAGTTACTTTACGCTGTTATAGCGAACTTTTTGAAAGCACATTCACAAATATAAGAGAGATCATTTTACTCGTTATTACAAGCACCGTCTAATGTAATTATATTTGGTTAATGCAATCTTATTGCCTCTCAAGAATAGGACAGAGATTCTATTACAGCTCTTCCTACCTCTTTGGCAATAATTCAGTAATTATATGGACCTACATAAAAGTCGTTGCCACCAACAGTATATCAATTTGCAGCGGGTGCAATAGGGAACTGGCGATGTCTTTGCCATTATGAATTACCGATAAGTATCTGGCGACATTTTATCCAAGAGAAGGTGAGGTTTAAGGCAAATTTGTCGACACAGTAATTGTTCCAAAAATGCATGAAAGTGGTGTTGACAAACACAAGGATTTTAAAAATTAAGAACGCAATATAATAACAAGAAACAATGCAAGAGAACAAAGAGATGAAGACTTTTTTTGTCTGCGAAAAGACACTGAAGACAACTTAACATTGCAAATTCCAAGATTATTTCGGGTATAATACATAAACAATGTGTACTTTGTCGAACGTTAGATGAAGGAAATACACATTTTGAACAAAGATGATTAGAGAACATACACCTCTCGATGTATGTGCTGATGATATGTTTTGTCTTATGAGATTATTTGCTAACAATAGTTCACTTGCATATGTGTCAGGAAATATTAAAGGAATATAATTTGTCTTAAATTCAGGTCTTAAAACTCCAAGAGCCTGGTCTAGCCAATAGCTAATAAAGTTAATCCTATGCAAAACTGATGTGTTGCTCATTTCTGCATGAGAGGCACTTACGCTTTTCACATCTTATGTTTGACAACGAAGCTCTTAGTTTTTCACACATTGTCATAGATACTTGGGCTTAAAGTTAGGTAGTGGCTGGTAACGGCCGTAACACATCTCACTATTTCTTGGACTGTAATTTTTATGTGGCTCGGCGTAGGAAGTTAATTTTTTAACTTCAATGACTTCATACCCGTAACAATGAATTATTAATGTATGGTTCCCCATACTTACTATGTGCAAAGTGTTCCAATATGTTCACAATTTCATCAAAGAAATAGGTCGATATCATTTTATCGAATAATATAAGGTCTTGTAAACTCACTCTGTTTTCGTGTCTAACATATATTCCTCTCATTCATGGTCATCTCTCTCTCTCTCTCTCTCTCTCTTTCTCTCTCTCTAACTGTATGTTTGCATAAAGGTTGCAATGGGAAGGTTGTAACTAAGTTGTCGAAATGGTTTCCCAACCCCAAATGGTTTTATTTTGAAAATAAGATATGCTGAAACAAACAAATGTCCGTCCCAACTAGCTTATAAAATGAAGTGCATGATGATTACATAATTCGCTAAATATTCTCAGAGGTTGTCTTAATGCTATTAAATAAATGCCTTTAAAGTGTAGGGATCACTGTTTACTTTTTGTACTATTGTGGATAAAAGTGTTGGTACGTGCTAAGTAGTCATTAGCTTTATTATAGAATGCCCTAATGTGGCGTGGGAAATAAAAAGCACGTGTGGGATTTAGCAAACAAATGAATATGAATACTTCAGCAAATTGACCTCCGGTTTTGGGTAACGCACAGAGAGTGAAAATAGAATGTTTTCGAAACACAATAAATGCTCTTTTATACAGGGAATTCAGGGATATCATTGCAACACTTTCTTAGTGACATAACGAAAGAAGAGGACATTCTTGTTGATTTTCTGTTAATGCAGACATCAGTAATTATTATTGGCCTTTTGAATCTATAAGTGTTTTACTTAGAGAAAATTCGTCGAAATCTTAATTCTGTTCTTTTTTAAAGGGTCTCTGAGTCGTAACGGAATACATATAGCGAACCAAGTTATAACTTCAAAAATACATTTTCATTAAGCTCTCTGATTCGCAGAATGTCGGCCTAGATTAAATAAGATAAATATTGCTATATTAAAACTGGATCCAGGTGAATACTTTACAGATGTAAAATTCTAATAATAGTTATATTCAAAGTATTGCTGAATCAATATACAAGTCATGGAATTTCAGAAACCCAGAAAATATTATTATCTACAGAATAAACGAGTCCAAACTTTTTCCCATGTGCGGGTTTTGTTTCTCAACGAACTTATATTGTTTCTAACAAAATCACTTTATATGTATGTATATATATATATATATATATATATATATATATATATATATATATATATATATATATATATATATCCTTCTGATTCAACACATAAACGAAGATCCAAAGTTTATAATAAAGACTACTTTTTCTAATTTCAAATTAATGTACATTGAAATATAATTTTATAAACTGTACTGTGGCTTACAAGATGGTCTAAATTGATATTTCCTCATCGCTGCCTTTGTTATTTCACCGCCTTTAATCCAACGGCAACTATCTATATGTTTAAAAGATATATATGTCACGGCCGCAAAGAAGCTTCTTCAGATATGTTCAGTCTTATAGAGAATTAAATCAAACATTTTGGGAGACGAAAACCAACTTTCCACATGATGACACTGCTCTTAGACAATGACTGCAGTCCATCATAATATTCTTAACACAGCACTCTATTCAAGTAATGGATAGAACGAAACCAACGGATACATTAACATTTGTTTTTGTTCATGTGCACTCAGTTTTAAGCCATCAATTTAATGGTCTCAAACCCAAATTTGTTCATTTTCCACTTCAAAGTCAACGAGACGTCATTTTCATATAGTTTGTTACACTTAAAACTAATTCGTTGAGCGTTTAATAACATTTTGTAGCAAGCAGAAAGCATAAGCATTTTCATTTAAGTGTGAAAGTAACCATTATTACAATAATTGCTTAATCAATCATTTCTAAGGGAATTCAAGAGACTGACATTATTTCGCTAAATATAGGACAAAGCTGTGAAAAGAAAAGCAAAATAAAAATATCCCACTTTACGTTAGACAATTTGGGTAATAGCCTCGTCAAAACACATTTTTTGTCCTGTGCCAAAAGATTTCGACAAGGATCAATACCAACATCAGAGCAATCCCTGACCTAGATGCCTGAGCACTCTTTATTTAATCCAAAGAAAATAAGCTAGGTCGGGCCAATTCCTCAGGCAATTCTTTCGGTAGATTTTTAAATTACACTTTATGTTTTCAGCAATGGAAATTGGGAAAAGAGATGAAGTTAAGTAAGACAGTTGCTAATATGTAAGCTGGTTGGTTTACGAATTATGCAGGGTAAAAACGTATTATACCACTTTTTGGTACTCATAAGTATGCCTGACTTTGCTGATCTCTTAAACGTTTCCTACATATTTGTCCGTCTGTTTGTCGATTTGACTCTATTTAAATGCTATAGATAAGAACAATGTCTAATTTATAAAATGTGAATCCATTTTGTTCATCCTATTTTAGGGGACATCTAAACAGTGATTTGTTCACGTAGTAACAGATGAAGTTTGACGTATTTTACATTCGCCATCCTCGTTTCTGGTAAAGCAAAATAAAATCCAGTTCTTAGCTTTTAGAGAGCTCGAAACAAAGGATTTATAACAACGCACAGTTCAACTTTAGACGGATTTATATATCCTATCCTATATCTAAAACCTAATCATTAGTTTGATTTCTTGGTTAATAAAAGTTCTCGAGATGAAAGAAGTATTATAAATGTATATTAATCTCAGCCAAGAAAAATTCGATTCAGCTACAGCACACAGTCTGTCTTATATACAAACGTAAAATGAAAGTTAATAAAGTGCTGACGTAAGTATCAGTGTTCTTCCACTGTAATGACATATCAAATGAGCGGGCAGAAAAGTGATTATGTTATGAAAGATATACTTTTTTATTCATTCAGTGAGCACAACGCTTGAAAACATGTCATGAATGAGACATATTGGCCACAAACAGACAGCGCATATGCTGGCATTACTTAAAATCTGCCTAGAGTTACTGCTTGTTTACTAGGTTTAAACATAAGGTCTAAGAACCATAATAAATCCAAGAATTATTAAATAAACATGAATGAATTCCAAAGGGGACAGGGACTTGCTTCCGAATAAGAAAATATATTTCTGCATGAAAACTATAGATCTAGAATAGGGGTAACCTCAGAATTAAATAATACTGTGGGTGCCAATTATTGTACTAAATAACGAAACAAATTAATTTTAATAAACTGTAGGATTATTTAACAATTATTTGTATATTTCCATATATATATATATATATATATATATATATATATATATATATATATATATATATATATATACATATCTAGGTAAAGCATACCGAAGTATACTGATTAATCTCGAGATATTTAACAGAGTCAAAAACATAAAAGGTATAAGACTTTGAAAAAAGCACAACATTGTTTTCTGTATTTCAGTAACCATGGTGCTTGAAGATTAAGATACAATGTAATCATATTAAGCAATCAAGGTCTTTAGAATTTAGCCCCTAAGTTTGCTACACTTTAATTAGGTCCAACATCTATATTCAGGGATACACTCTTCAACATTAGATCCAACTTTATTTTTTATTTACATTCACATTCACGGAGCCACAAGAATAGTAATTTTCTTTGCGTTTAACCTGCTTTTCTTGAATACTTTGTTGACCAGTTTTGGCTGCTTATGTCGAGGATCAATGACTAGATAACAT
This sequence comes from Margaritifera margaritifera, assembly GCA_029931535.1. Taxonomy (NCBI): domain Eukaryota; kingdom Metazoa; phylum Mollusca; class Bivalvia; order Unionida; family Margaritiferidae; genus Margaritifera; species Margaritifera margaritifera. The sequence continues at coordinate 1,924,640 of JAQPZY010001681.1, forward strand.
GAGAAGTATGTTATAAATAAATATAAAAGCAACAAAATTGTAACAAAAACAAAAAGCTGAACAATAATCAAGCTTTGTCATAGAAAGATTATTTTGTGTAGGGATCACACTCATACAGCGCAAGTTTTATTGACTTGATTATCAGCGGTTCGGATATTTTGGAGATATTAATGTATGTCTCTGACAGATTGAATGTCTAACTCGATTGGTTGGCAAGGTTTGATGCAATGTTGGAAGTGTCAAAGTTGTTCATTTCCCTCAGATAAGATACGTTAAATGTAGTCAGCCTATACTGGCTACCTTCAGAACTGTTATGTAGTCAAAGGTAATAAAATACCGATGCAGGTAGTGGTGTCCTTCCACCGCAATTAGGTAATAAGAAGCCAGCAAAATATTTATTTTCTGGTGACGGTAAATCTATTATTATGGCAAATCGTGACGTCGGTGGCCATAATGTTGCAAACGGATGTCTTAGACGAGACTTTTTAGCCATAAGATACAGATCACATTATAGCATTAGTACCATAAATCAGAATTATCGCATTTAGATCAGCAGCGAATATAAAGCTATTATCTCTCAAAGCTTATATTGTATCCTTGATTCTTGTTCAATTGACATATTCCTGTCATTGCAATTCATTGCATATGTGCTACGTGTCTTTCGAATTAACTGTCAATGTCATTTAACCTTGTGTTTTGTAGCTTTGTTGTCTTTCATTTGGTTTAAATCATTCTCCCTTACTGCTTTTTTGTAACAGTTTTATCTTGAACAAGTTCTAATTTACCCACCCTCATTTAATAACATCCTTATTATTAACGTAACCTTTATGCATGCATTTTACTAACAGCATTATCATTCTTAACTAACTGTTGATTACTTACTTGTAGGTATTATTCTGTGAATGATGTCTGTATACGTTTTATTTTGAAACATAAAGAAATCCTTAAATGTATGTATGTATATCTGTGTTTTGTACATATACTAGTTTTTCTCTTAAAGCTGTGTTGTTGTTAGTATGTTAATGTATGTGGCCTGTTTTAGCGTAAACATGTATTATCTGTGTGCCTTTTTCATTTTAATATTGTCGAGCATGCTGCATGTTTTGTTGGTAAAGTATCACGTCTGTTTTGATACTCTGAGATTTGTTTAGCATTGTGTCGCAAAAGCAGTACGTCTGATTTAATATAGTCAGATTTGATAATCTTTTGTCGGTACAATAGCTACTGTGACTTAATATTGTCATATTTATGTCGGTAAAATAGCTCATTTATTTTTATACTGTCATACTTGTTTGTGTTGTTTCGGTAAGATTCCACATCTAGAGATGGTGTTTTTCATGTCACAAAGACTACCGACGTTAAATGTAGTGTATTGTACCGTGTATCATGTATCTGTTCATAAGGCTATACTATGGCTAAAACCTGTTTTTAGTCTGGTAGCATAATTTTCCTGGGATCTTTTAAATTGCGGCAGAACCAAAATCTATAAACCCTCCTCACTTCTCACCCACCCCAGTCCCCAATAGATCAAATACGGGTCAACCATGAAGAAAACTGTCAGCAACCTATATAGATATAGAGGATAGCATTGACCTAAGTTTAAACCGTAATATATTTAACACATTTGTATTTCACTGACGTATAGGATACGTTTTTATAATTATATTGGACGCGTTTCTTGGATACATTCTATTTCAGTTTGGTTACAACATCTTATACTGTAAAGAATATACAGGTTATAGGATATTTCAGAAACGAGTCATCTAATGCACTCTGTAATACTCAATTTGGAGACTCATCAAAGTGAGTTTGCATATACATTTTCTAAAATATTAATTAGGAATTAGGCAAGCAAAATGTTTTACACTTTTATCGACATAAATCACCATCAAATCGATCCTGTCCTCCAATTGCAGATTTTCACATCCCTTATTAGTATAGATAAGGATGTTGTAGGCGAATCGAACGTGCGAAAATCCGTAGCCAACCTCATACGTGACTGTTATTCAACGTGACATGATGTCCCAATTCAACGTCACATTCACAACAGCGCTTTGGTTATTCCATCGATACTTTAGTTGCTTTAATGACGTCGCCAAACACTAGTCTTTACGTCATGTGCTATTCATCTATATTTTTTTCTTCAGAACTTAAGTTATCTATGTGTTTCAACCACATTACCAATTTTAGACTAAATTCTTCAGAATAAAACTTGTACCATTTTTATAATTGTCCAAACATTGTCAATTTATGCTTTGTCTGTTTTAATGCTTGCACCAACTGGGATTCATTTCGTTTAAAATCTACATTCCTTTGACCTCATGATGCGAGAACAATAAACAACAAAGCCTATGGATGTGAGGATGGAAATATCCTACATCAGTATATATGACAGATTATATTTTCCTCGCGGGATTTAAAACACTTTACAAAATTAGATTTGGAAATCTATGACAACGTTCAATGTGACAACAGACTAATTTACAGACTACCTTATGCCTGTTAGAGGGTGATCGTCTTACTTTATTGGTAAGTGGAAAAATTAGAATGATATAATCACGATGTGCAGCTTTAATTCTTGAATTAAAAGGATACATTTACTCTAGGCCTACTTGATTACCGATGTATAATTTTAAGCGGTGTTGATGGAATACAATAACTTTTAGCGGTGTGCAGCTTTTAGTTCTAGAATTAAAGACATACGTGTCTTCTATGCCTATGTGCTGACTGATGTATGTTCTAACGCAAATATGCTGCTGATATGGAATATAATTGCTTTAGCTGAGTGAAGCTTTACTTGTTGAATTAAAGAGGTACATGTCTTCTAGGTCTATTTGATCACTGATGTATGCTCTAACGCAAATATGGTGCTGATATGGAATACAATTGCTTAAACCTGTGTGACGCTTTAATTCATGAATTAAAGAGGTACATGTAATCTAGGCTTACTTGCTGACTAATATATATTTTAAAGCAAATATGGTGCTGATATGGAATATACTAGCTATTCGTTGTGATGGAATGTCTAAATAGCGGAGAGAAAAATGGTTATTTCCCTTATCATTGTTAATACAATACTTTCTTCTCAGACTGCGGTAGTCTGATGACCTAATATCTTTCATTGATAACAATTCTTTTCATGTGTTTCAGAATAAACGTGAATGCATCGTCAAATGAGAAAAAAGTAGTTTCCCAGATGTATACTGTTTCTGGAAGAAACTAAAGACTTCTTTCGGTCCAGTCATTTATATGCCCCTGAATTTATGCACTTTGTCTTGATGGATAAAAACACAAACAGAACTCCTTCAGTAGACATCTGTCCAAATGGAGACATATTTATAGTATGTTTTATCATTATATTACGAGTTAGTGTTCGTGATTACAGCTAATTGTATCATTATTACAATATATTAAAATCTACCTGGAGTAACAACATACTTTGTGGCACAGGTAACGGTTTATATATAAATCGCGGATTTGTGTATAAATAACTTGTGGTATGGCGTGTCATGTGGTGGGTTGGTCACCTTTCTGATCGCAAGGCTCTTAAGATTCGCAGATCGGCAAGCAATAACTTTGGTTATCGACATTTCCTGGATTTTGATGGATGTAATACAGTTTATATTCCTTGAATGCTCTGGAGCTAAATATCGTCAGGGTAACTCCTGGTTACCAGGCAGTGTTTTTGGTCAAATGTATGCCAAAAGTAAAATATTTTGTTTTCTCATATGTCTAAAAATTGAGTAATTAATTCTCTTCAAAATTAAATAGGCAATTGTTAGATTCTTCAAATTTTAAATAATTGCTAACAACTATCTTTTAAACTCATTGAAACGTTTTTCTTTATATCTTTGCATTTTAAATGATTGCATTTTATTCCATAATCCGATAAATTCGGTTACTAGTTTATCGTTAGCGTCATCCTCAAATTTATCCATCACTCTATTCACCAAAAGCAATTTGTATTCATTGTCTGCAGGATAATTTGATGTGTCAAAATTGATAATCATTTTCTTTCATATTTTTGTAAAATAAATCATCAGCTTTAATCCCCAAAACAATTAATTTGTTTCAGTGTAAATTAATTTCAATATTTCACTTAATATCGGATTTAAAACATTGTAAAAGATCTTTTATACCAATAGTTTGCTTAATTCTAATGTTGTAAAACCTTTATAGATTCGTTTGGCCAGCACTACAGCTTTGGGCTTTGAATACTCTACGACAAACCTAATTTCAATATCTATAACGTTTCAATTCTTATGAAGTCTCTCAAAATTACTATAAATAAGTTACAACTCTTAATTCAGTTATCTTTCTAAGGTTTTTCATGTTCTGACAAATATTGCAGTGTTCATAAATTTGAACATTTTTGTTTTGTCTCACAATTTGTGTTTAAATCTATGGATTCCTTTAACAGAGGTTTCTGAAAGAATCAAATAACTCCGTGAATCATTTTCAGTTTAATCATAGTCTCGTGAAAAGCTATATAAGTTTCTGTTTCTGAATTATATAAATATTTTGTTTTATACAGTATGCAGACGTTTTTCAGGTTTGACTCCACTCACATCCACCCATCCGCATACTCATATAACTCAACAGGTACATCCAAAACTATTTCTAAAATACAACAAGTTTTAGAACTGTCAGACCACATTTCAGCACATGATTCAAGGACAGATTGTACTTCTTATTCAGTAGCCCACGTAAAACCACTGCCTGTTAATGGTAAAGACTAATCCCAATAGTACATACTGTTATCAAGTTGGTATTCAATGTATATATTGGGTTAATCAGAATCATATTCCTCCTTGTATTTGTTATTTGTTGTTGAATATACACTTGTCACACTTGCAGCACTTCTTAGTATAATATCTATCATTATATATATATATATATATATATATATATATATATATATATCACAATATACACTTCAAACTTGTTTTCTTTAAACATGCATCATAAGCATATCCTGACAATGTGCAGTAAAATCACAGGTTAATATTATAATGTGTCAATGAAAATGGGCCAAACTCCTCAAAATGTCACATAACATCAATGTATCTTTCTTTAGATAACACTCGTGCAGATCCCAAAGTGCTTCCAGGTTAAAATGAAACCCTGAACATACTAATAATCGTCATTTGTTATGTCTGAATTGTTTAATGACTGACTTTCCAATCGGTGGCATAATTGTTTTGTCAAACCTTGTAAGCAAATCAATGTACTCTTATTGGTAAATGCCCTTTACAATATACTTAGGTTTTGTGTCTCTAATGTGTTTAACTATTTCAATAAATTTGTTAGTTGGTATTGTATCTGCTCATTCCTCCACTGAAGCTTGCATAAATCTAGAGCTGTCAAAAAATCTCCGATTCCGCCTTTGTCTCCGATGCTGTATGTATCATATAAAGCCACAGAGTTTTCGAAACCTGTGTATGTTTCATTTGCTGATGGAACATTTCTAAAACTTTTAATATATTCGATTTGTATCAAGTCTCATATAAACAAATGGCTGTCTGACCTTGAAAACTTGTGTATGAATACTGGGATGAAAAATTGATGTAAACCATTTCTCTTCAGTTTCATCACACATAACACTAACTCTTTTCAAAAGTTGTTAAATATTTTGTGAATATTCTTTACACTCTATAATATCTGGTTAACCATCAAATAGGCTGACTGGTTTAAATGGAAATTCAAGGTATTCGTCCTGTAATATTTGAAGCACAGTAACTGATGTTTTAAATTCTTCCTCCAATTAATTGATTTAATTATTGGTTTAGGACAATATTGAAAGCACAACGACCGTATCTGGTCAGATTATAACTACTTATTTTCTATACATATCTTTATTTTTTTTAAATCACAGATGGTACAGCATAAAAGAAAGATCTAATAATTTCACTTCACTTGTTAATTATTTTATTCCTGACCGAATGTGGTAAATTCGTACTGTTCCCTGTTTGTTTTGGTCCTGTTTTGATATGCAATTTAATGTTAAGCCCATCCTGTTGAATTAACTGTATGATGTTGAAAGTACGTTTTAAATGGTAAATTATCTCATCAACTTGAAAATCTATATTTTTAATTTGGTCCTTTTCATTGATAGCATCTATATAATAGTTTATTTCGTCAGCCTTATAATTGTAATAATGTACGATATTTTCTATTCGATTGATATGAATGTCTGTTCAGCTATTGGTTTAAAAAGTGTCACTGCTAAAGGTAATGATGCGCTAGCAATTACAATTCTTTCTGCTCTTCCAATGATCAATTTAGCAGTAACATCTCTAATTCATTCGATAAGAAAATATAGATCTAACTCTGTGCTGGTATCCGATATTCTAATATCATATACTCATCAAATATTCTATCTCGTTTTTCAAAGTTCTTTTCTTTCTTTCCTTCTGCCTTTGTGAAAAATCAATACTGACATAAATTACTTTGTCAATGATAACAATGAATCAACTATCTTGGCAATTCTTCTAGTAGCTTTGCCACTTTTTTATCAATTGTGAGAACCGTAAATGTAACATGAATGTTTTTAAAGCTCTAACATATGAACCCTTTAAAACTCTCTGCATATCAGCATTCACATATTATCCCTGAAGCTTTTGCAAACTTCATTTCTATTTAATTGCTTTTTTGGCGTGATGATTTGCTATTTAAATATAATACATTCTTTCAATTTGTTTTGATGTTGTGAACGAGTTCAAGATCTAAACTGAGGTCATGAACTTGCGTCTGCCAAATGTCTAAACGTTGTTGAAATACACAGGCAAAAAATCCGCTACTCTCTTATTCACCCGTTTTTTGTGCATATGCAGCAATAAGTTAGGTCATCAACAACACGGTGAAAGAAACATTGATAAATCAATGAAATTATCCTTTTATTAATTGATAAGTGATTGTATTTTAAAAGAGGAAATTTGATTCGCTCCTTCAAAAGTCATGTTGGGTCAACTTTCGATTCTTTAAACCGGCTTATGCATATTCAGTAGAAACGATGAAATTTTATCGCAGGCAACAATGGGTGAAAAAGAGCATAGAAGATTTTCGCCTGTTGTTTTCAACGATGATGCTAAGTAGTGAATTTATTTTAATGTTTTCAATACAGTTGCAATGTATTGTTATTTTACTTCTTGGTGATCTTACATTTCATTAATATTCAACCTTAGGAGAGTTTGCACATTGTTTACTCCATAGGTAGCCATGATTCTTCGTTTCAGAGTCATGTATTAAGTTATTCCCTTTTCCACCTTGCTCTTTTATACAGATAAAAGATAATTACAATGGTCCAGTCTAGAGAGTACTAAGGAACACACAATTGTTTTAGTGGCATCAACTTAAAGAAAATTGCAAATGGAGCTGATACGTCTCAGTTTCAGATATGCAACCTTACACATGTTCATGACATATTGGTGTAATGAGAGAGTACTGTCGAGAGTGACACCTAGGTTTCGTTCTGATTGTATGAATTTAATGTTGGTGTTGCTGATACTTACTGTTTGAGGTAAAGGATGGGAATGACAAAGTCTTTGTGTGGTGATCAGAATGGCTTCAGTTTTATCATTATTCATCTGCAGCTTGTTACATGTCATCCATGACTTCACGTTAGAAATGCACTTCTCTACGCCTTGAATGGTAGCATCAACTTCAGTTGGGTGGCTAGATTTGTATGTTTGAGTGGCATCAGCATAATATTTGGTGAGGCACCGGATGACGATATATGGCATTTGAGAGAGGCTGAGTGTATAGAATGAAGAGAACGGTTCCAAAAACAGAGCCCCTGTGGAACACCAACACATAGATCAACTGGGCTGGAATGTTTTCCATTTATGGACACATTTTGTGTCCTGTCAACTAACTATAACGTGAACAATAGTGAGGCTGTATCGCGAATGTCGAATGCATGCTGAAGACGGTGAAGTAATGTATCATGGACGGTATATTCTGTCAAATGCTGCAGATAAGTCAAGGAGGGTGAGGACTATAATCTTTCCACTATCCAAAGTAGAGAGAAGATCGTTAACTACTTTTAGAAGGGCTGTTTCGGTACTATAGGGCGATATGAAGACTGTAAATTGCTAACAAGACTATTTAAATTCAGATAAGATACTAGTTGAGACAGAACAACTTTTTCTAAGATTTTATACATGAATGGGAGGTTAGAAACAGGGTGGAAGTTTTTTTAATCTTTTTTAAATGAACAAGAAGAATAAAAGTCATGTTGACTGTTATAAATTCTGCGGTATCCCACGTCTTTGAGATTTAAATATGCATCAGATAGCATGCTGTTGAATAATAATTCCTATATAATTACTTCATGAAAATCTGCCACTCGTAATTTTGAATAACACCCTCACCCTATTAAAGTTAGTCTATGTAAAGACTATCGCGCTCTCCTTTATCTATTTCGTTTTAACTTTTGTCTAAAAACACTGAACTAGACTGGTCGATAACTATCAATTACGCATGCGTAATTAACCAAAGGGACATACCATAAGGTGTGCTCTAGTCAGTGCCCTAAAAGGCCAAGTTTCAAACGAACATTCGAAATACTATAAAAATGGAAAGGGATATATTAAACAACCAGTCTTTATATAGCTTAGGATGTCAGATTTTACGTAGTTGGCCCTGACTTGAATATAGACCAAGAACAATATAGTACATAAACCTTCGATTTTCCTTGACAGCAGTTGAATCACAACATATTTCGAATCAGTTTTATTATTCATGACATATAATGGGAGCAGTGGATACACGGTTTAAAAAGACAAAATGTATTATTTATATATCTATAACGTTTGCAAATATATTTAGTAGATATCACCAAATACTATAATAAAAGCATAATGACAAACCTTCATAATAAGAAACCTTTAACTTTACACAGCAAATCGGGAGGAATAAAAAATGTAAGAATAATTTGTAAATTACTATCTAAATGGCTGAAATTAGCAACATGACACTTTGGGTTTATTTGTACTAGAGTCGAATGTTTATTACTCTCCGACCAGTCCATATTATTATCAGCCGTATAGGGAAGGAGAAAAAAAAATATCTTATTTTGCCCCTGGCATCTATATTCCAGTTTTATTAATTTAGATTTTCTATAGCTCTATATTCAAGACACGGCCTTGCTCTAAATTTGAGACATCATTTGGTCACTTAATAGTATGTCGTATCAAACAAACGTCATGTTATGTCATTATACCCACCAAGTTTTTATCATACATTCAAGAATAGAAGACAAATCTTTTTACTCATTATTGCAAACACATTTATGTAACTATATTGGTTTTAATCAATCTTTAATACCATTCAATAGATAGGGAAGAGATGCTCTACTGCTGGAACAATAATTTATCATTCATATAGCTTGATCTAAAAAAGTGCTTCAAAGTAGGGAATTTATTTTTAATCTCAGTCACTTTCTCACGCCCGTAACTAAGAATTGTAACTTTATGGTTCTCCATACTTACCATATGCAAAGTGTTCCAATATGGACATAACTTCATCAAAAACAGGTCGATTTTCTTGATCCAATCATAGTATTTCCTGCATACTACTTCTTTTTTATATTTATAACGATTACAATTCATCTTAATCATGGTTCTCTCTCTCTCTCTCTCTCTCTCTCTCTCTCTCTCTCGTATATATTTGCTAAAACTGTTTTTAGAAAAAGGGCGGTGCCTAAGATGTAAAAATAATTAACAAACGCACAAAATTCACATGTTGTCTAAATACTATTAAATAAATGCCTTTAAAGTGTCGAGATTACTGTTTTATTTTTTATATTGTCGATAAAGTGTTGATGAATGCCAGGAAGTCATTGACTTATTAATTCACGGAGAGTGAAAAAAGAATTGCAATTATTTCTGGTGAGATATATATCCTTTCAGGTTAAACTTCACAACTCAGTTTAGTTGATCTCTAAATTATTGTCAGAAAAAGATTGAAACTATTCTTTACAGTTAGTCAACCAGACAATAAGGATTCTCACCTATCATATACACTCTGGGTCCTGCATCAGTCAATCAAAGTTGAATTTATTCAGCCAGTAGAATTCGAGCATATAAGTAGGTGATCTGGGCAGTTTATTCATTCCAACTTTGGCTTTAGAGGAAGAAACAGAAACATCATAAGAGAAACAAAGCTAGGGGTGGTTTGGTATAAAATACCAGAGGGTTGCCCGAACACGGCTAACTCTCGTGGAAAATGAATAGTGTCGTTCTGTGACTGTACTCACATAGTCTTTGCGAAATTATGACTGCATATGCCATTTGTTACGGGGGCTACGAAATAGATTACTTAGGCTTTGATGTGCATGTGTGTGCGTGTGGATAGGGGGGGGGTGCAGCTAACAGGGACCAGGCTAAATTAGTCTCTATATTGTTACAAGCCCCTTAAATATCATAGCGAAAAGCTGCAACACGAATCTTGCATAAGGGCTGAATGGTATCCCTAGGGGTACAAGATATTTTCTTGTTCCATTTTCAAAGTTACATTAATTATTAATTCTTTGCATCATTGTGTTGCTGCTCAATGAAGGAAAGCAACTATATAATTGTGATATATTCGTGTGATATTCCAGGTTGGCGAGATTCCGATCAACCTCAAGATGTTATTTTGATTAAGCATATTTCGATTGGAAGTCATTTGAATCCCGGAGAAATCAGTTACTAACGTTAATACAATAAAGACCTTTTCTATATAATGACTGTACGGATTTCATTTGGTTATTTTGATTTGTATGTGAATGCAGACATCTTTAGTTATTACTGACTTCTCTTATCTACTGTATTTAGAGATAATCCGTCGAATTGTTCGTCTGGGTTACTGGGTCGTAACTTAAAACATACAATGGACATTGTTATAACTCAAAATCTAATCTTTTTTAATCTTTCCGATTCGCAAATCGTCTGTATATATTGAATTAAATCAATAGGTCTATGTTACCATTGGTTCAGGCGAATATTTTACAGACTTAAAATTCAATCAGTTGTGTCAATGGTTATTTTTAAAGTATTGCTGGTTCATTTTATAACTATTGCTGGATCATTTTATAACTCATGGAATTGTAGAAAACCAGACATTTTACTGTACACAGAATTAAGATGTCAAACATTTTGTCCGTGTGTGCGTGTTTTTTTCTCCAAATTAGATTGCTACTATGTATTAACTCCAGATTCAACATAATAAGGTAGATCCAAAAAAAGCACAGGCTTTCTTCTTGTACTTTAAAATTGATGTGCACAGAAATATATTTCCATAAACTGCATGGTGACCTCCAACTTACGGCGAAATTTATATTTCCTCTAAGCTGCTTTTGTTACTTTGCAGCCTTAAAATCAATATTACCTATCGATACATTTTTAAAGATAAGGACTTATATATCACATCCTCACAAAAGAGCCCTCTGGTATATTTCTTCTTATAGACAAGTAAATCAAACATTCGTAGATGTGAACTAGATTTCCATTTCAATATACTTATTTTAAAGTTTCTTAATCCCGGTGCTATCGGTTCCCTTTTATAACCTCCAAGCACTGTACATCTAAGTATTAAAGAAAATAAAATTAAATGGCTGCAATTTATCACAATAGTCTAAAACGGCACACTCTGCGTGTAAAGGACAGAATGTAACTAGATGTGACTATCTTGGCATCCGAACCATTGTTTTGGATAGATATGTATGTGCATTCCGTTTAAAATTATCAATTCAACGACCCCATAACCAAGTTTTTTATTCAGTTTTTTCTTTGTTCACGAGTCATTATTCTTATATTGATTGCTACAATTAAAACTTGTTCGTTCTACGCTTAATGCGATTGTCAGCAATAAAGCAAGTAAAGTATTCCATTTAACTGTCAATATAATCATTATTACAAATATTGTTTAATCAATCAAGACTCAGGGGATTCAAGAGACTTGCAGGCTATCTATAAATCTATTACAAAGGCGTGAAAAAGCAAGAACACAATCACACTTCGCGCTTGACAATTTGGGCAATAGTTCCTCAAAAGCATTTTGTTAGTCTTGTGTAGAAAGGGTTAGACATTGACAAATAACATCTCCGGATGAATCCCAGATGTAAATGCCTGAACACTCTGTATTTAATCCAAAGTTAGGAGTTAGATCGGACCAGTTCTCCTGACTATTCTTTCAAACAAATATTTAAGTTACACTTTATGCTTTTAGCTCGTGGTATTGGGGAAAGACAATACTATAAGTAGGAAAGTTGCTAGCTTGTATGTTAGTTGGTTTGTATCAAGTAGATTGCAAGGGGAGTTACGTAGAGTATGGATATATCATACCGCTATTTAGGTATCCCTGCATATGCATGACGGTTCATCTTATTATGTATCGTACATCGACCGTCTCTTTGCCTATTGGTCACTCGCTAAATGCTATACATAAACATATGTTTAATTGTTACAGTGGTAATACGTTGTGTTCAGAACAATTTTAGGGGACATTAAAACAGTGATTTATTAAAGTTTTACCTAATTCACATTTATTTATCCCGTTCTATTAAAGGAAAAGGAAATCCAGTCCATAGCCTTTACTGAGCTCGAAACTACAGGTTGATAACAACGCGCCGTATAGCTGTTGATGGATAAATAGAGCCTATCCTATATCTGTCTGCCTGATATGCAATTGCAATGTCAAAGCTAATAAAATGCCGACGTAAGTATCATTGTACTTTCATTGTAATGAGGAAGCAAATAAGTGGACAGAAAAGTGTTTATATTATGAAATATAGAAATCATTTTATTTTCGCAGACGTAGGTTCATTGACCAGAACTTTTGTAAACATAATGTCGTGGATGTAACTTATAGACCACACACATACACTCATAAACTGAAATTACCTTAAATCTTACGAGCGTGACAGCATTAGCTTAGAAAGAAATGTAAAGAGATGGTGTCTGAAAGCTTATATTTTACCACTGATACTTGTTCACTTGGAGCAAAGCTATGGTCTTACAACTATAATACCCCCAATAACTCTTTATTAGACATAAATGATTTCCTAAAGCGTCCTTTAAAATGCTTCCGAACAAGACAATATATTGCCAGTAGGGCGATCAAGACCTAATGTAATTGATCCTTGAGCTTGCATCACTTTAATTAAGTCACCACATTCTATATTCAGAAAATCAGTGTCAACATGAGATCCTATTTTATCCTTGATTTTCATTCACATTTATGGCTGAAAAAATCGTCAGTATATTGATAAAAAATAATAATTATCCCTGCTGTTAGTCTGATTGTGTCGAATACTTTGCTGACCAATTTTCAGCTAATTCTGTATATAATTGGACACAAGATATTCGTGCGGTTTGTTTTAAATATGTAAACTTAAAGTTGTAATAAAAATCTGTAAAATAATCAAGCTGTGTCATGGAATGGTTTGGGAGAGGTTGCTTTCATGCAAAATGTGTTTGCTCGACTTAACTAACAGTTCGGATATATGGAGAAGCTACTTTATGTCTCGGACAGATTGATTATGTTCAGCTTTTGGTTGGCATAGCATGATGCGATGACAGAAGTGTCAAAGATGTTCATTTCCCTCAGGTCATACAAGTCAGATGTAGTCAGCGTGTACTGGTTGTCTTGCGGACAATTACAATATAAAAGGTACTACACTGCCGACGTACGAAGTTGTGTTCTTCCACTACCATTATGTATTAATGAACTCACTGAATCGATGTCTTACACGAGATTTATCAGTCATAAAAATTCTGATCATAGAGCATTAGTACCTAGAATCAGAGTCATCGCTTTAGTTCAACAATGAATCTAATGTTATTCTCTCTCAAATATTATATTGTACACTTGATGCTTGTTTAATTATATGATTAAAATTCATTGTAAATGGGCTTGTGTCTTTCGATTTAGATGTCAACGCCATTTAAGACTGTGTTTGTCTAGCTTTATTGTAATTTATTGGCTTAAATCATTATCCCTTACTGCTTTCATTTTAATTTTTTTTACTCTCTTAAAAAAGTTACATTTGCCACCCTCATTTCCTGACATCATAAGTATTAGCATGGTCTTTGCGCATGCATATTAATAACAGCATTATCATTCTTAGCTAACTCTTTTATATGTATTTGTAGGTATTGTTTTGTGATTAATGTATAATACCTTTCATGTTAAAACAAAATGGATAGAAATATGTAGATTTATGTGTATATAGGTGTCTTTTGTATATGTATATATATATATATACTAGTGTGTCTCATATAGCTGTGTTATTGTTAGTCTGTTAATATGTCTTGACTGTTTTACCGTAATGTTTATTGTATGTTAATGTGTCTAGTCTGTTTTATCGTAATGCTTATTGTATGTTAATGTGTCTATAGTCTGCCTCCGGTCCATTATCAATCGTACCCCACCTCCTATCTTCGAACGTATTTACCTGGCACAATTACAATGTAACTGATGATTATTTAATATCTTCAAAACTTACAAATTTCAAACTAAACCTTGTTCCGTCAGCGAAATCTTTTGTGATTTGAAAACATAAAGTCGTCAACTGCGAGTGCAAGGTTAAAGAAATGCCATTTTTAGTAGACGGAGAGCCTAATGTACATCGTAAGATTTATTATTGTGATGCAGATGCTCACGCAGTTAAAAATAAAAGTCAGTACATCTATACTGTATACAACGTGCAGGAGATCAACCGATATAACCGGTAAAATTAAAAAAGAGGATGAAACTACAGTGAAAGATTCTCTGAATCATAAAAAGTAATGATAGAAGAATATACATTTTATCATTTTTTAAAAATTATATGCCACTCAGTCCAAAATAATGCAGTGTGAATAAAAATGCCTTTATAATATTTTTTTAAAATTAATAATTAAATAGGATAAAAATGTTAGTGCTTTGACTACATTTAAAGTATTAATTAAAATATTCAGATGACAATAGTTTATTTTTTTACCATATTAATGATGAATACAAAAAAAAATATTATAATGTTGTAAAATAGTGGCTGATAGTTTTATTGTAAGGTGCAAGATACCTACCGCTTTAATGACTACGATTTTAATGACTACCGCTTTATTGACTACAACTATAATTAAGGGATACAAAACTACAGTAATAAAATTCTCTAAATCATAAATATGTCATATCAGTAAATTATAGATTTTTATCATTTTTATATTATATGCTAAGCATTTCACAATAATGCAGTATGAATTGAAGTATTTTAACCATAGAAATATGTTTAATTCATGTTTAGATGGCATTTAGCATGCCAGCAATTTGATCAAAATTTGAAAAGAATATGTAATGTAGACATAAATTATCTTTATTATTGCAAATACAATACAAATAATACCTAAATATAAGTGTAAAGATCTGATAAACATATAAATTGTTATTATTAAAATTATTTCAAGATCTGATTACATTTTTTCAGTCATTATGTTACAATATTATTTCTATTTTCATTTGAATTCATCGTTGTTCTGGTAGAAAAAATAAATATTGCCATCTGAATATTTTAATTATTACTTTGATTCTGCATGCATATGTATATAGTTCTTTCTGTCTTCTACAATAAAAACAAAATTGTCCAAATTACTTGCAATTACAAATGTAGTCAAAACACGGACATTTTAAATAATACTTAATTCAGAAGTTTTTAAACATATTATAAAGCCATTTCTTTATTCAGACTGCATTATTTTGGAATGTGTGGCATGTACTAAAAAAATGTTAAAGTCTATACTCTACTTACATTAAAAAAATGTTTGATTCAGAGAATTGTGTCACTATGTTGCATCCCCTTTATTTTAATTGTACTGGTTGTAGCGGTTGGTATCTTGCACATTTGTGCACAGTACAGATGTACCGACTTTTTATTTTTACCTGCGCGAGCATCTGCGTCACAATCATACACTTTAAGATGTACATTAAACTGTCCGTCTACAAAAATTAGCATTTCGTTAACATTGCGCGCGCCGTTAACGATTTTATTTTTCCAAATTAAAGTAGTTTTCGCTGACGGAACAAGACTTAGTTTGAAATTTTTAAGGTTTAAAGGGATTACATTATCCTCAGCTAGATTGTAATTGTGCTAGGAAAATACTTTCGAAGATAGGAGGTGGGGTACGATTCATAATGGACCGGAGGCAGTTCTAGTCTGTTTTAATGTTAATGTGTCTAGTCAATTTTACCGTAATACTCATTGTATGTCTAGTCAATTTTACCGTAATACTTATTGTATGTCTAGTCTGTTTTACCGTAATACTTATTGTATATCTAGTCTGTTTTACCGTAAGACTTATTGTGTGTATATAGTCTGTTTTACCGTAATACTTATTGTATGTCTAGTCTGTTTTACCGTAATACTTATTGTATATCTAGTCTGTTTTACCGTAAGACTTATTGTATGTATAGTCTGTTTTACTGTAATACTTATTGTATGTCTAGTCTGTTTTACCGTAATACTTATTGTAAGTTAATGTGTCTATTCTGATTTACCGTAAGATTTATTGTATGTTAATATGTCTATTCTGATTTACCGTAAGACTTATTGTAAGTTAATGTGTATATTCTGATTTACCGTAAGACTTATTGTATGTTAATGTGTCTATTCTGTTTTACTGTAAGACTTATTGTAAGTTAATGTGACTGGTCTGTTTTACCGTAAGACTTATTGTATGTTAATGTGACTGGTCTGTTTTAGCGTAAGACTTATTGTATGTTAATGTGACTGGTCTGTTTTACCGTAAGACTTGTTGTAAGTTAATGTGTCTATTCTTTTTTACCGTAAGACTTATTGTATGTTAATGTGACTGGTCTGTTTTACCGTAAGACTTATTGTATGTTAATGTGACTGGTCTTTTTTACCGTAAGACTTATTGTATGTTATTGTGTTTAGTTTGTTTGACCGTACCACTTTTTGCATTACATTCGTTTTTGCTTTAAGATTTACATATTTGTTTTATATGATTTCTGTAAAATAGCTTGTCTGTTTTAATATTGTCATATCTGTTTTATATTGTGTCGGTCAAATAACATGTCTGATTTATGTTGTCATACTTGTTTGATGTTGTGTCTGTTTTAATAATGTCATACTCATCTTTTGTCGTGTGTAAAATAGCTCATGTTGTCATATTTGTGTTATGTAGTGTTGGTATAATATCATGTTTGTGTACTGTGTCATCAAAAGACCACGCATGCTTTAATATTTTCCTGCTTCTTTATGCTATGTCATTTAAAATAGCACGACTGTATTAATAGTGGATGTTGCGTCAGTTAAAACGCATATCTGTTTTAATATTGTCATACTTGATTTTGTGTTGTGTTGTTAAAATAGCACGTTTATTTTAATAGTGTCATACCTTTTTTGCTGTGTAAGTAAAATAGTTTATCTGTTTTAATATTGTCATAGTTGTTTTATATGGTTTCGGTAAAATAGCATATCTGTTTTAATATTGCTATGATGGTTTTATGTTGTGTCGGCCAAATATAACGTCTGATTTTATATTATCATACTTGTTTGATGTTGTGTCAGTAAAATAGTTACTCTGTTTTAATGCTGTCATTATTGCTTTATGTTCTGTTTGTAAGATAGCAAGTCTGTTTTAATACTGCCATACTTATTTTTTTCTTGTGCAGGTAAAATAGCTCATCAGTTTTAATACTGTTATTTTTGCTGTCCTACTTATTTCATATCGTGTGATTAAAAGGGCTCGTCTGTTTTAATATTGTCATACTTCGCTTATGTTATGTCAATTAAAGTTGATCGTCTATATCAATATTGTCATAGTTTTACTTGTTGTATGC
The DNA here is from genome assembly GCA_029931535.1 of Margaritifera margaritifera. Classification (NCBI taxonomy): domain Eukaryota; kingdom Metazoa; phylum Mollusca; class Bivalvia; order Unionida; family Margaritiferidae; genus Margaritifera; species Margaritifera margaritifera. The sequence continues at coordinate 1,942,463 of JAQPZY010001681.1, forward strand.
TGTTTCAGTAAAAAAGCAAGTATGTTTTAATAATGTCATTTTTTTATCTTGTGTTCGTAAAATAGTTCGTCTTTGTTTTCACTGTCATAGTTTTACTTGTTTTTTGTTGTGTTGGTAAAACATTTTATACTGTCAAACACATACTGTTTATAAAACGTTTCAAAGGTTTCCTTTATGCCACCGTGATGTGTTTGTATTTAGGTAACCGTAGTGTTTAAAAGTTACCGATAGGTGGTAACGACATTTACCGATCACATATATAGTGAATCTTTAAGGTTGCTCCACGTTTATAAATGTCATGCTGTATTATCAACAATGTATTATTCAGCTTAAAATCCTTCTGTTTTAGACATGTTCTTGACTTTAAGACTTTCACATAGAGTAGATTCACCACATCGAATCGTAAGTTCAATGTTATTAGTTTGATCTTTGGCAAATACTTTACGCAAACATATATGTAGTTATTTGTGTCGATAATCACGTCAAGAACATCATCTAATAAATAAATAAACCAGTGAATAAAGAAGGAATAAAGACAATGACAAAAGTAAAGAAAGAACAAAGAAAGAACAATTGAATGACAGACATATAGATAGATAGACAATTTATATATTTGATAACGATGCGCAGATATATGAATACTATTAGACAAAGACAAAAAAGAAGATCATGGTAAAAAAACTAATAAAGAATGGGACGGTTGAAGGAAGAGGAGTAAAAAGACAGTGGAAAGCATTCAGTCGGCCTGACAAAAGATATGTGGATCACGGAGCCGAGAAGCATAACTAAAGATAGACGTATGGAAGCGGAAAATGGGATCTTGACACATTTATGTAATGTATCGTTGGATTAAGGTAGAAGGATCAATTATGTCACTAGCATTGAACGTAATGGAGACATTTAATAAACTGGTCATTGAATGCATTATATAATACCCAATCTACAGGTACATAAAGTGAGCTTTTACACATATGTTTTTTATAAATCGAATTTAGTATTTTGCTCAAACTAAATGTTTAACATCATTTTTCAGCAGTAATCAACATGAAACCTACCCTTGCCTCCTAATAGCAAAACCTCTCACATCCCATATCAATATAAATATAGATGTATGCAGCCAGAACACTTGTGCAGAAAAACATTAGCCTACCTCACACGTGATTTGCAGCCCACCTCACATGACCCTACACTAGTTTTGACTACCTATACTTTATTTGTTTTTATGACGTCACCAACATTCGACGTGACGTCTTCGGCCATTTTCCTATCAGTTTCATTTCAGAACCTAAGTTATATATCTGTGTTTCAAGCACATTTTAGAGTTTATCCTGAATTCTTCTGAGCAAATCTTCATACAGATCCAACAATATATAATTCATGCTTAGTCCTTTTAATGCACGTTCCAAGTGGGCTCCATTTTGCTTAAAATTCACGTTCTTTTGACCTGACGATGTGAGAAAAATAACCAACCGAGTGTATTGATGTGGGGATAGGAAATCACGCCATCAATACATATCACATTATATTATTCCTTTCAGAAGAAAACACTTTACAAAATTAGATTTGTAAATCAATGACTACGTTAAATGTAACTAGAGACTAATTTACATAGACGATCTTGTGCATGTTAGAGGGTCACTGGATTGCTTTATTGGTAGAGGGAACAGATATGGAATGACGCTGTTCAGCTTTAATTTTTGAATTAACTGACGTATGAGCTGGAGCAAATAAGGTGCTGATATATAATACAATGAGTTTCAGCTGTGGTGCAATGTCAAAAAGCAGAGAGAAAGTGATTCCGCTGTTAAAAATATAAATATGTCCCGTACGTTTAGTAAAGAGCCATTTGCTTCTCAGACTATGACAGTCGAATGATCTAACATCCTTCGTAAATACAAATTGTTTCCTAGTGTGTCAGGAAAAAAAGTAGTTTCTCCGATATATAGTGACTCTGTAAGAAACTAAAAAGCTTATATCAGCCAGGTCATGTATATACAGCAAATAGAACACCTTGATTTATATGACGTCGTACAGCTAGACATCAGTAGACTTATATCCAAAGGAAAATGGATCTGTAGTGTGTTTATCATTGTATTACGAGTTAGGTTCTTTCATTACAGCGATTTATAGAATTAGTACAATATATTCAAATATACCTGCACTAACGAACAATGTGTGTCACAGATAATGGGTTATAAATAGCTCTTGGATGCATGTATAGCTGGCTATTTGCATGCCTTGCGATCTGCTTGATTGGCCACCTGTCGGATTGCAGGCCTCTGGAATCTTGCGAATATGCAAGCAGTTAGTGGGTACGACCAACATTCCGCTGTGCATAGGGCCTCGATTATCACAGGGAGACAGATGAGCCGGTCCCGGAAGCCGCTCATGCTAGTGACTGGGTACAAAACAGGTGGATGTGATGAAGTTTATGTTCTTTGATTGCCGGAGCGCTAATATATTCACAAAGGCTAACACCTGGTCATCAGATATATCTTTTGCTAAACACAGATGCGCCTAAAGTTAAATATTTTATATTTTGACATATTTAAAAGTTGATAGTTGATTCACCTGAAAACGGAGAAGGCAATTTTTATTATTTTTTAAATTTTCGATCAATATTAACTGCTACCTGTTAAACCGCTTAAAGAATTTTTCTTAACCGCTTCGCGAATTTTGAATGAGCACATTTTATTGCTTAATGCGATAAAGTCAATTACTATTTTACCATTAATCTCATCCTTAAATTTACCATCACTATTTTATTCACCAAAAGTAAACTGTATTCTTTATCAACAAAACTATCGGATGTGTCAAAATGGATAAATAGTGAACTTTGTTCAATGTAAATTAATTTCAAGTTATCACGATACATCGATCTTAACACATTGTAATAGATCTTGCACACCATTAGTTTGCTTAATTCCAATATCATAACATCGATATAGATTGCTTTCGCTAACATTACAGGTTTTAACGTTGAATAGGCTGAAACAATTCCTTTTAACGTTTATACATTTTAAATTCTTTTCGAGTCTCTCGAATGATGCACAACAACTTATAACTCTTACTTCAGTTCTCTTTCTAAAGATTTGCATTGTCTGTCAAAATATCATATTGTTCATTAATTTGAACAAATCCTTACCAAAGCTTTTAATAGCTTTTTGTCTCAAAATTGTAATTAAATCTATGAAGCCCTTAACCGAGGTTTTATCTTCTTCGGTTTTTAAGTTGCTTTTTTTTAAATACATATTTTTAAATTGTATTTATTGCGCAATAGTTTTTCACGTTTGTCCCCATAATCCCTCTTTTCTTCTGCAATTAATTGCTGGTTTTTGTTGTTTCCGGTTGTTGTTGTTTTTTTGTAGGGGGGTGGGGGTGGAAATCTGACATGTCATAATGAGGTGTAACCATCTTCTCTGGTGATAACGGATAGAAATTGAAATACTCATGCAGCTCAACAGGTTCATCTAAATCCATTTCCAAAATATAACATCTTTCGTTATTGTAAGACCAAATTTCAAGACATGGCTCAATAACCTATTATGTTTCCTCTTTAGTAGCCTATCTAAAATCACAACCTGGTAGTGGAAAAGACGCAGCCCAATAATATAGATTATTATGATTTTGAATTCATTGGGTATATCAGGATTATAATCTTCCATGTATTTGTTATTAGTTTTTAAATATCTAACATTTCCAATTTTATACCTGTCTTCTTAAAACATGCATCTTAAGCGAATCATGATAATTTGTATTAAAATCACAGGTCAAGACCTTAAGATGTCCATGAAAATGAACTAAATTCATCACAAATATCACCTAACATCTATGCATCTATCTTTACGTAATATTCGTGTAGATCCACAAGTGCTTTCAGGTTAAAATGTTCCATGAAATCATAAAAATACTGATAATCGTCATTTGGTTTTTTTGATTTGTTTAATGACTAATACAACTTTCGAATAGGTATTATTAGTAGTATCGTTATTTTGCCACACCTTGCAAGCAAATCAAAATAGTGATAGAGAAAAACGCCCAGGCTAAACAAATAAAGAGATTATAGAATCATAACTGTAAATTGCCATTTCTTTAAATTAAATGAAAACATTACTAACAAGAAGTCACACAAACAGTCAACGAAAGTATAGACAATGTTGCTTCAATATTTGGAGAACTGAAACAAGATTTATATAGCAACATGTTTATCGGTACCGCAAAGACATCACTTGAGGACTAGGAACACGTTGAGTTGGAAAGTTACTTAGTAGATGTTGAAGATAAGATAGAAAAGGTATCAACTCCTTGTTATGAGTTTCAAATATAAGAACACTTTTTGTAGCCTATTTTAACATCAAAGTAGTAGGACTTCCAAATCTACATTGATTATCAAGGGACCTACGCTCTCATCACTAACAACTGCTACTGTTAGTGAACACAATGAAGCGATTTAAGGAAGTCGAGTCTAACAAACACAATGCTATATTGCAGAGACATGGTAAACACATTTGGCTGAAAATAAATTAAAGTTACTTGAATTTGTCTGAGTCGTTTTCTTTCTTTGATGTACTTATTGGAAAGATAGTAATATTTAATAGATCACTACATAGGTGAATGTCATTGTTACCGTGACTGAGCTTCAAAAGTTATTTAACTTTAGTATTTATATGTCTTTTCTGCCTTCTCTGTGTAGTTTGATCATTTTCCATCGCTGTTTTCTAAATCTCTTCGTCCTCCTGTTTTAGGTTGTATAGAATTTGAATACCTAAATGGTGATTTTGTATATTGAATTTCGTTTACAACTGGATGATATGTGTTCATAGGGACTCCAGTTATTTTACAAGCAAGCCCTCATAATATTTCTTTCCTTTTCCAGCTCTGTTAATACGTTTAGTACAGATAATAGTTAATTATACTTTATGATGCTGTTAACAGTGCTAGTTGAGGCGGTTCAATTTCTACATAATTTTCTAATTGACAAACTGGTTTGAAACGTCTACACTATATAACTATTTTAATTTCTGCGATTTATATTTTGATATTTTTGATTAAAGAGTGTGGCTTATAAAATTGCTCATATGATGTCAATAATCGTTATCCTTTGAAACTTCCTAGCATATTTTTATCTCTTGATTTTGTGTTCTTCTATAGCTCATTTTTGTATAATTAGGTTCCAAGAACATGATTGCACAAGAATGAGAATTGGTCTGGACACCTCTTGCAAACATTCAAAAGCTAGCACGAAAGGCTTTAGAACAAACTCACTTATGACATTTACAACTTCCTGTGACCACTGAGGCCATGTCCACGACTGAGTTTAGACAGAATAAAATGTACAAATTATGACTTATATAACTTTTGAAATGCAAGAAATAACTGTCGATTACATCATATGAAAAGTTGTGTTGATATAAGAATTAAAAACTAAAAACTGAATTTCCGTAAACTCTTGAGCTTAAACCTTTGGTAATTGTCATTACACACACACACACACACACACACACACACACACACACACAGAGACAGGCAGACAGACACACACACACTGTATTTAACTTTGTTTAAAAAGGATTTGTTCTTTCAAGGCATTAAAATTAAAAAAGTGTAAATGCCACGGACACAAAAAAGTTTTATCATCGTCCATTGAGCTGATTCATCCTATAGAGACGCAAATCAAACATGGGAAGAAAAAAACTAGCTTTCCACACGACGACACTGATTTTAAAGTGTTTTGATTCCTATGCGTTCCGTGCCCTTTTATAATACCAGTCAATATGCATCTAAGTATTAAAGAAATGGAGATTTAACGACAGCAATTTATCTTCATTGTCTAAAACAGGACGCTCAACCGGATAAGCTTGCACGTAACTAAATGTTACTATCTTGACTGCTGTTTTTGTATGATGCCGTTTCATGTGCACTAAGTTTCAAGCTCTCAATGTAACAACTTAAAAAGTCAATACTGCATTTAATTTTTTCCTAGTCCGCTAGACATCCTTCTCATATAGATTGTTACAATTAAAAGTATTGCGTTGTACAAGCAATTTCATTTAACTGTGAAAGTAATAATTATCACAAATACTGCTTAATCAATTAAGACTCAATGTATTGAAGAGGACGAAGGCGTAAAAAGAAAAGCAAGAACATAATCACACTTTGCGCTAGACAATTTTGATAATACCTCTTGAAACTTTTTTCTAGTCTTGTTATAAAATAATTCGGCATCGATCAATACCAACTTCAGTGCAATCCCCTGCTGTCGATGCATGAACACTCTTGATTTTATACCAAGTAAAGGAGAGTCAATTCCCATGGAAATTCTTTCAACATATTATAAATTCCACTTTGTGCTTTCAGATAGCGGTGTTGCGGAAAGATATGGAGATAAGTAGGAAGCTTTGTGATTTCCAAATTGGTTGGTTTGCATGGTGTAGGTGGCGAGGGGAGTTATGCTCTGTATGCAGGTAATGTGCCACTTCTTAGGAAGCCACGCGTATCCAAGGCTTTACTGATCTGTCTAACGTCTCATCCATTCGTCTGTCTGTTTCTCTATTTAAATGCTGTACATAAACAATGGTTTAATTGCTAAAAAGTTGATCTATTATGTTTATAACAATTTTAGGGGACATTAAAACAGGGATTCAGTTATGTCGCAACAGGTGAAGTTGTACGTAATGCACATTTTCATTCTACGTTTTTATTTACGGAAGAGTAAATATAATTATTAGCCTTTAGAGAGATCGATACCAGCGATTGATAACAACGCGCCGTTGAGCTAGTGACGGATATATAGAGCCTTATATCTTATGTCTAAAACATGGTGATTACTTTCTTTTCTTGGATGATATAAATTCGTGATATGAAAGAGAGGTATCAAAGATATTCATTAATCTCAGGCAAGAACATTTCGTTTAAGCTGTCGAGCAATGCCTGTCTTATATACAACTGCAAAGTGAAAGTTAATAAAATGCCGACGTAAGTATCAGTGTTCTTCCATTGTAATGATGTATTAAATGAACGGGCTGACAGGTGATTATGTTCTGAAAGATATAAATCTTTTACTGTTGCAGAGATGAGTTCAGTGACTATAATTTTTGAAAATATGTGTCGTAGATATAACTTACAGGTCACAAACACACAGCTCAAATACTGGTATTACTTTAAATCTTATTAACCGTAACTCTTTAGCAAGAAATGTAAAAACCTGATCTCTGAAAGCTTCTATTATACCCTTGAAAACTGTTTACTTGGCCCAAAGCGAAGGTCTTAGAACATATAATACACCCAAGAAATCTTGTATACACTAGAGTGAGTTTTAAAAGGGACCTTAAAATTGCATCAAAACAACATATATTACCGCATGAAAGATACAGATCTAGCATAGGGGTAACCTCATAATAAAATAATTATGTGGCAGCTAATTACTCGTCTAAATAGCGCTCTGTTTGCTATATTTTAGTTACCACAATATCTGACGATTAGGAGTATGTTGCAATCACATCTAATGATCAAGATCTTTAAGCAATAACCCTGGAGTTTATTCCATGTTAATTAATTCGCCACACAATTTCCAACATGAGATTCAGTTTTATCTTTGCATTTAGTCATTTTCCCTGAATTGAGTCTGATTTTGAACAAAACTTTGCTGGCCAATTTTCAGATACGTTCCTCCATAATCAGAGATGAGATAATGTGATAAGCTAAAAGGTCTGTCCTAAATATGTAAAAACAAAACGTTGTAATAAAAAGCAGTAACATAATTAAGCTCTATTATGCAAAGATTTGGAAATGGGTTACATTCATTCAGATCGTATTTCCTCGACCTGATTAAGAGCGGCAAAAATAATTTATAAAAGAAAACAAAATGTTTTGGACATGTTGCCTTGCTCTACTGGTTGGCATAGCATAATGCGACGACAGAAGTGTCAAAGATGTTCATTGCTCTCAGATCAGACACGTTTGATGTACTCAGCTTGTACTGGTTGCTTGAGGAGAGTTACAAAGTCAAAAGTAATACACTGCCGACGTAATTAAGGGTGTCCTTCCACCGTAATTAGTTATCAAGGAAACCAGGGAAGAAATCTATTATTTTGCCAAACGTGATGTCGGTTGCCATAACGTTGCAAACGGATATCTTAGACGAGACTTATCAGCCATACAAATAAGATCATGTTATGGTTTGAGTATCGTAAAACAGAGTTACCACTTTACATCATCAATGAATCTTAAGTTATTCTATCTGAAAACTTATATTGTTCCCTTGATGCTTGTTCAATTAACCCATTGCTATGTTATCGCAATTCGGTGTAAATGTGCTTGTGTCTTTTAGTTCAGCTGGAAATGCCGTTTAGCCTTGCCTTTTTCAAGTTTTATTTACTTTCATTTAGTTTAAATCGTTCTTCCTTACTGCTTTCCATTTAATTTTCGTTTAATCCTGTAAAAAGAAATTCTTTTTTGGTACGCTCATTTCCTGATATCCTAATTATTAATATGACCTTGTGCATGCGTTTTACAAACATCATTATCATTCTCAACTAAAGGTTTCATATCTACTTGTAGGTATGACTCTTTAATTGATGTGTGCATATGTTTCAGTTTTTTTAACAAAAACACAAAAAAACAAATCTATAAAATTATATATGTGTATCTGCTGTTGGTATATGCAGTTTGTCTCATACAGCTCTGTTATTAAGATTTTTGTTATATATTTGGTCTGTTTAATCGTAAATACGTATTTACTGTGTACCTATTGCGTTTCAATATTGTCCTACTGTGTCGGTACAAAAGCACGTCTGTTTTAATTTGTCATACAAATTTTATGTTCAGCCGGTAAATAGCTCATCAGTTTTAATGTTTTCATCCTTGTTTTATCTTGTTTTGGTAAAATAGCTCGTCATGAGTTAATGTTTTTGTGTTACAAAGACTGCAGACGTTAAATACATTTTCTTGTTTCTTGTGTCATGCATACGGTTACAGAGTTATACTAAGTCCAATACTTGTTGTAGTCTTTCCACTCAGATTTTAAATTTCCCCTGAACAAAAAATCATGTTGAAAAACAGATCACGTGTGGGACAACCAGGGAGAAAGCAATCACCAAGTTTACTGTCTAAAATAAGGATGCAGGAGACAGGAATTACCTTCAGGTTAAATGTCCATAGATTTAATAAATTTAAATTTCACTCTCTCTTTGATAGTTCTATCTGATACGTTTCTAGAATAAATTCTAATTCACGGCATCTAAAGATTACCGGTAGGTGGTGATCATTTTGATCGATCTAAGTCTTAGTCAATCAACCTTTACGTTCTTCCATAGGTTTATACATTTAAAATGTTCTATTTTCAGCGACTTATTACTCAGCTTTAAATCCTACTCTCTTCAGTCATTTTCTTCGCTGCAAGACTTCCACAAAAGAGCAGATTCACCAAAGCGAATAGTAATTTTTCTGTCATTAGTTTAACCTTTGCCAAATGATTTGCAGACATACTTGCAGTTATTTGTGTTCATAATCACTTCAGGGACATCATCCAATAAATAAATAAATAAACAAATACATAAATAAATAAATAAATAAATAAATAAATAAATAAATAGATAAATAATAAAGGAATTAAGAAAATGAAGAAAGGAAAGAAGAAAAGAAAAGAAAACTTTAATGAAAGGCCGATATATAGCGGGAAGATTGATATATTAATATTGATGCGAAGATTTATGTTTATGAACACGATGATACAAAGACAAGAAAACAATATCATGTAATAGAAAATAATAATAAAGCAAAATATAAACAGACGGTCGAAGGAAGACAATTATAAAGACAATCCGAGACATTCAGTCCAACTCTCAACAGATGTATGGATCATGGAGCCCGAGAAACAGAAATAAAGTTAAACACATAAAAAAGACAACATGATCGTTATACATTTCTGTAATGTATCTCTGGATTAAGATAGTGGAATCAATTATGTCTCAAACATTAAACGTAGTTAATACATTGTATAAAGCTAGTCATCGAAAGCACCATATAATAGACTTACATCAAATTGAAATTGTACACCTAAAATAGATATACATTAAAGTGAAATTGTATACCTATAATAGATATACATCAAAGTAAAACTGTATATTTATTTCAAATTAGAAATCACCAGCAAAACTGCCCTTACCTCCCAGCAGCAGACGTTCTCACATCCCCTGCCAGTATATATATCGTTTATTTGCAGGCAAAACGCTTGTGCGGAAACTTAGGCTACTTCGCACGTGACTGTTATCCAACTTCATATGACGTCACAATAGCGTATAGATTAGCGCATAATTATTTCGTTGCTTGTTGTATTTTTTAATGACGTCGCCAAGTACTCGAGCTCAGTTCATGTGCTATTCCTCTATCAGTTTATGTCAGTTATATATTTGTGTTTCAACCACATTTCCGAGTTTATCCAGAATTCTTCACTGTAAATCTTATGTCATCTTCATAAAGATCTGAAAATTGTCAATTTATTTTCTTTGTATTGTTTGTACCAATTGGAAGCCGTTTTGTTTAAAATCCACATTCATTTGACCTGCCTATGTGAGATAAATGACCAACAAAGTGTATTGATGTGGGCAAATAAAAATCAGCCATATCAGTACATATGACAGATTTCATTCTTCCTTTCGAGAGAGTTAGAACGCTTTACATAATGATATTTATGAATCAATGACTACGTTCACGGTAACTACATACTAATTTACAGAGTAGATTTTGTATATGTTAGCGGTTGATTGAATTGCTTTATTGATTAATGCAAACAATTAAGATGATACAATCATATTTTACAGCTTTAATTCTTGACTAAAATAGTTAAATATCTTGTACCCCTGCTTGCTGACTGATGCATAATTGGAAGTAAACAAGATGATGATATGGAGGACAGTGGCTTTTAGCTTTGATGAAATCTTTAAGTAGAGGAGAGAAAAGCGTTTCTGCTGTTACAAAAGTAAATATTTACCTTACTTTTAGTAATACTATCTTTTGTTCTCAGTCTTTGAGAGTCTGATGACCTAACAGCCTTCGTCAAAAAAGAATTCATCTCTCACGATCAACGCCAATACATTGTTAAATTATTTTTAAAAAATTTACTTTTCAGATATACAATTTTTCTGTAAGAAGCTAAAGAACGAAAAAGACTTCTTTCGGCCCAGTCGTTTATATGTATTTATGTTCCGTTCTTAGTCTCAATGTATAAAAAAGAGAGCATATAACTCTTTGATTTATTTGGGGTCCTATAGCTAGACTTCAGTATCCGTAAAATCGGTCCGTATAAAAGAATATCTGGAATTTATAAATACTCCGTGTAACACTTCATGAAAAATATAATCATATTTTCAAAGATAGTTTAAGCTTGAACTTAAGGACATTGCTTTAAAAACAAAACTCTTGTACATATGTGAGAGTTCTGGCGTAATAGTAAATTGTATTACAACTGGTTGTCTGTTTTCATACCAACTTCGCCCAAGTGCAATAAATACATAAATTATTCCAAAACTCTAATTCCAGAATTGCCAAAATGTACACTACTGTTCAATTACTAGACCGGTCAGACCAGATTATTTCACAAATTATAAAATTACTAGAGCAGTCTGTCCAAAAATCTGCATTGTGTACGAGTTACTTTCCTTGAGTACAGCTAATTATAGTATTAGTATAATATATTAGAGCAATATATTAATATTTACCTTCACCATCAACATAATGTGTGCACTGGTAATGGTTTATATCTTAATGGCAGATGTATGCTTAGACAGCTTTGGGAATGCTTAGTGATCTGGCGGATTGGCCACCTGTAGGATCACGGAGCTCCTGATTATCGTCAATTGGTAAGTAGTTTTGGGGTACAACCTAACTTCTGTTACAGACATGTCCCTAGTTGTCACAGTGAGTTGAAAAGGTGACGCGAGAGTCGGCCACGGAATTCGTTAACATTGGTGACAGGTTGCGAAAATGGTGGATGTCATTCTGTGTAAGTTCCTTGATAGTCGTGGAACTAAAATATTCAGCAAGGCTAGCACATCGTCACCAGACTGGATTTTATCTACAATGTATGCCAAAAGTTAAATATAGTTAAATTACTTATATCTAAAATGTTAGTACTTAAATATACATTGAAGTATTTCTAGTTAAATAAATGAAACCAAACACTTCAATACTTGGTTTGCCAGTACTAAAACAAGTACAAATCAAACTACAACCACTTTAAATACGTTTTCAACTAGACAAGAATTGAGACGTATGAATAGACAGTATTTAAAAATAATCATAACGACAAGACTTAGATATTCGTTTAAAAGAAGCGCTAATGAGCACAAATATTAATGTGGTTAGCAATCAAGGTTCATATGAATTTTTTCATGATATTGAACCATATTTGACAATTTTCATCGGTATACAATTTAGACTATTTGGTTTAACAAATTGTTAATTAGAGACCAGACTTATGAATCGACTAACGCAAGAAGGATAACACAATGAACTGGATTTAAATGGATAATGGCATTGAAGTATAAAACAGTGAACTGGGGTGAAAAGGATAATGGAATTGACGGATAACACAATGATATTGGATACAATGGATAATGGCATTGAAGGATAACACAATGAACTGGATTTAAATGGATAATGGCATTAAACGTACATAGAACGTTTCTATACTCATTTTATTTTTAAAATCAGATTATTCGAACCCTGTACAAGAACACAAAATCAAGATACAATACTATGCTGGAATGTTGCCAAGGATAACAAAACAAAGCTAAAAAAGTTGCAAAGGATAATAACTTGTGACAAACTACGAAATATTTGCAAACCACACTTTTATATCAAAAGTTTTACAACGCAAATAAGACGAATTAAACTAATTTAATTGTGTACAATTTTCAAACCAGAATCTCAGCTAATTACTCGAAATAAAAATTAAGTTTTTTCAGCGACATCACAACGAATTAGAAATTCTAGATGTATTCATTTATTTCTTAATTGGCACGTGGGCGAAGTTCACGTAAAATATGTGCGTAGTCGTATTAATTTTGTTCTCTTTACGCTAGAACTTACAAAAGGAACACTAATAAAATATACAAATATTTAAGTTTTAAGTTCATTAACAATGTAAGTATTAGTGCATTCAATTAACAAGAAAAAGGATCTATGAATTCTTTTTTCCGAGCGATATTTCACATAATAGTTGTGCTATCTATTTTTCCTTTTGTGCAAAATACTAGCCTTGTAAGGATTTGCGATATATGTATATCGATATATATATATATATATATATATATATATATATATATATATATATATATATATATATATATATAACCTTTGCAAGCCAATGTGCTAGCTTGTTATCTTGCCTCTTCCAATAGCTAATATGACTTTCTTTTTCCAATTCAAATAAAAAAGTGAGCTGTTCTGCTCATCTTAATTTCTACAATTTGTACAAATTGTATTTAGTCTACCTGCGTGGTGATGTAATCAAGGCCGTATTGGTTAAAAAGTTGTTCGTATTTTCAGCATACGTTTCTGCCATGAAGTGTTCTTGTAAAATGTGCAAATTATGACATCTATTGCTTTCGAAATGCAAGAAATAACTTTCGATTACACCATATCTTTAAAACAAAATTTTGCAAGTACGTGTCATTTTGATATATGAATACCATTGTATCTAGTTGCAAAGGTGAAGCAGCTGCAATAATAAGGAATGAAGCAAATGTCTCCTATAATTTATCGTTTATATTTCATCTTCTACATTCTTGACATTCAATTTCATAATTTGCATGATCCTGTGCCTTCTTTAATTTTTTTCTAGAAATGTAAAAAAACACACAGAATGAAAGGTTTATTGGCGGTTGCAAATACTGTTTATGAGATTTAACTATGTACCAGATCGTATGCTAATGAATAACTATATCTTTTGTCGAAAAACCTCTATCTAGAATGACAGACAACTATCAATTGTAATTAAAACCAAAGGCCTAAAGAGTACTCGAATCAGTACCCTAACAAGGCAACTCTCTAATCGAACATTCAAAGGAATACGAAAATTGAGAAGTGACATATAATATAGTTAGTCTTTCTATAATTTAGTCTTTCAGATTTAATTAATAGGCTCTGACATTAATTTAGACAGAAGAGGCATAGCTCATAACTCTCTGTATATAATACAGCCAGTCTTTCTGTAATGCAGTCTTCCAGATTCTAATAACAGGTTTTGACTTTAATATAGACAAAAGGACTATCTCAGAAAATCTTTGATTTTTCTTTACAACAGTTGAGTCTTAATACATTTCGAATCTCTTTTAGTGATTAGGGTCTTGGATTCACCATTTAGAAATGCAAAAAATGTATTGCTTAGATATCTAGAAGTTTTTGCACATATATTTGATATACATGAGAGTGGAGATATATTGTAGACTTTGGGTTCTATATAGTATTTATGTTATTGAAAATTCTTTTCACTTTATACTAAAACAAGCAAACACTGTACACAGAAATTAGATCTAAAAAATGATTTGTATGAAATTCAGATTTATGTTAGAAATAATAATATAGATATGATTAAAACCCTTGCGGCCTACTTATAGCATGCATTTAATTGAAAGAAAGAACTGTCAAACGTCGTAGATATTGTTTTGTGTCATGATAAGCTGTTTTTATTCCGATAACATTACTATATGTATATCCATTTATTAAAATAAAGTATACTTTTTCTTTTAAAATTGAAGATTTATTTTGATAATTTATTTAAATGCACACCCCCTCCTCTTCAGATGCGCTCTTCTGAAACCTTTGATTATGCAGTACATAATATTGGACAGAGTTCATGGTTTGCAGGCCTATATTTAATCTGAGTAATGCTTTCTTACAAAAATGAGAAATGTTTATTTCCTTGCTCTGACATTACTTCAGAGAGAGAGATAGACAAACAAACAGAGTGTATGAAGTTTAGCAGGTAACTGTACTGTATATGTAACATTACTACTATTCCATGCATACACACATATCAGTTCTGTCCCGACATTGTATACTCAGCCACTAACTTTTCGACTTAATAACCCCGTGTGTTTTCATTGATTTCTCAGAGCTCGTAGCTTCCGTCTAGATGTCTTTGGATTTTCTAAAACATAAAATTAATATTCCCTCAGTATAATATTCTTTTTTGTAGTAAATACTTTTCGGGCATCAAATATGTGTCAACGGCCCATTGTAAAACCATTTATTCAATTTAGACTCGAGTGGATGGGCTAATCTGATCATGGGAAGGTAGTTCTAAATATAGAAGGCTAGCTTGGAAACGAAAGCAACAAAATTGATTAAGCAGTGCCCTAGAACGTTTTGAGATGGGCATTCATTTCATAGATTGTAGTTCTCTTTGTTCAAGCAAACAGAGTGGAAATTAATCAGAACCAGTTGGATAGCAAATTCACACACAGAAGCTTGAAAATAGGTAATTTGGTTCAGTGTGAATGGAATTGTTATTGACGATGTTTTGAGGTTTTTCCTTTTTATTCTTTTTTCCAAATAGTAAAATGTTTAAGATAGAAGTGAATCAAACGTTAGAGAGGAAGATAATTAGAAAGGTAGATCGGTCGTTCGATCTATAAATGAGAGCGAAAGCGAGAATCTAGAACATTGCGATGTACTGTTCAAAGTCGGTGACTTCCTTCAGTTTTTCATTTCCTGAACCTCGAAGATAACTTTATGCAAACTCAGGGCCGACAAGAATATTTTATTAAGATGAATATACTTGTAGTACAGTGATGTCACATAAGTAAACTATATACTACACATATTGCTGAGAGCTCCATGTTAATACTTGATTTTCGTGTATTTAATGCACGTTAGTGTGATCGCACTATTAATAGATACCACGATTTATAGATGTCAGATAGATATGTCTGATCTCAAATACAATAAACGAAGGAACAAGCACACGAATGAATGAAGGAAGGAAGGAATGAAGGAAAACAAAAGAAGAGAAAAGGTAGATAAATAGACAGATTGACCTTAAGTTTGTTGATGCATATAGATAAGAGATAGACTAATGTCAATTGGGAATACACACAAATATTAAGAGACAGAACTGAGTTCACTGTTAGGAAGACAAATCTGAACAGTCAAACTGTCAAAACCAGAACTGAATTGTCAAATCAGAGACAAATCTGAACTGTCAAACTGTCAAAATCAGAACTGAACTTTCAAATCAGAGACAAAATCTGAACTGCCAAACTGGCAAAATCAGAACTAAACTGTCAAATCAGAGACAAATCTGAACTGTCAAACTGTCAAAATCAGAACTGAACTGTCAAATCAGAGACAAATCTGAACTGTCAAACTGTCAAAATCAGAACTGAACTGTCAAATCAGAGACAAATCTCACCTGCCAACAACTAATAGGTAGAACTTTTACTCACAAGAACTAAAATTAAAATATACAGAGATGATGAGAGCAGCAGAAACTGTATGTCGGTAAGCGTGTGTCTCAAACGATTCACTGGAAACGAAAAAGGTGCTGGTGACAAATAACGAGTGTTATTTGATAAACTTTGATAGGTGATATTTTTAATTTAGGTTATATTAACTGCTATAGTCCCTAAATGAGGTTTGCTTACAAAATAAGATTTTTCCTCAGGAAAGACATGTTAAGGAAATTCAAAATAGATCTTTTGGGTTTTTAAATTTTGCTGATTATTTTGTGATATACACTTGTATGACAACAACACTGGGTCTATGACAGCTGCCAGTAAATAATAAATCAAAAATTGAATGCATGTTATGTTTCAAGAAATGATGAAATAATGAAATGTGTGCTTCATATATAGAAATGTGGTACCGAGTCACCCTGATAATTATTTTGCTGACAGGAAAAATAGAATTTGATATTATCAGATACGGGTCATATCTTATGAGTTAAAGTCTAGGAGACTTACAAATAGCATATTGTATATTCTCAAGTACAATTAGTCCTCCTATTTTTGTTTCCTTTCTAAGTGATATACCGTACTTTTTTTTAAAAATTTATATTTTTTTAAAATTTGTTTTGATTTTTAATAATTGAAAAACAACATTATGGTCGATCTAACACGATTCCCTTACCTTCTTACCATGATATCCAGTTTACCACGAAGAAAAAAACCCCGTGTCATTTATTGGTGGAGTTAATGTTCGTTCAAAAACCCTAATACAAGATTGCGTAACAGTGACACATATTCACGCATAATTTAAGTGAAACATTGAGTAGTCTACATTAAATAGATATAAGTGAAATATTAACACACTTGAGACAGCCTGCAATTAACTGTTTAAATTGCAGGAGTATGTAGTGGACACAAATATATTGTTAATTATACGAACTTTGATATCGGCAACAGGGCAAAAAGCTGACAATGCAGATATTAGACTACACCTCGAGAATTACTTACGATCCCACCGCCCCGTATGAAGTGAATTATTTATTATACAACCCCGCTCCGCACGAAAAGAATCACTTAGGATCCCGTATGAAAAGAATTACTTACGATCCTCCTCCCAATCCAGTATGAAGAGAATTACTTACGATCCTCCACCCCGAATGAAGAGAATCATTTCAGTAAACATTTCTAGCATAATGCAATAATTTGTCTGCTACATCTATTGCGGAATCATGTATCATTTCTTTTAAATAATAGTATAGATTTTTCAGTTTATGACCTCTGTATAATAGTCTAATAGGTGTCGTTTTGCAGAGTGCACATATACGGTAATTTTATTGTGACCCAGCACATTGGTCCTGGGAAAATCAATATTGTCGTTTGAAGCATTAATCATGTCACGTTATTCAGTGCGTGAGTTCTACACTTGACCTGACCTGGATTTCACAATTCAGGAATGATTCATTTTGTTGACCAGAAGTTAGAATAAGATCGTAATAGTAAGATGTTGATTTGAGACGGAATAAGAAATGGGTTTTGTTTGTTTGTAAGACGCAATATAAAGAAAGCTATATAATAAGATGTATCGCAGCGTTCGTCATTCTTCTATATAGTTCGTCAGCCTGAGTGGTCATAAACGAGATTGATTCATTTTTGTGTGTGGTATTATTTTTCAGAGATATTATTATACAGTACATTTTGGATTTAGTACTGCTACTTAAACTTTAAGAATTATTCAACTCCGTTTGAATTATCGGAAACATTTCTAGAACTTGTGTGATATTCCATATTCACAAGGATTACTTGTAATTAATAATATTTGGATATAACTGATTCTTGATAGTACATCTCCAAAGTGGTGTTTTCATTCGGAATATTCTTCATTCGGAATAATTTGGATTAACTTCCGGATAAGTGAACTTTTGAATAATTTAGGACTTTTAAAGATATTCTATACTGTAAGTTATCTTTAATTCTTTCACTTTTATTGTTTGTTAAAATATTTTAATATTTTAGGAAATTAAATATTTGTGTTTTAAATCTTGAAAGCTTGTTCGAGTCTTTTCTTTTGTTACATTACCCCTAGTCGTAACACATCTCTTACAATTTCGAGTCGCGCTTTCGATTTTGCGTATGTTCTGTTTTTATCAAAATTGAAGTGGCAAGTCGTAGTTCTTCTCTTATATTTTTGAATGGATAAGAACAGGTCTGCTTAATGTAGACGTGTTCTTATCGTGTCGATAAAATTGTTTCATTATGATTTTGCATCGAGGAAAGAAAGGTTTTAAAATTACATTATTTATATTTTATATTAAAGCAATTCCCTCATCATCTAGTGTTCGATATAAGATTAGATGCTTACGAGATCAAATCAGGAAATCAACGACAACAAACAACTTTATCAAAGACCAATTTTCAGACTCGATCTTGTGACTAATGGAGGGTGATCGACTTGCTTCCCTGTCCGATTGTAAAATTAGGGATGATAGAATCATTCTATACGGTTATTAATTTGAAACAAAGAGAGTTACACTCCGATCACCTACCAGTTATCGTATACACTAGTACAAACGCCTGCTATGTGACAGGAAAGACAGGGCTTCGTTTTGTCGCCTTAAGAAGTCTCTGTATCAGGCAGATACACCGTTCAGCACAATCAGAAGACACTGTAGCGTTTCAACAACAAAAATCAATACAACGGAAAAAGGGGAAAGTCGACGAATAATGGCGGAAAGCTCAGTCACACCCTAAAGTACGTAAGGCAAAATAGAACCGTATCAAAAGCATTATGATTTTTTAGAAGTATTTGCACAAATTCAGTAAAGGAAAGTTCTATATTGGGTTCATTAATTAAAAAAGAAAGAAATTTGGGAACGTTTCGGCCACGAATAAGTCATTTCAGTCGAGTAGCACGTAATGAACGCTGTTATGGTGTGTGATGGCTCATGACGTCAGTTGTCAAACAGTATGCATGTACATGCAATAGCGACTACTGCAACATTTCTGGAGTGTTTTTCAGATCATTGACAGAAAGGTCAGAGCGATGTCCGATTGGGTTCTGCAGTTACAAACTTTAACCTTTCTTTGTTTTACAAATCTTGGTGCAATGACCTAGCACGAGAAGAAGCCAGTCATGTTTCGTTTAGTTAAGATTTCAAAACAGGTTAAAAAATGATATTTAAATCTGCCTATATGAAACATATCCTACTTTTATTGACGCTTTATATGTTAAAAAGGTATGACCATATCCTACATTATTTGATTGGCATTAATCAAGATTTGAGTCCCAGATCAGACCTATTTGGTTGTTGTGTTGTTCCTTTAAGCAAGACACCTTTACTCTCATTGCCCCCAAAAATGAACCTAAAGACATAAGGCAAAACACCTTAATGCTGACATAGCCCAGCCAAACAAGAAATGTTGTTTTTCGTATCTGATGCAGACCGATAACTTCGTGTACTGTCAACGTCTTAAATGCTATTATAAATATCAAAAATAATTTTAAGACAATTTTTGGGGCTGCCGTCATAACGATTTTGGCAGATGAAAATATAGGCGAGATTGTTAGCTAGGTCACAGGTTTTTCATATCATTGTTGAAAGTGAATAAGTATATTACGGACACTAAGGAATATTTGGTGGCCAGAGATGTAAAAATGCAAGACGTCCTTTCCTGTGCAAAACTGCGTCAGATATATGTACACAGATAGTGGGATAGCGAAATTAAAATTATCTTCTCGACAACCATTTTTATCAAATGTCCTGAAACAAGTAGTTTTTTATTAAAAAATTACGTGAAAGAGAATAAAGTCAAGTATTGTTACTGCCGTACGAAATTATACCAACTTTCGAATAAAAAGGCCTTAAAATTGGTAAATGTTGTGTATGAAACTGTGTACAAATTTGCATTTTCTTTAATTTCTATTGTTCCACATGCACTGGTGAAGCGCAGAATCGCATCTTGGTTGCAAAATACTCCAATCAAAATCAGCGACAACCCTCTCTTTGTGATTTGAATTGCCATCTTTTAAAATTCTAAAAGGCTGTTCTCACAATAATGAATATTATATATCCCCTCTAACCCTTAATGTGCTTCAAGTCCAGTAGCTTGCAACTTAAGGCAATCTGAGTCCCAATATTTTAACCTAAATTTCAATCTTTTATTCTCCTCCAGCCTTGAACTGACTTCCTTTAATATTAGATAAATAACAAACGTCAGTTTTTTTTCCACTCCATTCCGTTTTATTTTGTCTGATACTTTGCGGAAGTCTATTTGGTTATTTCTGAAGATAATCACACAGTAGAGCAGTTCGATCAATCAAGAGTCATTGGGATAGTAAAAGCTGAGAAATCCGTTCTAATTCATTATAACAACCATTACTAAGAAAGTAGAAAATAAGTAAACATTGTCCTGGAAAAATCTGGAAACGACTTCAATTTAATAGATAGCATCTCTCTCAAATTACACAAACACCATTTGATATTGATCAGTTCTAATTGAAAGACAATCACAATTGTAACTATTTTAACACTCATGATCAAGTCCAAGTGAACTATTCTCGTTACACTATGGGCCTATTCCATTTACCTTGGATATGTGCATTCCGCGGGCAATTGATTTTAGTAAATATTTACGCTACGCTGTTCAGTAGGTACACACACAAAACTATATAACGACGTGCGGACGTTAGAGAAAACACCTAAATAGTTCCAATATGGATGAATGATATGGAAAACATTTTTATCGAACGCCATATCAACCATATAAGAATAAATGAGCCTGTAATAAATGGTAAGAAGGGGAAGGTCGATTGATATGTAACAATCCTGATGGATCTGTAACTGGTATACAAAGGATAAGGTCTTGTCCTGAGTTAATATTGGATATATTCCATTGTATGGCACAAGATATATTCCATTGTATGGTACAAGATATATTCCATTGTATGGCACAAGATATATTCCATTGTATGGTACAAGAAACGTGATATTGTCACGAGTAGCAATGTT
Organism: Margaritifera margaritifera; assembly: GCA_029931535.1. Taxonomy (NCBI): domain Eukaryota; kingdom Metazoa; phylum Mollusca; class Bivalvia; order Unionida; family Margaritiferidae; genus Margaritifera; species Margaritifera margaritifera. Next base: position 1,963,917 of record JAQPZY010001681.1, read on the forward strand.
TACTTTTTAGTACCAGAAAATAAAACTATATCAGATATTGGTATAATATCGAAGCTCCGTAGATTAAATGCAGCTTTTCATCAGCTGAACTTGAAACGGGAACAATCTTATTGCAATAGTAACAATTTAAGAGAATCGATGGTTTGTGATGACTTAATTTGTTTCAGTAATTGTAATTTTGACATATTATAAAAGATATAAGACCGAATCCAACTAGAACAGGAAGTCGTATCGAGTTAGATGAAAACTGCTTAACGTCATAACAAAGAGAACGATGGCGAGTCAAATCTCTTCAACAAAAGATATAGAGAGAGGATGGTACATATGTAGATGAGTGCATTTAGGTTTAAGTATATCAGTTATACAGGGAGAGGCTGCAGGGCAATAGAAAATAAAAAAATCAATAAAAGAAATGAAAATGATGGCTAGAGTTTACCAGACGAACAGAAGGAATTTCAATTGGGTATATAATGGATTTAACACTGGAATAAAAACTAACATAAACAGAGATAGAGAACTCTAATGGTATCTCCGTACAAGTCCCTCAAATATAATCGATGCCAAAAAGTGTCTGCACCTAATTAGTACCTTTGATGTTATAAACTTTCGACAATTACTAGAATATATTTTTCGTTTAAGAACTGAATTTCATATTTTACAGGATTCATGACGTCATGAAGCTTAAAAATCGATAACACATTGCTTGAACGGCTGTAGACAATTGACAAATGTTTAAGAAACACACAAGAAGGGCGCATAAGTACTTAAGTAATTCCTTTCAGGTGGTATAAACAAATAACTTAGAGTTAGCTGCGTCACATGATGCCATTATAACTGATCTAAATGTTTGATACAAAAGGATAGGTAAACATTTGTAATTATGTAATCAGGGATAACAATTAACCTGTTTTATTTTTTCATAATCACGTTCTCGTTAACGAAGAATACAGTTATTTGAAGATATCTGTTGAAGGGGAATCGAAAATCGATTTAGTTATGCCTTTACTTGTTCTGAGCGTCTCATTCAGAGACAATTGTATTATATTATATCGTTTTTCAAAGCGCAACTGTTCTTTGTGGAAGACATTTTGAAGAAAGGGCTCAAAATATATTCACATAAGCCTAGAATCACATCATCTAAAGGTTTATAGAAAATATGGTAGTGGGTATGAGTTATTGCAAGCAGAAATTATATCCGAGGTCAATCGGCTATTAATCTCGATTAAGAAAAAGTATGTCCAGCCTACAGTATGATCAAGAATAAAATTACATAAGAAAGAACAGAGAGAACTTTCATTCACAATTAAACCTTGGCAAACTTTTGCAAACCTACACCTTTACAACTGTAAGACTGATATAAATTACATTAGAATGACGAGATAGCAATTGATATATATGTCTGACTTTCATTACAAATATGAAGTACTCCGTAATGAAACGCTATGTGATGCAATGTCTGCATAGTCAGGCAAAATATAGTTAAATAATAGGAGGTAAAAACAAGGGTTCCGCGGGACATCACATCTCCCCCGTGAAAGACGCTAAAGTGTAAACTATGTGATTTCACAAATTTGTCACAAAGTTATAGCATTACTGACGGTTTAGACGACGCTTACGACACTGACGTCACCAGAAATGTAGTATCTATGTCTCTGTCCCAGGCAAGGCACGGTGCAACTTGACCGTTCCATTACAAGGAGAACTTTTAATCAGGAAAAACCTCACACCAATTACTCGTTCTAGTACACTTCAATTCCACACACACACACCCAGTCACTAAACAATTACAGGTTCGGAATTCTTCAAGGTCAATTAATGACTTTGTTTTGTCATCAAAAGATGCAGTAAGTAGTCCTAATGGATAACATCTATTTGTGACTGATATATGTGGATACGATACATTCAGCTTCAATTGGTTGACCGAATAAGGACTTTGAAGTGAGCTCTGAGTGTGTGTGAAAGTAGCCGTACTTTTCCTTTGCGAAATCCTGAGCAAACTTTCTAACTGTATTTTGCCTTTGAGAATTACTCTCAACATACAATAGGAATAAAGGTGTTGTATTTTGTTGGACTGTGAGCTAGTATACAAATTCATCTGCTCATGACAAAACGTAAGACTTCGACATTTGTTTCTGATTCATTGGTTATGAAAGTCAATGTTTTGTTGACCTAATTCCATTCATAGTTGCTTTATCAGAATATATGGCGATAGTTCATCTGTATCACTGCTTTTGCAAATAATTTGGTCCTAGTCATCACACTTCATTGTATGGGCATGCAGCATACACACATGCATGTGCATTTATATACGTTAAAAATAAATAATCCATACATCTTGCAGTGAATGACGCAGCAGTTGCTTCGTATGCCAAATAAAAGCGTACTTTGTTTCTTATGAGCACATCTTTGAAGAGATCTTACGTTGGAAAGCACGTATTATACTTTTATTATATAATCAGGTAAATGACAATCATTTTTTTCTGCTGAGGTAATGTCATATCCATTCTGGATATATTCCGCTTATTCCTCCTTCCTTGCATGGACATAATTTTCTGGGTCCATCTTTAGTCGGATATTTGTAAAGTAAAATATCACTTAGGCTATCACACTGACGTTAGCAATCAATAAAAGCGTTGAACTTAATTGCTTGGAACTATTTGAATATTTTTCTTTCATTAAATAATTGTATGAGACAGGGTTATGGGCTGGTGTATACATTCTGTGATAAACTCATGACGTACTGGATACGAATTCAAACTTAAATTGACTTGCCTAACACAAAGTTTTCCTTGAATACTGTATATGTTTGTTGTTATTATAATGGTATTGTAATCTATGGTGTATAAATATAGTAACATAGGTCTCCAGTTTTAAAGAAAGTAATTTCCGGCGGAATAGAATTGTGAATTGCACCCACTGGAATTATTTCCTAAGGAAGCAACATGTTTGCAAGCACAAACTTACTTGCTCCAAGGTATAGAGTTTCGTCAAGCAGGATATGCGTACCCTGAGAGAAGGACATCATATTGCTCTGGTGTAGGTTCTGATCGAGCAGCGGTCAAATCTTTACAAAGCCTCTTGTTAAGGAGTTACACCTCCACAAATGAGAACATTACGCAGCTAATACCATTTGAATGATAAATGTCTCAGCACTCAGAATATAAAGGCTATTAAACTTCGATTCATACTACCGACCACTTAATTGGCCTTGTTACCATGGTACCAGAGTTTGTTAAACACGTATGCTCTAAACGACGACGTAAATTGTAACTTTTAACCACAAACTCAAGTAATATATAAGAAAAAAGCCGATGTGTCAGGAATTTTGATTTGATTATGCTACAAAGATTTGAGCTTGCTCTCTTGCAAAAGTTTTAAAAAGCAAATAAAGGATATTTTTGTAATTTAAAAAAAAATACTTTCAAATCTTTGAGTTCTAATAGTGCAGAGAATAATGACCTCCTCTGGAACTTTACTTGCAACATGAACAGCCAGAAATAGCTTCTTTTATCCTGTCCAGTCTCTGACGGGCAAAGACATTGAGGAATGCGCCTATTTGGGGTTATCAATCGAGAAATTATTCAATGATTGGGGCTTTAATAATTATCTTACTTCAATTTGGTGTGATTCAGAGGCAAATGTTTGCCTTGTACTCTAAGGTAACAACTTTGTTAGAAGTACACGAAGCATCAAATTCGCTTAAAATCCATCATTAGCAGCCATGTATATGCGGTTATTCGAATCAGTAAAATGAAGAAACCACGTTATTTGATTGATGATGTTTTTACATTCGTTCTCAAAGATTTCAGTATGCTTTTAAGTCATATCAGAGAGTTGTAGCTCAAACGTTATGTCAAAAACTGTCAAATGAGCTACCTGACACTGTTATATGACAGAAACATTAAAAGCTGTGGGTTTCTTTTCCCGGACATCAGCAGTTGCTTACTAATCAAGCTTCCTAGTGGAACAATACGTGTGCTCTTTCAATTGCAGGGAGTAGAAAGTCAGGCGGATTTTGACCTTACAAAACCATTGTGCCAGATTTACTTTGCTATAGGTTGCACTCCAAGAAAAACGTCCAGAGGACCAATATATAAATGTTTCTTTGGTTTACTTAAAACTACTATGTATATACTCAATTCCATCAACACTTAACAAACGTTATAACAGACTATTACCAAAGAGCGTAAAGGAAAAAGGAAGCACTTGAAGGAGCACCTGCCATATACAAAATTATACTTACCCTTAAGAGATACATATAGGTTTAGAAATCTCCCTGTCGTGATGCTATCCGGTTTTTGGAGCAGTGAATTAAAATCAAATTTAAGCAATGGCTATACAATACAAGAAATATTCCTGGTTCATAGTTGAGCTAGGGTATGTCACTGTCCATTTAAAGCATTTAACAATGTTTATAATTCAGTAAATGAACTTAGCATAGGACAGTAATTTTGTAATTTTAGTATACTGCCATAGCAATGATATTGACAATGATCTACAGACACATACATTAAATATTTTATTACAAACCACTAATTTAATCACCTGAAAAATATATATGCTGGAAAATGTGCTTTGCTCTCTTCATAAGTGATCAGATTCTGACCTTCGTTGCTATTTTAGCAATTTCTAGTCCTGAACATCATTGGGGTCTTCTTACACGGTGTTCAGCCATTGAAATATAAATATCACTGGTTTAATTATATTTTAATTTCTAATGCAAAATGAATTATTGGAACGAATAAAGTGTTTATCTGAGTCATATATGTCATCGCACGGTCATAAGTTGTTACCGTAATTCTATTCAAGTGAGTTGCTATGGTAACGGCATAAACTAAAGCCAGATTTCACCATAGAGCACGCTACTACTGTTGATATCTATGTTCGATTCTCCGAAAAGCATGTAGAAGTCAATTTCGGAAAATATATGGGCTAATTTAATATAAGTTATATGTCAATCTTGAAAAACAAATTAGATTTTCCATATTTGAAAACATTTTGTACTCAATCAATAACCAAAGTGACTTTTATATACTGAAATCTAGATTTCAAACCCATTATTATATAATATTTCATAGATCACTTTGCATTTTCAGCGAATAGTAAATTCCGGTTTTGTCGCTGTGAGTCCAAGTGCGCAAGTATTTGAAAACTCTAGTCACCGTTGTAACCAGAGAAATTAACCAGTCTATAAAACGAACAAACATTTCCACGTCATAAGATATGATAAGATAAGATAAGATAAGATAAGATTGATTTAAAGTCGGCATGATTTAAAACAACGGTTCAACATAAGCTCTAATGAGCTTTTTACCGACGTGACATAATAAAATAATAATGACATTAAAACAAAGATTTGCAAGACATACAAACATAATACATAGATACAATTGGACAAAAACACATAGTGCATAACTTAAAATATATACAAGCGAAGTATTTTAACATCGTAGTAATTAAAAGTAGTGAATTCAGTATTTAGGTCATTAAAAAAAAGGTACTTCAAAATTACTGGTTAACAATCGAAATTTATATTATGCAAGAGGCAAAAGCACCAATTTTAGACTATTGTTCTGGTCATTGGGACAATGATCTTCTAAGCTATATAAATTGTGCCATCTTCTAAAGTGAGGAGGGGTTCAACAATCAGATCAGGTCTTGGCCTCTGACCTAATAATGACGATACAATAAGTCAGCGGATAACATTTACTGATACGCCCTTTAAAGTGGTTTCCAAAGGTAAGAGCATGGTTATCATCGAAGGCTAACTGGCTCTGTTTGTATTGTTCGAATAGAACAAGAACTTGAGTTAGCTTCAAAGGGGCAAAACAGTATGTGACAAATGTGTCCAAATAGGATTTTTTAAAAATGACTGTGTACAACAGAATAGTACACGGGATTACATTATTTCGCGAGATAGCATCATAGTTTATCCGCTTTAAGAAGATCTTATCTTTCAAATGAGCTTTGCTGTCAGCTTGTAACAAAAAGTACCCACGTCAGTGGTATTACTGAAAACTATATCTATACTATATGATTAGGCAAAAGAGAACAATTGTGCGTGACAAATTAAATAAGGACAACATATTACAAGGGAAAAATACACCCTAAATGAATCAACCTCATCTCTGTATTTATCACCTAAAGAATATACAAAACTTTATTATAAACAAACATTCCAAAGTACTGAAGGAAACTTATAAAAATATGTTCAGTGTCTAGCGAGTGCAAGCGATCTGGTAAAATAATAGATTCAGAATCCATTCTTCCAATGCATCGTATTTCTTCACTGCAAACAGTGTTCTCCCCAGTGCCTTTTACCGTAATGGTCCCGCTAGGCTATCATTTTAGCCCCCTACGTGTTAAATAACCATCGTATTATCTAATTCAAATCTCTATTACTCACATGATACACGCTCTTACTTCGTCTTGAGTATATAATTAAGACTATCCAGGATAATTACTCACTCAATTAGCCGTTATTTTTTTTACCTGGCTTACCCGACTGCTGGTGCACGACCTTTGATGCGGGCTTCGTCTTTGTACCGACATAATCACGTGATCGGCCAACAATGATGGAGTCTGCTGGTAGTGTGTGTGTGTTATATAATTCAGCCATCTCCACTACCAGCTCAAAAGCTACACATATTACAGCTGAAGTTAAGAAAAATGGAGCAATTCCTCTTGCACTATTAAAATATAATATTTTTGTTTTTATAGTAGTAGCAGTAGTTGTAGTTGTGATTGTTGTCGTTCTCATTATTTCCTGGAAAATGTGACGAGGAATGAAAAGTTGCATTTTATCCAAGAGTTTCTGTTATATTTACATAGTATACTCTAAGGAAGAGAAACATAGTTTGATCAGTTGACCTTAACTTAAGTGGGTGCCGCCCTATTCATTTATCATTTCTCTTTTCTCTCTATCCAGGTAAGAAAAGAAGCAATTTTTATCTTCCAATTTCACCTGTTTTGAAAACATGTAAATAAAAAAGTGTTTGATTATTCCTTCATTTATATTTCAAATATTTTTTCAACAATAAACAAATAGTTTGCAATTGGAATGTATTACATGATAAATTAAGTGATGATATATTTCTAGCAGTGTACAGATTTTGACTGACCAATTCCAGGAAGGTGCAAAGTTTGATGATGTGACGGTAGAGTGGCACAGTTTAAGGCAGAACTTGGTGCATATCAAGGAGTCCATGTCCTTTAGACAGGCATTGGAAAAAATTGCCTTTTTGAACAATATTTTAGCTCTCTGAATTTGATTCAATGAATAAATTAAACATTGCCAAACACATTGATATATCATTCCTAATGGAACGGAATATGTATTATCTTAGTTATACTGTCATGATTATTTGAACACCCATCAATCTCTTAACGCTTGCAGTATTTTGTCCCTGGTAATTCACTTAGGATTCAGGTAGTTCTGTACTTTTTGTACATTCATTTATACATTTTTTACTTCTATTTTTATCAGTCTGTGAAGGCCATTCTCTGCGATGACCAGAATCAAGAATGTTTTAAGGAACATGATGACGCAGAGGGTGATGAATTACCTAATGACAATTAGTACAGAAGGACTTTGCCACATAGACTTTGATTTAAATGTGATAATCAAAATATATGTAGAAGTGAAGAAACGAAGGATGTCATTATTAAAAACATTAAATCGTGTTATAACTTAGGGAAATCAAGACTACTATGTATGTATATATGTACTTCTTTTATATAGCATTAATATTAATTTTTTCACTTTGTGTTGATAAGGCGACTATCTCGATGCACTGACAAATATCAATAAACAACGGCATCAGGTGCGATCTTGCAGGATTTCCGTTTCTTCTTACTGTGGCATCCGGTCCACTGGGAAGAATCAAAGAATCAATTTCCCGTTGGACTTTTTCCGTGCAAGATTGTGTTGCAGCGAAGGTCTAGACACAAAATGATACATAATTTGAGCGAAATAACGAGTAGTCTTCATAATACTAGCCGGAACACTAAAACTGTAATGGTTTGTATTATAATATCAGTCAAATGAGTGTAAGACATTGAAAACAGCTTCTGTTATACCATGGCCAAGTCAGTGGTGACGCAAGGGTTAGAGGAGCCCAGGGGCAATGTTCCTTAGTGACCCTCCTACTTTGCTACATAGAACAGTTTTTATGTCAGCTGCCAACCTACCTCCTCAGTCCCCCCTCCCCCATATAACTTTTGTGAACAATTGCCCGCGTTAGACTATGATGAAGGTGAAGACTCTCAAACTTTCAGCTGCAGAAAATAAAGCTTATCACGGCGCCCCCTTTGCCTCCTTCCAAGGGGCAATTGCCTCTCCAAACACACAACACCCTCGGGCCGCCACTGGACAAAGTAGGCTTGTTTAAGAACTTCATAGAGGGTCTCATATGGTTAAATACAGTTCAGTCATAAAAAAGTAGACAGAGCCGAAAAGGTCCTGTATCCAGTCTTGTATAAAAGTCTCTCAAGACTGGATTGCCGTGTTATAGTGTGGGCTGTTTTCCATGTACTACGCAAGTAGAACAATCCTTGAATTAGGTTTACATTAAAAAAGACTTCTTTTTTCAAGCACTGTACTACATTTAAATTGAATAATTAAACTGTCATTGAATGGATGTTTATCCATTTGCTGTATTAGATAATCTCGGTCAATGGTCTTGGCCAATATCTGATTCATTAGGTGGCCGTCATTACATCTGGCAAATACAACGAGGCTTGAGTCAATATGACTGACTACGGACCTATACGAAGGTCAATAACAAAACACACATTTAATAGAATGGCAACACTAGGCTGAATAGTACACCAAAAGTAGTCTAAATTAAATGATAATAAACGGAAAACTACAACCCTGGAAATGTGAGCCTTACAATAATCTTTGTACAGTGTTCATGTTTTTGTTTTAGATTTTGATCAGGTCTATTACGTTCAATAGCTTACAGAAGATTCGATGCTTTGCTTAAAAATCATGTAAATCATCCTACTATAACAGACGAACAGCACAATCATTCACAACACGTTTTAATAAATCTAACTGCCTAAGGTCAACAATAGACGTGTTGTTTACATGTCTCGCCTGTGCTTTGATATTATGAACGCACTTGAGCAGCTTGGTATAAGCAGCTGGTTATATAAAATTGATTGTTGTTGGGTTTTTTTCTTTCTCTCTTTGCTTTGTTTGGTTTGGTTTGGTTTAGATTTATGATTGTTTCTTTGTATGCTATAGCGCAAATAGACCCTTGTTATACGTTATTTACTGGGAACTTATAAATATAATGAGTACCATATAAACGCTAACATTTCAACGCCCTATCAATGTATATCACACATTTTCCATGATATGTTATTCTCTTTATTTAGTAAAGTCTTCAACTGAATACGCTTGATATAAGTTAAATGTGATAGACACAGGTCCAAAAATAGTATACAAGTGCTGTCTTTCTTATTTTGTTTTTTTTTTTGGGGGGGGGGGGTGTTTTTTTTTTTTTTTTTTTTTTGTGGGTTTTGTTTCTTTCCTAACAATATTTTAAGTAATATAAAGCATATTTATTTACAGTTGATAGCAAATAACACACATACACATTAATATATATATATATATATATATATATATATATATATATATATATATGTATATATATATATATATACATATATATATATATTTATTTGTAGATAGATAGATAGATAGATAGATTTGATTAAGATGTAATACCGTATATGCACATCTAAGATTACTAGTACTTCAAGCAATTATTGTATCAGAATCAGTGCACGTTACAGAGGTATATATTTTATGATTTACGGCTACAGAAATGCACAGTTTGGTAATTTCTAAACGTGGTGAAAGGAAGATTATAACTGGACATCAATCCCTCATTTCGGCCAAGTGAAATGTAATTATGAAGCATCGGTCTTATGTCTGAAATAGGTCAATTGACTTACAATTTGTAGTCGATGTGAAAATTGACGATGATGTAATTATCTAAAGAAACTATTAATCTCGAATAAAAATGGTTACATCCCAATTCTGCTTACCACGTCTCTGTGGAAAAATAGACTGATTAAGATAAATATGTCTTTTTGACATATTTGACAATCAATAGACGAAATGAAGTATAGTTCTACAGTGTAAAATATCGGTTTCCACTTCGTGATAAAATCGAATCTTTTTCTTTCCAATCTAAGAGTGTTCAGTAAATTCAGGTCTGTCAATAAATAGTCTTGACTCACTATATACACAATGAATCATATAGAATTCATATGTGTTTATTTTATTTTTTTTTTTTTTTTCGATTTTATTAGCAAATTTTTAACAGTGTATCAATAAAACGTTTCAGTACTACAAAAGTGAAACATATTCTTTCTCTCTGGATAACAGGTATTAAAATAAAAGAGATTAATGGCGTGTCCTAATATTCTATATTATACACAGTAATTAATATGTAGTATCTTAGATAAAATGTTATAAAAAAGTATTACATGTATATCGAAATTATTTCATTTGTAAGGTGAATTAGCATTACAAGTATGATATAATTTTTTTTAAATATGATGCAGAGTTTTCGAATGAACACAATCGTCAAGAAAAGTAAAACAAGTTTGCGGAAGTACAAAGGTAGACTGTAAATTGGTATCAGAATGAATGCAGCTATACCATAGTGTCTGATCAAACAATATACATTTCTAGGCCGTGTTCAAGGAAATATTACATAGTCCTGAAAATATATAGTTCTGACAGGTCAATTTCTCAAGCGGATGACGTATTCTTTACATCTGAAAAGTTAGTGGAGCAACATTGGAAAGAGCAAAGGTATGCCAATGACCTTGAATTACTGGTTTGCAAGATGAGAATGAAAATTCTCAATTACGTTCCTTTGTTTTACACCTCTTCAACGTAATTCGTCGGCCAATGCCTTCAGTGTGATTGTCTTTCGTGTAGTACAGACAACGTGGGAATAAAGGAAAAGTGGCCGTGACGTAATGGGGAAATATTTATATTATTACAATGACAGGAGGGCGTATTACAAACAAAAGAGGACTAAACTCTATGGTCCATTAGTCACTTCATGTTCGTTATTCCTTAAAACTATAAATATAATCCAAAACTTAAGAAGACCATTTGATCCTGTGTTACATGACTTTAGATTCTAGACGGCAATGTGACCCACTGACGAAGACTCGAAGTGATTCATATCAAACACCTTCCATGACAAGTACAAGCACTTTTGAAATGTAAGGGAAAAGGCTTTCACTGTATAATACTTACGAGAGGATATACATTTTATATAATGAATAACAGCATCCTTTTGCTTCGATTATCCGTGTAAGCCACGGATAATTGACTTACTATATATAAGTATGCACTTTTATTGGCACTAATTATGCGTATAATTCGGAATATCTCTCTTGAAAAAGAACGAATATATTTATATCAAGAGTACAGACTATCTAAAGTTAGTAAGTTAAGTGCCAACGCCTGATAAGACTCAAATGTGCAGGGAGTTACGGCACATTTTCTCTCCATAGACAAAATTAAATCCTTTAAGTATAAGATGACCATTGAAGTCAATGATTTCATATATTACAAATTCTACCATTATCCGATTGATGCATTTTACGTCACATTAAGAAAACAATTACCTATCGTCACCAACTACACGTACGCAGCATTATGCGTCAGTGACAGGAACAATTCTTATTTGTCGGCAGTGGACCTGATCCGGGTTCTGTCTTTTGCAAACGTGTATCTTGTACTTTCTAAAATACATTAATAGGTCAAAAGTAACTTTTATAATAATGCGTTTTATTTTGTACTTCAGTTATCGCGATTGTGTACTGGAGGGCAGCGGCCAAAGTTAACGATCAAGATCTTATGTCTTGCGGCTTTGAATATGTTCTTGACACAAATTTCCAACATAACATCTCATGTCGCTTTATTCATTTCCTGGTGCGCAAAATTTTCGTCTAGATTAGATTGCTAACTGCTAATGGTAATTTTCACTAGGCGTAATTTAATTTCTGCCGGCTACTTTGCGGGCATATTTTCAGCGTTTTCTGCCTGTAATTGCATTACGAGAATATTAAATCAATCACGATTAAAGGTGATGGGAGAACCCAAAATGTCTTCTCTAAATATTGAACAAAAGCGAGGAAGAAAAAGCAAGAAAGTGATTAAACTTTGTACTAAAAACAAGTGTAGAAGGGTTTCTATTTATAATGCGACAATTCTATCAACTTACGCAGAACGTTCCAAATTGATCAATACGATCAGTATCAATGCGGTACGATGCAATACAAACATGTGGCAGTTATAAACCTTATGATTTTGTAAAAAAAATAAAAAAATTAAAATAAAAAAAAAAAAATCAGAAAGTTGATTTGATATTGGCCGTTTGGCAAGACTTATTTCAGTTTAATGTACAAGTTGTATATCTATATCTTCTCAAGTTTATAGCCCATAGCTAGAAAAATAGTAGGTCTGTGGGTAACAGGTAGGTAAGACGGTATTTAGATAGTCTGTAGATAAGTTTATAAGTAATCTGATACATGAGTCACGGCTATAAAGACGTATCTAAGGCTTTTTAAATATATATGTCATTAGGATTAACAGACGCATGCGCGTCTGCGTTCTTCCATTTGTATATATCTCACCACATTTCTCGCCGTTCGTCTCCATGTCTTAGATACAGAATTAACCTACAATAGTTTAACCTTCAATAAGCATTTTGATGTTACCATTGATTTAAATCCAAATGAGAAAAAAATGTACATCCCTAAACATAAACATGTTGAAGGGAATAGATTAAATCGATAAATTTTTTACTATTATACCCAGGGCTTTTTGGGACGAACAATAATGTTACAAAATTTCCTTCTTCAAAGCACAGAGTGCATTATAAAATAAATCGATAAATCTTTCGTCGACTGTGCTTACGCTTTAGGTTATGATTGCTGCTAATTCAATATTAGGGGATAGACGACTTATATTTTATAGTATTTGAGGACCTCAAAGTTTAAGGACGCAAATCGAGTTTACCGGCAATGCATCGGCGGAGTCGACAAAATAGATGTCTAAGACAGCAAAACTACATGTTAAGCCCGAAAGTCCTCTTAATACAAGAATGTTCTATCCGTTATGACGCTTGATCAAACATTTTGTTTAACTGATCTTAAATATAATTCCATATGTCACTACGTCAAAATGAACGACTGAACATCACTGTCTAATTTAGATATTTAATGTATATTGTGGATTGTACTACCTTAAATTTGATGTATGACCAATCAGAAAGTGTGTTACGCTTCCAAATTTTCAAGTTTTTAAGGGATTTGATAGCTATGAGGGATTTTTTAAGGTCTAAAAGTCTATTCTTGGTAATAATGGGCCCGAACAGGGTATGGTACTATGATAGCATCTTTACTCACCAGATTTTACTGGCGATTCTTGTTCTAGCAATGTCTTTTACAGCCGACTAGTTTACGTAACATTTGCCCACTGTTTTGCACTTTTTCAGTTTCCAATCGTACCGTTCCTTTTGCATACTGTCTCGTAGCGTTTGCATAGCATCCCTTCGTTCGCGTGCCATTTTGTACCCTTTATGTCCGAAACTAATCACGTCTACCACTGGATCCGAAATATATTACTGTTTGCGTACTATTCCAAATATAGATTTATATATACTATATCATTTTGTATTGTGCTGTTGCATCCTCGTACCGGTTCTGACCCTCCTCGCATTTAACGTATGCGTAACGTTTCGCATTCATCTCGTTCATCTAATCGGGCAAGATGTTAAATAGGCTGTCCTTCTTCCTTGTGGAATTCCACTTCATCTTCAATGAATAAACGTCAGAACAAATTAGAATCAAACAAATACTTGCATAGAATTAGTGTCGGATTGCCAATAAATATTAAAATATGGAGCTATTTTCTCCCGCTTTTATCAGAGCTTATCTGTCAGTAACATTGCACAAGAAAGATTTCCGATCTAAACATTGCATATCAACTACCGCGAAGGGAACCAATCAATTGTCTGCTGTATATATTTTTCATCCACTATGGTGTTGCATCAAATTATAACACAATATAGGCATTAATTAGGAGTAAGAATGAGGATACAATATTCCCTGATACTAGTATCCTACATGAATCTCCAGAAGAGTATAATAATGTAATGGTATAAAAAAATATCCAGTTAATTTGTTTTCTTATAATGGATTAATGGTATAACTTTTTAGATTAAGATCAACAGATTAACAAATCACCACAGAAAAACACTGCCAAAGTTTGAACTCTCTACACGCATCCACACACACACACACACACACATACGAATATATATAGAGACAGACAGACAGACAGACAGACAGAGACAGACAGACATATAGACAGACAGAGAGAGACAGAGATAGAGACAGAGACAGACAGACAAACACGGGGGAGGGATGGGATAAAATAAAAATTCTGATGAATATCCGTGTTTCACAGTAAGGCTCCAAACATGAAAATGTATTATTCCAATTTTTTCTTCTGGCATCCTCTTTAGCTAATTTTCTGAGTGATAACAAGTAATAACAAAATTATATATTCTTCACATTTAGGATACCTGAAAATTAAACGACCAATTGGATGTATACGCAAGATAATTACTATAGGGGTCCGAAAAGAGGGACGGTCTGGGGTGAAAGTTTGGGAATTTAAGATTACGTATGTCAATATAACCCACAATGGTAATTTTAACAGGATGGATAGACAGACAAATATAAGTCTAATGACAGACAATAAGGTTCCTCAAATAGTTTAATATTTTTTGTCTTTTAAACTGGACTTTTATAAATTTTACATCAGCACATTGATGTATTTTGATAAAATAAGGTTACAAGGGATAAATTCGCCATAACGTTTATGTATGACCTGACTCAGTGTTATTCTTTGTTATTGTTACAGAGAGAGAGAGAGAGAGAGAGAGAGAGAGAGAGAGAGAGAGAGATCATAGTATTCATATTATTATTGATACGGACATATACACAAGACGATGGTTGTTGATTTATTATAATTAGTTTCTTTTCCCTCAGAATCTTGATGTCAATGTGCCCCACTCAACAAGGTGAATAATTCATTTACTCACAAACAAAAAATGAAGATTGGGGATTCGGAAATTCACTCATCTTCATAAACAATGCCTTCTCAAAGGAACAATAAACGGTGATACAATATATAATGCAATACAAACATTGAATAATGAACACGTTTACAGGGTTGACAACTTTTGTTAGTGAAGCGTGGGTTTTAAATGGTTCATCATGGTTTTGTCTGGTCGCCGACTTAAACAATGTTGTCGAGCTCAAGAAAACAGATAGTCATAATTTTTTTGTAAATAAATGGGGTTTTTTTTGGGGGGGGGTTTCAGAGAACGAGATATCGCAAATAAAACCCGTTTTTATCGTTTGGTTTACATGTGTACAAATACATTCCGTATATCTAACACCAAATTAAATGAAGAGGAACAAACACATCCTCCTTTTTTTCGTATGCTCACTGACTTATCAAAAAGCGCTACAATATACGAACGTTGGTTTTGTAATAATCGCCAATGCACACAGTAACCCTTTTGACAGATCGTTCGTTGGCTTTTGTCTACAGTACAAAAGATGGACTTTTTATTGCAGTATATGCCTTTTTTTTTTTTTGTTTTGTTTAGTTTTGGTGGTGTTTTTTTTTTTAAAAACTGTTTATTCTCAATTACTTAAGTTTACAATATTTAAATAGTATTAGGTAAATACAATGTCAAGAAAGAAAATTATTGAAAAATTAGAATTAACCTGAGATGAGTTAATTCAGAAGAAAAACTATAGAAATTGTAATCTTAATTGAGGGGGTGTGAGACAGAAATAAGCACATTTGTATGTATTTTGGCTTCATGCTCTATTTTTATATCTCTTTGTTTTAACATGTATTTAAGTTTTTCCATATTTCTAAAATGAAAATTAAATGTTGAAGTGACAAGCTTATTCCTAATGACAGGCAAATACACTCTTGATGGTAGACAAGAGTCATGTTAGAATTCACTACAAATTCATGTCGGCTCTATTGTTCTGTTGGTACAGGTTATAAGTTATATATTTGCAGTAATGTGTGTGTCCTTTTCATGTCGAAGGAGAATTACAATATATTTTTTCAGCTGCAAAACTAAAGTACTGTTTTGTTTCACGATTAGGATTGCAGGCGAAGAATCTCTGTACTTGTAAAGAAAATACTACTTTTATTCATAGCTGGGTAAAATGGCAAGGAACAGTAATTATCGTCTACTGAATCCTGTTTAAGCATAGATTTTTAAAATGTTAGGGGAAAAATATAATAAGAATTAATGACTGAATGAATTAGCAAACGAAAAGAACAAGTATTGTGTCATTAAAATTAATCAAAGAGAGAGAGAAGGGGTATGATACAAACACCCACTTATACTTACACTCCATCATTTACACCTATCAACTTATGAGTGAGATAGAAAAAGTAGAGTTTAATGCTTAATATACACTCTTATACGCTAAACATCCACACACTTACAAACATACATGCATACAAACATACATCCATGACGTTTAATGAGCACGGAAGCAATTTCCAATGAATCATCCGAAGCACAGACAAATAGATTGGTTTTTTTATATAACAACAAGTTGCCTAAAGGAAATGAGATGCATTTGATCTGTGAAAATCTTGAAAATGATAATTGAAGTCATTTTTCTCCAAATCATATTTATATTCATTCAAAACCACACAATTAAAGCACCCAAATGTTTCTCTGACCTTGAACTTTTCTAACAACTCGCATTTCAATGAATGGTTTAGTTCGTAAAGTCGCTTGCATCTAGATCCTATTTTACTTCAGTAAAACAGTAGACCTTGATGGTCAAGATTTTTAATTTGGATGAACGAGCTGTCGTATTGGTAACAGTGTAATTGTACGCCACAACAAAAATTTGAATCTGAACCCGGTTGGCATCACCATTTAGAGCCATTGTAAGCAGTCTTTCTATGACTCACTAAAACCTGTATATACACATTATGGAAAATTCAGGATATAGTGCTCTGCCAATCAAATCATATCATAAAAGTGGTTCGTGACCATTAAAAGTTTTAAGTTTGCAATCGTTTTTAATAAGTCAATGTTTAGTCAATTGTTCGTAATGTAATTCCTGATATGACATAAAAAAGAGTAATATTTTCCGTGGAGGTGAATGACAGGCTTATATGACTGAATAATAATAATGATAATAATAATAATAATAATAATAATAATAATCTCTATTAAATGTCTACGAGTTTTATTTTATGAACAACGCCAAAAAAGAAAGCAGCTGATAAAATCAAGCACAGTGATCATATTTGCAACAACTGCTGTAATTGTCGAAAATAAAAGTATAATGAAAATGGCACTTTTACAACGCAATGTCATTGACAGGTCAAAATGTAATGCAAGTGTGGCACTTTTACAACGCAATGTCATTGACAGGTCAAAATGTAATGCCAGTGTGGCACTTTTGCCACGCAATGTCATTGACAGGTCAAAATGTAATGCCAGTGTGGCACTTTTGCCACGCAATGTCATTGACAGGTCAAAATGTAATGCCAGTGTGGCACTTTTACCACGCAGTGTCATCGACAGGTCAATATGTAATGCCAATTTGGCACTTTTACAACGCAGTGTCATCGACAGGTCAAAATGTAATGCCAGTGTGGCACTTTTACCACGCAGTGTCATTGACAGGTCAAAATATAATGCCAGTGTGGCATTTTTACCACGCAGTGTCATTGACAGGTCAAAATTTAATGCCAGTGTGGCATTTTTACCACGCAATGTCACTGACGGGTCAAAATGTAATGCCAGTGTGGCACTTTTACCACGCAATGTCATCGACAGGTCAAAATGTAATGCCAGTGAGGCACTTTTACCGCGCAATGTCACTGACAGGTCAAAATGTAATGCCAGTGAGGCACGTTTACCACGCAATGTCATTGACAGGTCAAAATGTAATTTCAGTGTGGCACTTTTACCACGCAATGTCATTGACAGGTCAAAATGTAATGCCAGTTTGGCACTTTTACCACGTAGTGTCATCCACAGGTCAAAATGTAATGCTAGTTTGGCACTTTTACCACGCAATGTCACTGACAGGTCAAACTGTAATGCCAGTGTGGCACTTTTACCACGCCGTGTCACCACGCAATGTCATTGGCAGGTCAAAATGTAATGCCAGAAAGCACTTTTACCACGCAGTGTCATTGACAGGTCAAAATTTAATGCCAGTGTGGCATTTTTACCAGGCAATGTCACTGACGGGTCAAAATGTAATGCCAGTGTGGCACTTTTACCACGCAATGTCATCGACAGGTCAAAATGTAATGCCAGTGAGGCACTTTTACCGCGCAATGTCACTGACAGGTCAAAATGTAATGCCAGTGAGGCACGTTTACCACGCAATGTCATTGACAGGTCAAAATGTAATTTCAGTGTGGCACTTTTACCACGCAATGTCATTGACAGGTCAAAATGTAATGCCAGTTTGGCACTTTTACCACGTAGTGTCATCCACAGGTCAAAATGTAATGCTAGTTTGGCACTTTTACCACGCAATGTCACTGACAGGTCAAACTGTAATGCCAGTGTGGCACTTTTACCACGCCGTGTCACCATGCAATGTCATTGGCAGGTCAAAATGTAATGCCAGAAAGCACTTTTACCACGCAGTGTCATTGACAAGTCAAAATGCAATGCCAGTGAGGCACTTTTACCACGTAGTGTCATCGACAGGTCAAAATGTAATGCCAGTTTGGCACTTTTACCACGTAGTGTCATCCACAGGTCAAAATGTAATGCTAGTTTGGCACTTTTACCACGCAATGTCACTGACAGGTCAAACTGTAATGCCAGTGTGGCACTTTGCAGGTCAAAATGTAATGCCAGAAAGCACTTTTACCACGCAGTGTCATTGACAAGTCAAAATGTAATGCCAGTGTGGCATCTTTACCACGCAATGTCATTGACAGGTCAAAATTTAATGCCAGTGAGGCACTTTTACCACGCAACGTCATTGACAGGTCAAAATGTAATTCCAGCGAGGTATCTGATCAGATATTTGTGAATTACACCATTGTTGACGTAAATATTAACACGGTTTTTTGTATTTGCCACGTTTTCTATCACAATGACTCTTGGAACGAACGTTTTTAACATATTTGTCATCGATGATAAAAGTCCAAGGCAAAATCGCTATTTCCCCTCCTTCCCTTATCAGTTTGTTGGGAAATGTCATTGTTTGAGCGTACGTTGTTTGTTTGACAAAAGAACCCTATATATCCTTTCCCTTCCTCGATAACCTGATACGTTTCTTTGCAAGTGTGTGGGTGTCTAGCGTGTAAGAGTGTATAATAATTAATATATCCGACTCTCACTGCAACACTCATTAGTTTGCCTATAGATGTGAATGGTGGATTGTATGTATAGGCGTGTTTGTATTTATAACTTATTTATAAATTGTACCATTGTTTAGACAAAATGTATCAGCAAATACACTAGAGCAGACGAGAAAATAATAGCGAATTTTAAATGTAGTTTTCAAGTGTACTTAGGAGTGCGTTTATCTGTCATTATGAGTGTGTTTGTCTGTCATTAGTACTGTGTTTGTCTGTCATTAGGAGTGTGTTCGTCTGTCAGTTCAAATTCTATTTTTTAAATAACGTGGAATATAGTTTCTGTCAAACAATGCGGCGACAGTTTTTAAGATTTTATATGAAATTTACTTTCATTTCTTTTTAAGTTTAAATGTTTGTGGACGTAAGCAACTGAGAATCAAAAGTTTTAAAAAAGTTGATTTACATTGAAAAATTAGAAAGGAATTAATCGCTTAAATTGCAAACAAAAGCCCAAATCGCACTGTAAACAAGTGTCAAAAAGGATCTATGAATGACAGAAGGTACAAACCAACCTTCCTAAATTGTTGTGACGTTCATTCGTTTTTCAGTTCGACTAGCAGACGACATAAATCATGTATTTGTATCTCCTACATTTAATTTTTATATTAGAAATCTGGAATGTGCTAGGACACATATATCAAAATGACGAAAATATTAGTTTCTTTAAACGAATACTTATTCGCAAAGAACGAGTTATTAGGTTTTTGTGCGATATCTCTTTCTCTGCGAATACGTCCTTCGTTTAAAGAAACTAATATTTAGGTATTTTTACAAACTTTTGATTTTAAAGTTGTACGTTTGCAGCATTACATGCGATAACAGGCGATACAGCAAGGTCAAGTTACGAAAAATGAACTCAAATGAGAGTGTCTTTGTATGTGGCCAATATTGTATGTTAGATTCTCTCTATCACATTTACTAACTTGCTGTAGAATACCATTTCCCTAAAATGGAACCCTGGAACCCACGTCTCACTAACAAACGTTGTAAATCCAGTAAATATGTTAACTACTAAATGTGTGTTTTGTATTGCATAAAGTATCTCCGTTGTAAATCCAGTAAATATGCTAACTAATAAATGTTTGTTTTGTATTGCATAAAGTATCTCCGTTGTATTGCATAAAGTATCTCCGTTGTCGTTCCAATTGAGAACTTAAGCCTTATGCATGAAAGTGGTGAGGGACCGTCCTAATCCCCAGTCTTCATTATATGTTAGTGAGGGACAGTCCTAATCCCCGGTCTTCATATTTGTTAGTGAGGGACAGTCCTAATCCTCAGTCTTCATTATTTATTAGTGAGTGAGGGACCGTCCTAATCCGCAGTCTTCATTATTTGTTAGTGAGTGAGGGACCGTCCTAATCTTCAGTCTTCATTATTCGTTAGTGAGTAACCGTCCTAATCCTCAGTGTTCATTATTTGTTAGTGAGTGACCGTCCTAATCCTCAGTGTTCATTATGTGTTAGTGAGTGACCGTCCTAATCCTCAGTGTTCATTATTTGTTAGTGAGTGACCGTCCGAGTGAGTTAGAGCGTTGGTTGAGAGGAACACACTAAAGTTATGATTTTGAACACAAATAGTCTTGTATTGTTTTTCTGAATTTTTACTTGCTCTCTCTCTCTCTCTCTCTCTCTCTCTCTCTCTCTCTCTCTCTCACACACACACACACACACACACACTATATCAAACAATCACAACTCTTATCTTATTTCCATTTCCACACTATGTACGCATTATCTCTCTTACTCTATGAATATATGTATATTTCTCTTTATGGACGTTTCCTATGATGTTCGTGTGCCTAGTTATGGGGTGTTTCCTATAACGTCTGCGTATTTAACCCAGATATGTTTTCTATCACGTTCGCGCATCCGGTGTATAAAGTGGCGAGTTCTTCAATTTTGCCATTCATCCTCGACTAGATATCATGAGTATCCTTGATAGAATATACACGACCCTGATAAATTTGGAGAAGGTGAATCACCTCATGTGCATGGTAGAGGAGCTAGTCCTGGTTCCCAATAAAAGTAGAATGCTCCATAGAGGAGTTGGCCGTTTAAGTATGACCCACGGTTCACTAATATATTTACTGGACGACGAAAAAGAGAAAGACAAGAAGAATAAGAAAATAGAAAGGAAAGGAGGAAGTGGACGAGTACCGTATTCCTAAAAAGTATGGTAAGATCGGAACAATGGGAGGCAAACAGGCAACAGCACCAGATACAGGAACAACAACAGCAACAACAGCAACCGCAAAAAACACGAAATCAATGTGTGATAGAAGGCGGAAGAGACGAAAGAGGAGAAAGAAACAAAAAACTTCTGGTACGATGGTCTGAACAATTGAAGGCCTTTGTGAAATGTTTTGCTAACACATTGCAAGGAAAATCACGATATTGACAAATAAAAAATATTACGGATGTCAAGTCGATCAATCCAGTCGAGTTCACCGAGACAAATGTTTAATGATGAGTCATTAAGAAAATTTGAAATATTATCTGAAGGAAGCTTGGATTGTCTTCAAAGAAAACAACAACAACAACAGCAAAATTGCACGAGTGGTATAAAGGCTTGTTACAACATTCTAATCCACAAAAGACTCGTACCGAGCCGGAATGCATCGAAGCCCTCTTGCATCAGAGCACAAATCCTTCCATCACCATTACCTACCGCACTGAGAAGTTTAAAAACAAATGTCAAGTTTGAAATCACTACCTATTATTACCTACGAGCTCTATTGTATAACAATGAATACATGAGGACTTCGTTATTTCCTTATACACATTTTTACTTGGTACCATGGAATCCATTTGTCTGCGCAAATGACTACCTCAGCTAAAGCCCAAAAGACGTTCAATCTTTCGTCATTAACACAGATGACAGTCATCGACCGGCAAAACACTTGGTAGTTGTACACATTCCGAATGACGGCATAGCGTAATATTTTGATTCGTATGGATTACCACCGGTCGATGACGATATCACAGACTTTATGAGAAGAAATTCTGCATCGACCAATTTCAATAATGTGAGATTACAAGGATCAAATTCGATAGTGTGTGGCCAATATACTGTGAATTTTCGTCACCAGTGAAGCCTTGGATTTTCACTATCACATTTACCGTCTTGTATCGGACACAATTTCCCTAGAAACAACGAAAAGTAGAACTGTTGTTTTCTTGATAAGTACTTTTGCTCGACAACGTAGCTTAAGTCAGTAGATGGAATATTGCAGCACGTGTCTCACTAACAGCTATTGCCAACATTGTAAATATGTTGACTATTAAATTTTTTTATTGTACTGTCCATTGTATCTCCGTTCAATTTCCCATTTCGAGCGAGGAGGGACCGTCCCACACCTCTTAAACCTCAGTCTTCATTATTTATTAGTGAATGAGTGAGTTGTTGAGTTG
This sequence comes from Margaritifera margaritifera, assembly GCA_029931535.1. NCBI lineage: Eukaryota > Metazoa > Mollusca > Bivalvia > Unionida > Margaritiferidae > Margaritifera > Margaritifera margaritifera. The sequence goes on from JAQPZY010001681.1 coordinate 1,986,831, forward strand.
GATGAGCTGGCCACATTAAAGTGACATTAAAGTGGCAATGTTTAAGAGCATAAAACATTACCTTTTGTATTTATTTTATTCTTAACTCTCTCTCTCTCTCTCTCTCTCTCTCTCTCTCTCTATATATATATATATATATATATATATATATATATATATATATATATATATATATAACAGTGGCTCAAGGTCATTCATAAATATTACGGCGAATTTATAAATTGTAACCTTGATTTTTGAAAATGTATCAGTGGATCAATGAGCTGATGTCGAATTCCCCAAATGTACAGTAGAGCAGACAAGTAAATATTAATGAATTTACGTACGGTTCTTCTCTGTCATTAGACGTATATTTTTCTGTCTATCCATCCTGTTATAATTTTCACAGAGAGCTATAGTTACATTCGTAATGTTAAATTCTCAAACTTCTCCCAATACGGGGCCCAAATCTTTCCCCCATATCGAGCCACTATACAGCTAAGATATATAATTAACATTATAATGACAGAATGTTGGCACGACAGTAAGTTTTCTCCACAGACAGATATATTACGTTTAAAATGTAGACAAACACCATTCAGCGTCTTCCAATTTCAGATCGTCATGAGTACAATTTAAAGCAGACTTTTAGATCAGATCTGGGAAACACCGATAGAGTGAAATTTAAACAACGCCTTGCTAGTAGAGTAGGTTCTACGCTTTATACAGCGTTAAATTTAAACAAGGCCTTGATATTAGAGTCAGTCCCACGCTTTATACAGCGTAATCGGCATGCTTTCGTCGATGCTGAGAAAGTTTTAGGATGATAGAATAATCCTCTACGGTTATCAATATCGAATGACGGGATTTACAGTCTGATTACACCTAGACGTTGTCTGGCTTTTGGTTACAAAGCGAATAATGTGCTAACATAGACAATGTGTTTTTTTGTTTGTTTTTTTTTTTTTTTCGTTTTTGTTCTAATATATTTAAATATGAAATGAGCAGCTGCATCAGAGAGTGGGTATACAGTGACAAAATGACAAATTTCCTTTACTGTAACCAAACTCAATAGTTTCATATCGTACCTCATTCATTTAAATGACCTAAGATTCGTGAATTAAATATTTGACATGGTAACTCAGTTAAGAAACCATACAATGATATAGGACACATGAGGTATTTCATATTGTATTGTAAACTTTTTACAAATACACACACACACACACATATATATATATATATATATATATATATATATATATAAAACAAGAATTCAATTGTGTTTAAATCAAAGAATATTTTCCTTCATTGGGAATAAGTCACAAATAGTTAGCATAGTATCTTCAAGTTTGCTTCAATTGGCATGATTAACAGTTCAATTTTGTAGAAGTAACATAGGTCATGACTAATAACACAGTCCAGATTGTCCTGACAACGACGACGACGACGATTGTAATGATGATGATTTTGCGCACATTGATGCAGGTATTAGAGAAGGGGATAATCTCTTTCTTGTGAATGATACGTTCATCGCAAAGGGTATTATCTAGTAAGAACACTGATGGATTGCATTATATTAGGACTGTATGGTCTCTGATTGTGAGTACATTGATACAGATCATCTTCACTTTTAGTGCTGGTAATAGTGATGATTATAAGGAAGCATCTTTTCATTGCCGGTGACATTAGCAATGGTCATGAAAGTACTGTTGTTAATATGAAGACTCTAACGAACAAGTATAAAAAGCAAACTTTGTATGCAGAACCTGCTCAAATTGACAAAACTAAATTTTATTCACGTGAATGTGTGCGCATATACCTGCGGAGGCCCATTGCTGCCAAATTGAGACAGTGGGAAATAACAATAATTATTATTTAGAATAGTATTGAGTATATTCGCCAATGTTTTGCGAATATCCACAATATATTTTTTTATTTCTCCATGTCTCAACTAGGCACTAATCTGCTTTTGTGCATAGATGAGTGGTCTTTAGATCTGATCTCTAAAGTCATGCGTCATCATGGAATTGAATCTACAGGTTTGTATGCTTTTATACCCCACGCCTTATTCGAAAAATCGAATTTCAAGAAGAAAAAAGAACAATCATTGGTTCTCATAAACTGTACGGCCGCAGTAAAAATGTGTGGAGAATTAAACTAACATCGCTGTATTATCATATCTTATGGTTCAAATATTTGTATATTTGTTATGATGTCCTTTTTTCGTCATGTCCCGTAATCGAAATATCACTTTGAGTTATTAGTTTTGACAAACTGTGTAGATGTTTTCTGATTATAACATTAATTATCGTAGGGAATATCTAATTAAATCATTATAAACATAAAGAGAATATACATATTTATTTGCCTTGATGACGCCTTGTTCGTGTTGCTGTATATTTACCTAAACTGAACATATGTATCCCTGCCTCATCAAACACTTTCCTTGTATTAGGTGTTGAATACTATACTTCCCCTGCCCGATTGTTCAAAGATGACGCCAGTATTTATTTTCAGTCAAAAAATAGCTTTGTAAAGTACGTAATCTATGTAAAATTTATCATAAGTTTCTATTCTTTCATATATTCAATTAAACTGAATGTACTATTTATTTGCCTTGCTAAGATTCATTTTTCTTCATATATGCATGTTATATTCAGTTACTGCATATTTCAAAATAATGGCGACGGCTAACTGTCGCCATTCTTAAAGCAAATTATATATAAATTTCACAATATAAAATAATTCGACAAGTTCATCGTATTTATTTAAATCCTATACACTTATTTCATATTTCTTTTCTTTCTGGATGTTAGCCAGTGTACACGTTAATTTATTTACTTGAACATATGGACTACAAGTTATAAATCTACCCAATGTTTTTAGCTCTTCTACAAATTATTTTTACTAGCTTGTATATCTTATTTTGGACGAATGTTGATTTTCATACTGCTAAACGATTACTTACGGATTTCTAGCTTGTATATCTTACTTCGGACGAATGTTGAGTTTCATACTGCTAAACGATTACTTACGGATTACTAGCTTATATATCTTATTTATGAAGAATGTTGATTTTCATACTGCTAAACGATTACTTACAGATTTCTAGCTTGTATATCTTATTTCGGACGAATGTTGATTTTCATACTGCGAAACGAACACTTATGGATTTCTAGCTTGTATATCTTATTTAGGACGAATGTTGATTTTCATACTGCAAAACGATTACTTACGGATTACTAGCTTGTATATCTTATTTCGGACGAATGTTGATTTTCATACTGCTAAACGATTAGTTACAAGTTTCTAGCTTGTATATCTTATTTCGGACGAATGTTGATTTTCATAATGCTTAACGATTACTTACGGATTATTAGCTTGTATATCTTATTTCAGACGAATGTTGATTTTCATACTGCTAAACGATTATTTACAGATTACCAACTTGTATATCATATTTCGGACGAATTTTGATTTTCATACTGCTAAACGATTTCTTAAAAATTAATTTTCAATATTGCCAAAAACTTATAAGGTTAAAGAACAATTTAATAATAATACTATGAGATTTTTTTTTCAAATTAGCCATTGACCTCTTTACATAACAAGATTTTATATTGTACGCGTGTACGGTAGCCAGATAAAGGTGATGGATGCACATCACGCAAAACATTTTCGTTGCTATTTGAATACCACATCTATAAAATGTTTAATTGTTCAGATCATAATTTTTCATATACTGACTAAATAATGCTTTTATATGCTTTCTGTTCAATGTGTCAACTGAGAATAAGTGAATAACTGGGAATAACCGAATAATTGTGAATAACTAAATAACTCGAATTATGTTTTACTGTCTTTTAGATCCTTTTAGAATATGGGTAACTTTCACGTTAATTAGGTCTTATTTTTCGAACCTAGGGATTCTCTGAAAGTAGCTAATACACAATATACCTTCAAGCTTCATATATTTATGTAATAATAGGATCATGCAATGTTATTGAACATTCATTGCTCCCTTTATTATTATATCGCATTTGTATCAATTATTTTGAGAGAGAACGATGATTCTTAAAAATCAGGAAAGTTGTACCCAAGCAAGATACTTATTACATTGTTAGCATAAGATCAACGATGACAATCAGATGAGCAAAAAGGAAACATAAATCACATTTTTTTTTTAAATCATACCTTGGAATGCATAATTATTAATTTCATAAATAAGGAATTTTGGGTCAATACTAGGTTATGCATTTATTTTGACAATGCCTATGATATCAGAGATTTTTTGCAATCTGTCTTCACAGGTTAATATGTTTAGAAATACATTGTTTGAATTTTATTTTACCAAAAGACAATGTGAGTATTCAGGCGCGATCCAGAAAATTATATATTTGATCTCATCAAATATTGATCAGAAAAAAATTACAATAAATAGTGGACTAATGAAACTTCGTACTTTTTTTCTTGGAAAATATTATTATAAGTATTGTTTTAATCAACAAAATTACAAACGAGGAGAAATGACATAACTTAAGGATAAAATTAGGATAAGACACCTAGATTTGTGTAGCAGGTTTGATTGAGTCTAACAGTATGCTTAATTGTTTGTGTGCTTGTGTTTGGTTGTTTTTTTTTTGGTTTGTTTGTTTGTTTGTTTGTTTTTTTTTTTTTTGTTTGCAGAGCGGATCTCACTTAATTTAAATTTAGCTATAATAACATGCTTGTGCATTTTCCTAATATCTCTTACATATTGATTTTCTGTCAAGTAACTTTTGCGATAGAAATGAGCGGACGTGTAATTGTCTGGAGTTTTTAACTGTACAAAGCATAATAAATGCACTTACAGATGGCACATCAGAAGATCCTGCTTGCTTCAGGGATATTAGTGATGGTTTTCTGGAAGATAAACTCGGAAAATTAAATGTCGCAATTGATGATTTAAGTCTGGTGCTTTTGACGTTTAGTCTTGGAATGTAAACGTCATCTGCGCTATATGCCTGTTTAGAAGTCCTTCTCAAAGGTCCGCGTGTAGGGTCTAAGTCTACACTACCTGTTTTTGATAGTTTGTTTGTAGTATCGGGAAGACTACAGTCTACACTACAATGTTTTGATAATTTCCGAGTTGGCTCAGATAACGAACCGTAGTCAACACTCGAATACCTTGAAAATTTATTTGCGTGTTTCATTTTTTTCTCTCCAAGAATCGTTGTCAATTTCAGAGTTCTCTACTGAATTCAGTTTGTAAAGGACTCAATGCATGATAAGGCTACAGTCAGAATAGGTCATTGTGTCACCTCTTTTTAGGCAAACAAAGTCGTCACGGATAGTAAATGTTTCAAATGTTTGAAGTTTAACGGGAACTGAAAAGATCTACCACATTTATATGAATGGATTGGGCTAAATCATTTAAATAACTTCGGATACAAGAACACAAATTATAACCATCCCTGATACAGATATGATTTTTACTGAATATCTCTAAGTAACGTTCGCACTTGTTCTATAAGTCCGACTTGCATTTATTCAGAATTCTTCATTTAACAGCAAATTCCCGCTGAATATTTCGAAGTTTGAACAATTTTAGCGTGGATGGCAGCTTCAGTCTCTTCTGTGGTGGTATAAATGTCAACATTATATACGGAAACCAGTCCCAAATAAGAATTCCTTTAAAATAGAAACATGTCTTACCATTAAACAAATATCGGCGATCAGTCTCCAAACGTATTCCTTGAAAATGTTGCTGATGAACTGTTATAAATCTCAGTGCTCTAAATAATAATCACAGCTGACTCAATTCCTTTTAAATATTTGGTCTTTTCCAGTTATGTTCAATTGGAACGTTATAGGAATTCTGGCAATTTCATATCAGAACCATTCATTATGACCATACTGTAAGATGACTCTGTTGCACATCGGACAAGATTTACTAATACTGAGTGAGTCTAGAATAACTTCAGAACTGTCGAAGTAGCTAGCCCTGTTTAACGAATAGCTCTGTGTGTATGCTTTTTATAATTAACGCCTGACCAAATTGTATTGAACTGCCATAGAAGCTCCATGGATCGATAGGCTGTGGAAAAGCCAATCTTTCAGTAAAGCAACGAGAGCACACGTAGCACAGCACATTCAAATATATCTCTAGTTGCTATCTTCTTTGCTCTTACATCGTTTGAATTCCATTTTATTTAAAGTCAGAATTTAGCTGAAAGTTTAATCTTATCTAACATGATTCGATAATTTAAAAGAGTATTAGATAGTAAATCGGTAGGCTCACAGGAAAAGAATCTAGTAGTACCACCTAGATTCTGCAATCCAAAGCGAGTACCGCGTTATTAATGTGTCAGGGTTAAGACATCGGTTTCTTTTAATATTAGTTATTGCTGATGTTTCTCCTCTGTGACATGCTTTAATGATCATGTTTTCCATTGAAGCTTGGAGCACGATGCAAGCTTATGATATCCTATGCAGCATAAACATGTATGTCTTCCTTTCCAATTTGTAATATAAAAAACCGATAAAATCTGAAATTATTTGCGTTGCCCATGGGTTTTTTTTTTCTCTCTCGAAAAACACATTGACTCATTAACTAGCTGTCTTTTCATGATACCGATGTTTGTAAAAGGTTCTGTGTGCAACGTAATTGTTAATAGCTTCATGTATTGAATGGTAATATGAGGTATTGTAGCTTTACTTATTCGAGAGATAAGAAGCTTAGATTTGATATTTCTGGACCACTCAGTATCTTAGTCATTCTTTTCTTTTTCTTTATAAATGTCTCTAAAAATATGACAAAAATACAAGTTTTGTACAATCTTGATGCAGTTTTGCTGTTACAAAAGCATAGAAGAAAGTGTAAATGACTGAATTATACCTTAAAATGAAAGCAAAATTACTAATAAATAGTGATCGAGTAATCAAGTACTCTCAAATCTATACTATACATAATGAGTATATTACAATGAGTCTAGTAGCATAACTGCGCGTACCTTTGATGATACACCATACACTTATATCATACTATCATGACTATTTCTACACGATACACTACTATCTGAACATATTGACTGTTCTAGTGATGTTGTAGTATTTCTACACGATACACTACTATCTGAACATATTGACTGTTCTAGTGATGTTGTAGTATTTCTACACGATACACTACTATCTAAACGTATTGAGTGTTCTAGTGATGCTCTAGTATTTCTACTCGAAACACTTATATTTAAACGTATTGAGCGTTCTAGTGATGCTTTAGTACGTTTACTCGATACACTACTATCTAAACGTATTGAGCGTTCTAGTCATGATTTAGTACGTCTACACGATACACTACTTTCTAAACTTATTGAGTGCTCTAGAGATGTTCTTGTACTTCAACACGATACACTATTTTCAAAACATATTGAGTGTTCTAGTGATGTTCTAGTACTTATAAACGATACACTACTATCTAAACATACTGCGTGTTGAAACGATGTTCTTGCTCTTCTACACGATACGCTACTATCTGAACATATTGAGTGTTCATGTGATGTTCTAGTACGAATGCATGATACACTGCTATCTAAACGTATTGAGTGTTCTAGTGCTGTTCTAGTACTTTTACACGATATACTGCTATCTAAACATATTGAGGTGTCTAATGATGTTCTAGTACTTCTACACGATACGCTACTTTCTAGACATATTGAGTGTTATAGCGATGTTTTTGTTCTTCTACACGATACACTACTATCTAAATATATTGGGTGTTCTCGTGATGTACTTGTTCTTCTACACGCTACACTACTATTTAAACATATTGAGTGTTCTAGTGATGTTCTAGTATTTCTACACGATACAGTACTATATAAACATATTGAGTGTTTTAGCGATGTTCTAGTATTTCTACACGATACACTACTATCTAAAAGTATTGAGTGTTCCAGTGATGTTCTTGTACTTCTACTTGATACACTACTATCTAAATATATTGAGTGTTCTAGAGATGTTCTTGTACTTCTACACGATAGTGATGTTTCCATACGGCTATGCTGCTAACTCCAAAGGTCCACGATGTATCTTAGACACACCATGTCGGTGGAACCAACAACAAACCTTCGGTTATAGCACAAAACGTGCGCGTTTTGATTTTGGCTAATATTGTTGGTGAAACTAACAATGAGCCTTCTGTCCTAAACTCAAAGTTTCTTTGTTAGACCCACCTACAGTATGACAGAAAGAGTGAAAAAGTGCTGAGAAAGACAGCACATTATTTCTGCAATAATGGAAAAGACGTTCCACGTCTTGGTGACAAAGTTTCATTTCTAACTGAAGACGTTTAACGCTTAGAAAAAGTTTTGGAAGAAATTCCACATCTACTTGAAGAAATTCCACATCAAGTTATAGAAGTTTCATGTCTGAGTGAACAAGTGCTACGTCTGGAAGACGTTTCGCGTTTAAGTGAAGAATTCTACATACGAATAGAGGAGAAATAAATACAGATATATTGTATTCAGTACTTTTATTATTACCCAAAGAAATGGAATTTAAAAGAAATATGATAGCTCAGATATCAAAGACTCAGTTAAAGTTAACAAAACTAGTGATTCAAGCAGATGTAAAAGTAAACGAGAAAGTTTATGGAGTAATATATTTTACAAGTGCTTTATATCAGGTGCAAAATAATTTACCGGAATCTATAAAAAGCAGCTGTGAATGAAATCTAAAAATTTACCGGAATCTATAAAAAGCAACTGTGAATGAAATCTAAGATCTTACCGGAATCTATAAAAAGTAACTGTAAATGAAATCTAAGAATTTACCAGAACCTATAAAAAGCAAATGTGAATTAAATCTAAGAATTTACCGGAATCTACAAAAAAGCAACTGTAAATGAAATCTAAGAATTTACCGAAATCTATAAAAGCAAATGTGAATGAAATCTAAGAATTTACCGAAATCTATAAAAAGCAGCTTATGAATGAAATCTAAGAATTTACCGAGATATATAAGAAACAACTGTGAATGAACTCTAAGAATTTACCGAAATCTATAAAATGCAGCTGTGAATGAAATCTAAGAATTTACCGGAATCTTTAAAAAAAAACAATAGTGAATGAAATCTAAGAATTTGTTTCACAACATACAATATACCATGATATGGGAAAATGTGAAAAATAATCCCGATGCTTTAACTATTGGAATATTGACAGATGTAGTAAAATAATGCAAATACCTTAACTATTGGAATTTTGACAGATGAAGTAGAACAAAATTGTTTGTGCGAACAACTTCTACGTCGGGAAGAAGAAGTTCCACGCCTTGACAATGATGAAGCTGAATAGAAAATCGCAAATTCTAACAAGAATCAAAAATAAAATCAGTAAAGATATAATTAAATCCTTACTCCCAGAAATCGACAGGCTAGTTATGGAAGGAAATGAATTCAATAACATAAAGCTATCTTTCTTAGATAAAAAGATGAAAGCAATGTCGAAGCTACAACGTCGTTTGATTGAAGATATTGAAGAATTAGATGAAAGAATGATTCATATGAAATGCTGTTTTATTTCCACATACTCCAAATCAAGTTCACATTATCGCGGCAAACACCGAAAAACATTTTACTCTAGTAGCAACAATACCAATGTAAAAAGTCCTCTTATCTGCTAGGAAGACGGCAATCCACAGTACAGTATATATATATGCAGATATCAATATTAATAATCTCATCAATACCTGTATCAGGAATTACTTTTTCACAAATGAAAGCATCTGAAACTTAATTATTATCATCATTTCTGAACAAATCATACTGATTGTAAAAAGTTTCAATTTGAGAAGTCATTCATAGCTTGCAAAACATGTATAGAGGAAACAACCTTACTTAAATCCTACTTACGTCACTTTTTTTGGTACAATCTAAAGTGTATCATTTCAATATATGTAAAGGTGTACATATTTTTAAGGTAGTGAGAAAGTTGTACTAAATATAGTCATACATTTATTCGTTCGTCGTTAGAAAAGAAATTTGTTACTAATCAATCAGTTGGTTTTTTACACATGAAATGCATCACTGTTAGAACCATTATAGTTTCCATTTCCTAATTTTTTGTGTTGCTTTCTTTGGTTTTTCTTTCTTTGTTTATTTGTTGGCTTTTTTGTGTGTTTTGTTGGTTTTTACATTCAAACTAGCTTGTAGTAGAAAAGAAACTGCGACATACTGTACATGTGATTTTGATGATCTTGGCCCCTTCCTACAATTAGCCTATTTGAAACGTAATAATGACCTCTGACCTCTGATATCTACTCTCGTTGACATTTTCATTTGAATGCAGTTTTCTTCCCAAGCACTAAACTGAAAACATTATGGGCAAGGTCTGATTAACCCATAGGTTAATAAGGCTATAACCTTAGGCCCTCATATTGAGTAGGCCTTCCTTTAGGCCCTCATATTGAGTAGGCCTTCTTTTAGGCCTTCATATTGAGTAGGCCTTCCTTTAGACCCTCATATTGAGTAGGCCTTCCCTTAGGCCCTCATATTGAGTAGGCCTTCCTTTAGGCCCTCATATTGAGTAGGCCTTCCTTTAGGCCCTCATAGTGAGTAGGCCTTCCTTTAGGATCTCCATTCCATATTAAAGTAGTGTTTGATGAACTTACCTTGAGTCGAATAAAGTTTGTAATTTTACATAGGTATATAAATAAATGTGTTTGATGACTTCATACTTTTTTGCAGTATGTAATACACACTTAGGCTCCTCATAACCTTAATCTGGCCGTGATAATGGGGTAGCTATTCCTGCCAGAAATCACAGATTTATACGTATGATGGGTTTTCAAAAATCTGCTGTCGGGACTGCACCGTCATGACTGATTCTGCAACTATTTTTGATACTTTGTGTGAAAGCCAGTTTTGCTATCTGTCGTCGCAAGTAAGAAACCTTTTGCATCAAGAGACACCAACAAGAATATTAATCCACATTGCAATACCGGTTTTCACACATGTTAGCATCATTCCAAATAACAGGTTATTTGTGGTAAAAGCAACGTTATACAGTTCCATCAACAGTCAATTCAATGATTAGTATTAGTATTGCTTGGACAAAATAAACAAACTCTCTGTCATTCTCAAATATTAGAACGTGTTGAAGACCTTCGACATAATGTGTTGACTAATATTATAAATGTGACTGAAGCGCTTAAGACTAAATGTGCTTATAATGCAAAGAGGTCAACTATAAGCATTATCATTCACTTGTGGGAGTTATGTCCCTTGGAGCAAATTATCGTAAATGAAATAATTAGAGTATCACTATGAAAACCATGTCAAATTAAGACTGCCATGGTTTCGTTTCGTCAAAGACAGTTATCTATGAGCGATAATCGTAGTTATTATCAATATGTTCAATAAAGGTCACTCTCTGAGGAAGTAAATATTTAATGTTCTTAGCCATACCCATCAGTGTATTGTAAAAAAGACAACATTCTGAGGCATGTCAGTTTAAACGGTTCAATTGGTAAACGAGGAGGCATGCGTAAATATATTTATATAAATCTTTATTGTCAAATTCATTTGGGTCCTTTTAGAGATGGTCCATACTGTGTCTATCTTTGACTTGGTAAATCACGGTTGCGAGTTTGAGGTGTTAATCGCTCAAGCGGTGCTATTCAATTAGAATTGTGTATACAATAAATGAACCTGCTCTTTAACTCTTCTAACTTTGCGTCATTATATATGTGCTGATGGTTTGTATTCCCATTTTGTTTCCTTTTAACTTTTTGGGCCTATTAAACCCTAGGTCGTTAGATATGTCAGTCCGTCAGGTATTTTGAAAATAATTAAGCTAAATAGAATGGCATCTCTTCCACTATGTTATTTTTAGTGCATGCAGTATATAGGCTTTTATCTTTCAAACGTATCTTGATATTAGTAGGATCAATAATGAAAAAAAAAAAAAAAAATTAAGTGCACCTCGTCAAATCTCGCTACGTAATTTGCTTCTTTTATATAGAAAATTAGTTAAATGATAAAGTATCGTCATCATTCCTTCCCCTGGAGAATCATATGTTCGTATATAATATGCATGTCAGTCTATATTGCTGAAAAGCTTCCACGGTTCTCTCTCACTCTCTCGAGCATCTTATATATATATATATATATATATATATATATATATATATATATATATATATATATATATATATATATATATATACATATCATATCTGCCATCATTTTTCAGCATTTCAACACCACCGTCTGCATATCTCATACTCTGTCACTAGTATTTTTTCCAAGTGTATAGAAAAGAAAAACTAAGATACCTTAATATCTATTCAATAAGAAACAGCACCAACTTTGAAACTTTCAAAGACACCCCATTAACGTCATACTTTTGTGAAAATAAATAGAAACAATTAAAATAACTGCTTTTCGCAGACCAACAGGCAAGAAGTTTAACAAATAGAAGATGATGGCACGTAATGAGATAGGTTCATTGTTAACAGGCAATGATAAGCAATATAACGCTATCATGCTGATAGCTTACATCTGAACTTCTTTCCTTTTTGTTCATTATTCATAGATGATATATCTAAGTCTGCTGTAAGTGTGTACTTTTTCTTGACTTTTGAATTTCTTTATTTTGGACAGTTTTGCTTTTATGTATCATGATGTAAATTCTTTTTCTTAAGCACGAGTGGCTCTTTGTGTGTGTCTATATGTATGTTCTGTACTGTTTCCTAATAAAGACTTTGCACAGATCGAAACGTATGGAAACAGTATATTCTTACCGACCTAATTATGCAACACACACACACACACACAGACACACACACACATAAGTAGTTAAGGGGGGGGGGTAAATAGGTACTGGGGATGGCACTTGGGGTACTCTATGGGAGTTTAACATGTCGGGGGCACTTGGGGTACTCTATGGGAGTTTAACGTGTCGGGGGCACTTGGGGCACCAACGGGAGTTTAACATGGCTGGGGCACTCTGGGTACGAGCGGGAGTCGTACCGTAATGTAGTGACGAAGACAACGTCTACTACCATCAAAAAGGGGTGGAGGGTGTGGGGGTGTTTTTGATAGTAGTAGACGTTGTCTTCGTCACTACATTACGGGGTGGGGGAGGGTGTGGGAATAAAATTAATCTTTCTTGATAATGGGTGGTCCTGATAAGGACCGTTGTTTTTTTTGTTTTTATGTTAGAGTTCATTTTAGAGGTGGTTGACACCTCCCTGGCTTTGCCCTGCATACAGGGCAGCTCCCCCTCCATGTTTCTTCACTTTGTTTACATGGAGCTGTGAAGGCCGACGGAGGATGAGTCGCTTCTGGCTCCCAATTTTCTTCCATCATGGGGTGGGGTCTAATTGGAATTTTGTTTTCCTTCTCCTCCTCCTCCCTTTTCTCCACTTCATTAAGGAGGTGCCAGGCCACCTCTAAATGAACTCTAATCTGTCTCACAATTTCTATTGTGTTCATCTTGATAGATAAAACGGGGTAGCTTAACCGGTGAAGACGTGGTTTTAATATACTAGAAGAGCGGACGTGATGGAAAACATCCCCCCCCCTTTTTTTCCAAAAAAACACACACCACATAAAACATACATGGGAGAAGGGATTTTTTTTGTATGAGGAGGGGTAGACTATGACAAAACAAACAAATATACAAACATATATAAAAACACACACTTATATAGGCAATATTTGGAAAAATTATTCTTTTCTTGAAAAATGGGTGGTCCTAAAAAGGACCGTTGTTTTTTGTTGTTGTTGTTGTTGTTGTTGTTGTTGTTTTAACATGAGCATCTCCTAGAGGGTTTTCTTTTTCTTAAACTTCTTCGGACTTCGGGCCCATACAACAAAACCCTTTTTAGACAGCCTTGTCTCTCCACATAAGTCTGTCTATGCCATGTAGCTGTGTCTGTAATTTTTGTGGTAGCCCATGAAGCTTTTACATACATAAGGAATGCTGGATTAAACAGCATTCCTGAAACAATGTTGGAGGATTCCACACTAACCCACATGATTTTTTTTAGGAGTGGTCTTGGCGAAAACCGGTGAAGCTTTATGAAACCAGCGGTTGTATATATACCTTACGATCGGATTGAAATAGATGCAAATCAACTACCAATCCAAACACGCGTTACAAGTCGGTCGGGTTTTCTTCCAATGGGAAGAGAGCGGGGGTGTGACGTCATCTCTGGTATAAAGGTATCGTAGCGTTCGTAGGGGGTTTATTACTTTTTCGACAGCCTTCATGGAGACTGAAAAGACAAGTACTACATCAATGTATTGGAGTGATCCTGCAACGATAATGAATGCTGCGGCATTATTGAACTTCCGGCCGGAAGACTTTGATTTAGATTTACTAAATCAAGAGTTTGACAATACTACTACTGCTACTACTGTACCAATGGTGAATGATTTTAAAAAAAGACAAATGGAAGAGATGGAAAATTTTGTAAAAAAAGCAACGGGAAGAGGAAGAAATGTTTCTTCTCCTTCAACAACAACAGAAAGAAGAAGAAGAGAGAAGAAAACAAAGTGAAGAAGAAATCAGACAGCAGCAGCAGCAGTTACAAGAGGAGGAGAAGAAGGAAACAGGAAAGGAAAGCATCAGTCTTCAAGAAAGAACTGTAAGTCTGTTAGAAGAGATATTATATGAGTTAAAATGGATGACTAATGTCTATAAGTATTCTTTAACTCATCAACCACCTAAACGAAAAAGACCATCACGGGCTAAACAACATTCTTCTTCTAAGCCTTCCAGTGCTAGTGAGATACCACCACCACCACTAACGCCACCACCAGTGACTGCCACCATAATGAAAACACCATCAGTAGCAGCAGCATTAACAGGATATGGATTAGGCCGTGGTAAAGGAATACGGCATTTGAAGTTAATTTGAAAGTTTTGTTTTGAAACCAAAAACAAAACAACCCAACGGTCCTTCTAAGGACCACCAGATTTCTAGAAAAGAAATCAAATTGCCAAAAATCAAGTTAAAACTTTAAAAAAATCCCATCATGGTAAAAGTGTGAGTGCGTGCGTGCGTGCGTGCATTTCAACTCTAAAACAAAATAACACAAAACCACTTACTTTTTTCTCTCCAGTCTGGTGTATTCATCCAATTTTTTTTTTTACAAAATAATTCAGCAATATAACATATAACACCAACAAAAACACACAAGAAACAAAGTTCACTTTCTGTAATGCTTGTCCTTCTTTAATCGAAACACTGGAGTTTCCTTCTCACTGTCTCTCCTGTGTTTCTTCTTCATAGGAATCCTTATTGTCACAGGAATCATGTCTTCCATTTTTTCTTCTTCTTTTTCTTTTTTTTCTTCTTCTTCATTCTCACTGTCTTCCATTCTTCTTACTCTCTTCTTACTTTTCTTGATGATATGTTCTTCTTCTTCTTCTAGGTTTGTTGATTTTGAATCAACTTCCTCCCTCTCCTCTTCTTCTTCTTCTTGTTCTTCTTTCTTCTGAGGGCATTCCGAAGACCAATGTCCTGGTCCTTTACAATGATAGCAGATATCTTTCCCTTTATCTCTCTTTTGCTGTTGACGTTTGGGACAATCTGGTGCCCAATGTCCTTTCTCTTGACAGATGTAACAAGTATCTTCACTTTTATCTCTAGAGACAGAGGAGGAGTAGTCCTTACTCTTACTGTACGTAGTATACTTTCGAATCACTGTCTGTAAATCTCTCACTAAAAAAGCAATCTGTCTTTTTGACTCTTCCATCTTTTCAGCAGCTTGAAAGTTCAATCACCAAAGACTGATTCTGAAGGTAAGAAGCTCTCTCTTTATATACTCTTCTGTCTCTATATAAAGGTACCTGGGTGAAAACTCAATCAGTTTCAAATCAGAGTTCAAGATGAAAAGATCACGCCCAAACCATGATAAATCAGAACCAGAACAAGAACAAACCAAGAGGCCACGTCGACGAAGGTATTCCGTGCCTCCTGAAACACCCTTAGACGAACTACTGGCTCAAGTCCATGCCAGTGACTTTGAAGACGAAATGAGTGAACAACCTGAAACCCAAACTTCCAAATCACCACCACCCAAAACCACCACTACCAACACCAGAACCCCTGACCAAGAAAGTCCTACCGTGGCTCCTGAAAATTACTATAGGATTCGAGAGACACAAAAAATCACTTCTCGAAAATTTAGGACCACGGCGTACACTCACACAGTACACTTCAAAGACTTCAAGTCCCAAGTACCTCCCGAGAAAGCAGCAGGGTTCATTAGTAATTTCTGGGAATCTGTGTTACAGAACTTGAAACGGCAATGTGGAGCCAAAGAAGAGGATCGGTTGAGATTGGCCATCCATCATGACCAATTTAAGAGTCCCGTTTGGATTGAATTTAGTACTCCGGCAGAATTAACGCCAGACAAAGTCATGTCTAAAATAGAACATGTACAACAATCCAATGACAAGTTTACCATCACCGATGGAAAGGCTACACTCTACATGACACACGTTTCTCCACCTCGAGGAAGTGGACGAAGCAGAAAACCGTTATTGGTAGACGATCTTCGTACTACCAAACACAGTGTCGTCCAAATTGACAATACTGAAGATTCAATGTGTTTAGCTCGAGCTATCGTGGTGGGTCGTATCTATGCTAACAAGAACGAGAGTAAAGAATGGAAAAAAGCCTGGAATAGCATTCGACGATCTAACAAATACAAACAACGAAAAGAAGCAGAACTCTTGTTGAAACAAGCAGGGATCCCTAAAGAGACCGTGTGTGGCATTTCTCAAATGCAGCAACTTCAAGATGTTTTGGCTCCTCATTATACGTTAAAAGTTCACCCTCAAGAAGTGCGCGGAGCTCTACTGTTTCGAGGCCCTGATTTTCCTGAAGGAAAATACATTCATCTTTATCACCATCAAGAACATTTTGATACCATTACCAGTATTACTGGATTTTTAGGATACTCTTACTTCTGTGAAAAATGTAACAAAGGGTGTAATAGTCGGGAGAAACACATTGGTTGTGGAGCAAGATGTCGGGGTTGTTTAGCCAACACACCATGCCTTCCTGAACCACAATAACAACACATTTATTGTGAAACCTGTCGACGCCGTTTTGTCAGTCCTTCTTGCTACCAACAACATCGCAAGACCCAAGGTCACCAACAAAAATGTGCTTGTGAGTTATTACAATCGTGTTCTACGTGTGGACAGCTGATTCGTACCAACAACTCCAAGAGACACGTTTGTGCTGGCAAGAAAAAATGTTCTATTTGTCATCAGATCGTCGATTTTGATCATCGATGTTTTATTCAAAAACACGACAAGATAGAGAAGAAAGAAATAAAGATGAAGAAGAACAAGAACCAAGTAGATTTCATCTTCTTTGATTTTGATTGCATGCAAGAAACAGGCATTCACATTCCTAATTTTTGTGTGGCTCATCGGGCTTGTAATCAGTGCATTCAAGAATCGATTCATTTTCACTGTCCTCATTGTAGTCGTATTCCAGGAGGACGTGAAAAAATCTTTCGTGGAGTGAATACTTTGTCTGAGTTTGCTGAATGGGTTTTAGACCCCACCACCCACGACACTTGGAGCGAAGAAGACATTCATCGTTACGGAAGTTGTCATCGGTATGCCACCGTCATAGCTCACAATTTTTCGGGATACGATGGACAGTTTTTACTCAATTATTATTTGAACCATGGAACCGAACGCCCTGAAGTCACTATGAACGGAAAAAAGCCCATCTACATGAAAGTAGGACAAGTCCAATTCAAAGATTCGATGAGTTATTTAGCCATGCCTTTGAGTCGAATGCCAAAAACGTTCGGCATGACAGAAATGGCTAAAGGTTACTTTCCTCACTTCTTTAACACGGAAGCTAATCAACAGGCTGTCCTACCTCATTTACCTGACCTTCATGATTACGACCCCGATGGAATGCGACCCGAACAGCGAGAAGCTTTTCACGCTTGGTATCGTACTCACCAGAACGATCCCTTTGACTTTCAAGAAGAGATGCTCAAATATTGTCGATCCGATGTAGATATTTTAAGGCGTTGTTGTGGAAAATTTCGAGAGTTATTTCTCGATAGTGCGGAGGTCGATCCTTTGAAAGATGCAGCCACCTTACCTAAAGCCTGTTCCTTAGTCTACAGACAAAATTTCATGCCCGAGAACCAACTGGCCATCATCGACTCCAACACGTGGGCCTTTGCCAGTCGTCAATATTCGGCCAAAGCTTTACGTTGGCTTCATTACTTATGTGAAAAAGAAGACAAATGGATACAACATGCTAGAAACGGAGGAGGAGAAAAAAAGATTGGAGGTTATTCCGTGGATGGTTGGGATTTAGAAAACCCGCACATTGTGTATGAGTTTCAGGGTTGTTTGTTTCACGGATGCACTACTTGTTATCCTAACCGAGATATGGAAAGCCCTTATTCAGATTCTACCATGGAACAGTTATACGAACAGACTTGTCAACGACGACTCCAGTTAGAAAGTCAAGGATACCAAGTGGTAGAAATGTGGGAGCACGAATACGATCGACGTTTGAAAACCGATCCTGAATTTAAAACCATCACTCAAAGTTACGACGCAGCTGACATCGAACCTTTAGATCCACGCCACAGTTTATTTGGAGGACGAACCAATGCCACTCGTTTGTTGTACGACGTGAATGAATCCCAAGGAGAAGAAATCAAATACATTGACGTTTGTTCTTTGTATCCTTGGGTGTGCAAATGCTCGTTTTCCCACTGGACACCTTGAAATTTTAACAGAACACATTGATGTGGAACACATTCGTCAATACGAAGGATTAATCAAATGTAAAGTCTTACCTCCGACAAACTTGTTTCATCCCATCTTGCCTCACCATTGTCAAGGAAAATTGATGTTTCCTTTATGTCGGACGTGTGCCGAAACGTGCAACCAAGATCATCCCTGTCGCCACACGGAGGAAGAACGGTCGTTGACAGGAACGTGGGTCAGTGTCGAATTGTTTCGGGAATTGGATCGTGGATACCGTTTATTGAACGTATATGAAATTTGGCACTTTCCAACTACATCCCAATACCAAAAGGACGACGCCACTAATCATCCAGGCATTTTCTCCGGGTACGTGAACCAATTTCTCAAACTGAAACAAGAAGCTAGTGGTTATCCTTCGTGGTGTCAGACTCCCGAAGACCAAGTCCGATTTAAAGAAGAATACCGTGACGTCGAAGGAATCACTTTAGAAGACGTAGAAAAAAATGAAGGAAAAAGATCGTTTGCTAAAGTGATGTTGAATTGTTTGTGGGGAAAAATGGCTCAACGTACGATCTTACCCAAGACGGAATACGTGGACGATCCTTATCGTTACTTTGAATTGGTGGACAACAAAAGTATACTAGTTAAACACGTCGAAATCGTCCGTGAGGATTTGATCTATGTCAATTTCGAAGAAGAACCCAAGTTTGTTAAACCTGACGACTTTAGCAACGTAGTCATTGCCGCTTACGTGACTGCTCATGCTCGTTTGAAATTGTACGAAGAGGCGTTAGAAGTCTTGGGAGATCGTGTCTTGTATTTTGATACTGACAGTTGCATTTACATTCATCGCCCCGGTTGCCCCCATCCTACCATTCAAGGAGATCGTTTAGGAGCCTGGACAGACGAGCACCCTCAAGATACCATTTTGAGTTTTGCTAGCGGTGGCCCTAAAAATTATGGGTACCGATACCGAGACCCGCAAGGTCAACTTCACACCTCCTGTAAAGTCAAAGGGTTGACTATGAATTATCGAACTAACCAAGTCGTGAACTTTGAGGTTTTAAAAAATGCTCTGCTGTCTGGACAAGTGAAAGATTTTCAAGTAGCCACGTTAGAACCTCACAAGATTGTTCGCCTACCAAATCATAAAATCGTGACTCGACCTGTTCAAAAAGTGTATCGTATCGTGTACCAAAAAAGAGTGAGACTTCCAGATCACACCACTTTACCTTACGGACACGCCGATTTGGAGAAGTATAAAAAAAGAAAACCCTCCTCTTGAAAAAACAGAAAAGATGACTTCAACAACATGGGCTTTGCCTGACTATGGTGAGTGTGACAGTCGCTTGAAAACGTTCAAAAATTGGCCTAAACACATGCCTGACTATTGTTATTGTCCTCATCGATGGAGCACCAAAAAACTTAGGAACAATGGATTACCTACTTCCTACGCTTTAGCCAGAGCAGGCTTTGTTTACTTTGGACGAGGAACACAAGTTCAGTGTTTTAGTTGTGGTGCCACTATTCGTATGGATTGTAAGAAATCCGCTCTCCTGGAACATACCAGATGGTCACCAAACTGTGCTTACCTTTCTTTAGCGTTTCCACGGATCACATTACAATACTTTTCGGATGGTACAGTCGACAGGTATAAAAAAGGAACCCCTTCCAAGCCTAACCCTTCATTCTCACTTTCAACGTTAACCAAGAAGCAAGAAGAAAAAAAAAAAGATGAGTCACCACGACTTGGAGTGTGATGCAGTGCCATACGATGAAACGGATTCTGTACGGTTTGGTATTCCCGATTCACACGTTCAAAAGGATTCCTTACGTTGTAACATCTTGGATTCAGGACCCTCTGGAAGTCTCACCACTCATCGACCACCCTCTAAAGAGGCAGTACGTCCTTTATGTTTTACTGAAAATACTAAAGGAACTGGTATTGACGTTAATGACAACAAGGTGAATGTAGGTCCCTATGCGCATATCAGAATACCTGTGAGTTTACTTTGTTATTCCAAGTATGAAAGTCGACTCGAGTCATTCAAAGACAAGTGGCCAAAATTTCTAGAAGGACCTAAACCGGAAGGTTTAGCTAGATCTGGATTTAAATACACGGGAGAAGGAGATAAAGTTCAATGTTTTAGTTGCGGTGTGAAACTTCACCATTGGGAGCCTACCGACTCAGCTTACATTGAACATGCCAGATGGTCTCCGCATTGTCAGTTCTTACCTTTAGTAGCCTTAGAAGAGTACGGGTACGATGAGCCAGATGCCAAACAAAAGAAGAAGTAAAAACAATTCCATGGCGGAGGAGAATACTTCTTCTTTAGAAGAACTTATTTGTGGTTTACCTTTAGAGTTACAAGATCACATTTTTCAGTATATTCCTCCTACTTTAGAAGATCGTATTGGTAAATTACCTTTGGAGATACGAGAACGGATTTACCAAGAATTTGTTCAGATTCAACTGAAACGTAAAGAACAGTTACATCCTTTACGACAGACCTGTTGTAACCAATGGTATTTGAAGACAATAAGACATTTGATTGCTAAGAAGATATTCAAATGGTCAGACATTGATGAAGATTTACATCACCAATTTAAGAAATTGGTGGGGGAAACCTACAATGTAGCAGTGGAATATAGAATTCGATGGAAGGATGTGAAGGAAAAAAATGTGACTAACGTAGACGAATACCAAAAACTGTTAGAAGAACTAACCCCTCAAGACGAATCGCCTTTTCATGGTTTGAAATTAGATAGGATAATCACTGAAACTTGTGTTGGATCATATTCATATCCTTTACCTGCCGATTCCGTTTGGTTGGTGTGTGAGTATTTTGTCACCAAGAAGCCTACTCTACAAGATCGCATTCGTGACTTACCTTCAAAGTTGCAAAAACGGATTTACGATGAGTTGGTTCAGATTCAAGTGAAACGTAAACTTCAAGTGATTCCTCGATTTCAAGGCTATGGCTACTTTCACCGCATCAGAAATTTGATTCTGAACAACGACTATCACCAGTATCGTGAAGAATACAAAAGAGAGTTACTTCTTTCCAAATCGGAAACTTTACCCAAGTACATTAGTGGCATGCCTTTGAATGTGCGCGAAAAGATTTACCAAGAGTTTGTCAAAATCCAAGTGAAACGTAAACTC
This sequence comes from Margaritifera margaritifera, assembly GCA_029931535.1. NCBI lineage: Eukaryota > Metazoa > Mollusca > Bivalvia > Unionida > Margaritiferidae > Margaritifera > Margaritifera margaritifera. Next base: position 2,008,731 of record JAQPZY010001681.1, read on the forward strand.
AAAGTCATTTCTCGAGCTGTGAACTATGCTATCTTCCAAAGTCGTAGAAGACTGATTCTGGCAAACTTATATTGCAATAGCTACGTTCACGGAGACTTTCTCAAAAGGTACCAACCTTGGGAGCCTGGCTATAAAAACATGCCACCCAAGATACCAACCTAAGCCATCAACCCCTATAAAGAGGAGGCGGCACGTCTCTGTTCACGTCACTCGTGAAACGGATTCCGTGGAAGGAAGTCAAACATGAGCCTTCATGCTTTATCGGTACACGAAAGAGAAATTATACTCAAAGTGTTGAGAGTGGTGATGAACATTCCAAGTGGGGAAGAAGACATTAGAACAAATTTATCTTGCCTTGACACGTTTGAAGAAGTGTGTCTTGTTAGTTGGATGTACCAACAACTTCAAGGTTGGAAAGATGTACGTGACTGGAAAAGTGTTGGCTTCGATGCTTGGCTACAAGAAGTACCACAGTTTGCCAAAGATCTAGCCCGTCACCACTAAGTGACTATTATTAGGTAGCCTGACTACTATAAAAGAGGGGGTATGCCTGAACTCTACACGCCAGTTGTGAAACTGATTCCGTGGAAGGAAATCATAGATAAAATTCAGACCTTAGAGGATTATAAAAAAGTGATACAAGAACTTTGTCCATTGAATTTTGGACGTTATGTAGTGTGTGTCATAGTGACTACTTACCTTGGAATTCGTTTTCCAGGACATTCGTTGTGGACTATTTTTGAGGACAAGTGTTTGCCTTGGATTCTTTTGAAGGATCCGTGGTTGTTTTGGACTCAATTGTTGAGTTCCAAAAAACAATATGACCCTGTGTTCTTTTTCGGACTTAGTAGAAGAAGAAGACTATAAAAACTTGATTTTATCAGTCCACGAAAGAAACATTGTACGTAAAGCGTTGAGAGTGGTAATGAAAATTAGTGACGCACTTCCATGTGAAGAATTCATTCGTCACACTTTATCTGTGTATAAAACATTTCAAGAAGTGTGTATTGCTAGTGAGTTACACCAACGACTTTTCCATTGGAAAGATGTACGCCCCTGGAGAAACCTTGGTTTCCAATATTGGTTACAAGAAGTGGCCCAGTTCAGCAAAGATTTGGCCACTTGTTCATAAGGTTCTAAAAGTGAAAAAAGGGGAACCTCCATGGGAAACCCTAAAAGAAGAAAAAGAAGAAGAAGAAGTACCTGACACCACCACTGTGGTTTCAATACCTCTTGAGGAGGTATACCACCACCCTTCTTTACCACCACCGCTACCGTCAGAGGATTCAAAAAAACAAAAGACGACCAGAAGAATGTCACCACAAACAGTGTCTTTCATGACTAGGACACGAAACAATTGTTGTACATTGACGTGTTTATATGACAGTTTGATGGTTTTAGTAGGAGCCTTCATTGTGTACCTGATGATTTTACTTGGCTATTTTCTAACTCGTACTGTAAAAGATTGAATGACTTGTAAAAAAATATGTTATTTGTTGGTTGGTTAGTTGGTTACTTTTTTTAAAAAAATAAACGTGTATGAAAACGTATAAAATGCCTTGGGTTTTTTGTCTTCTTCTCAAAAATCTTCTTACCTCAATCATGGCTACATCTTCTTCTACTACCTCGTCTGCTTCCTCCTCCTCTTCTGTGGTGAAAGTGATTGACGAGAAGTTAGATCGTCAAAGTTGGAATGCTTTGTATCTGCGCCATCCATTTAACATGTTGATTGCTGGACCGAGTGGTTCAGGGAAAACCGAATTTGTCAAACGATTGATCGAACACAAAACTGATTTGTTTGATCGTCCACCTCAACGTATCGTGTGGTGTTACAAAGAGTGGCAACCGTCTTACACGTTATTGAAAGAAAGTCAAGGAGAAACCATTTCCTTTGTGGATGGTATTCCTCACGAAGACGATGGAATCGTGTCTGACGTGAGTCAAACTCATTTAGTTATTTTGATGACATGTTAGGAGAAGACGAAGAAGAAATTAAACTTTGGTTTACACGAAAAGGACACCATCGTAATGCTAGTATTGTCTACATTACACAAAATTTATTTCAACAAAGTAAAGCCCATCGAACCATTAGTTTGAATGCTCATTACGTGGTCTTGTTTAAAAGCCCCAGAGAAAAAACTCAAGTACAAGTGTTAGCCAAACAGTTAGGGGCTCCTTGGCTCAATTATGCGTACGACGATGCCACTCAAACCCCTCACGAGTATTTACTCATTGACTTAAAACCGACCACTCCTGACTATTTGAGATTTCGTGCCAGTATCTTTCACTCTTGGGGTCAAGAAGAAGGTCCTGTCATTTACACGTCCCCTTCAGCTCATTTTTTAAAAAAAAACTATAAAAACAACCTACGACGTCATTTCAGTCTCACACTCTTTCGAGATGACTTCCTTTCAATCTCATCCTTCGCTAAATTGATTCGTGCCTTGTATGGCATCAGTCGTGAAAAAAATGCACAAGTCCGTGCTCATTTGTTAGAAGCGAGTCTTAAAGAAGTGTTACGATGGTTTACTTTGACAGCACGTCAATTACTACAAGGCATCATTCACATTCCTCATCAAACTCAACGTTTTTTTCAAAGACATAAAGTAGCATTGTCACAACTGGCTGATCCTAGAATCGATTCACGGACTAAAAAACAAATCATTTTAACTCCTGGTGGAAGTGGTTCTTTAGGAGGGGTCATGATTCGTTCCCTTTTGAAATGGGATCCTAATGATACTAAAACCAAAAAATCCAAATCACCTAAAAAGAAGAAGAAGAAGAAGAAAAGTCCAAAGAAGAAGAAAACCAGCCCCAAGAAAAAGAAAAGTCGTGCCCAGAAGAAGAAGAAGAAAACCACACCTACCACCACTAACACCCGACGTAAAAGAGGTACTGCAGCCAGGACGCAAACGTACACCCACAAAACACCACCACCCTTACCATCACCACCACCATCACAGTCCCCCATGATGGCGAGGTCTCCTTTTGCGTCCACCTCTTCCTCTTTGTCTTCTTCACCACCCTCTTTTACCATGATGCCTGTTAAACCAGACTTAAGATCCGTGTTTCCTAATTTGATGCAAAAATGGAAACCTATTTCGAAAGTCACCCCGTCGGGACCGTCGACTTCAGCTGATTTAGCCATGGCAGCAGCCACCAACAAAGTACCATCCCCTAAAACCAAAGTCCAAGAAAGAACTGGCATCTTACAAAGTTTAGTGGATTTATCCAAAGAAGAATTGAGACGATTTAGTCCATTGAAAACACCTCAACGTCGAGTCAGACCTGTCGTGAAGTTGGTACGTCGTGCAGACAATCACTGGAGACGTATTCCAGTATAAAATAGAAGGGTAAAAGGCTAAAAGACTTCAGACTTGTTTTCTACCGACTAAAAAAGATGGCTCCCAAACGTGCACACCACCACCACCACCACCAAAAAAAGAAGAAAACCAAAAAAGGACGACTTCCCCCTCGTCTGGCTAAACATTGGGATGTCTTGTCTGTCTTGACCAAATCCAATCCTCCCATGCGAAAATAACTCGTTCAAACAGCTCCTAAAGAAATCATCGATACCGTGTGTGAATGTTGTTTGAACGTGTTGAAAGGAACGGTACCTTTGTCCAAGATACAGAAACAAAAATTAGGGAAACATCGGAACGTTCTTCGTCAAATGGTCAAAAAGAAAATACCTCTTCAACAAAAGAAAAAAATGTTGGTACAACGAGGAGGATTTCCACCTATGTTGATATGTCAGTTGTTAAAAATTGCCGCTCCTTTGTTAGGAACGATTGCTGGACCACTTTTAGGAGGGTCATGCGATAAAAAAAGAAGATAAAAAGGACCACCCTTCTCTGAAAAGACCACACCTTTTTGGTACCTTTGAATGAAATGGAAGGACGAAAACTGACTTTAGTACCTTACAAACGATGGATGGAATTTCATCGTTAGAACGAACAACGGATACCTCATTTAAAACCCAATCCTAATCTTAACGAAATGTCTCAGTTACAACAAGAAATACAATCCCTGATGGAACGCAGCGATTTGTCCGAAACAGAAAAATCCCAACGGTACGGTCAACTTTTACAACGTCTGCAACTCTTTCGCCAAAAAGCTGTAGACGAAACAGCTCCACCCACTCTGAGAGATTTTAAGACGATGATAATGAAAAGCGAACCTAAAGTGACGACCACTAAAAGAGACACCGCCACGGGGATGACAAAAGAAGAAGACGAGCCTAGAGAAGTGTTTCAAACTGCGTCTGCTGGTATCTCTAGTCAAATTGCAGAGTCCTTGTTGACACCCTCACCTACTCCTCATCGAGAAAAAATGAAAGATTGGGTTCATAAGAAGATGTCCACTCCTTCTTCAGCAGAAGAAAAAAAGAAAGACAGCAAGACTGAAGTGAAAAAAGAGACTAAGAAAAAAGATACCATTACCACTCCTGTGGCTCGTCGAACGCGTCAAGCTACTTCGTCCAAACCTCACGACACCAAAAGTAGTAGCATCGAACACTGGGTGTCTTATTGATCAACCATGGAGAAATTGTTAGCTACCATTTATTACAATCCTGGCCATGCTGCTGGTTACGGAGGAGTTCAAAAATTATATCGAGCTGCTAAAAGTCAATTGAAAAGTGTACGTTTACCAGAAGTACGACGATGGTTACAAGAACAATCGACGTACACGTTACACAAACTCATTCGACGTAAATTTTCTAGAAGTACCACTCAAGTGGAAGGGATCGATCATCAATGGCAAGCCGATTTAGCTGACGTCTCTCATTTAGCCACTTACAATCGTGGTCACAAATATTTGTTTTGTGTCATCGACGTGTTTTCCAAATTTGCTTGGGTCGTGCCTTTGACTTCTAAAAGCAGTACCGAATTGGTACGGGCCTTAAAATTGGTCTTGAAACAAAGTGGACGCCAACCTTTACGATGGCAAACGGACAAAGGCACCGAATTTCTAAACCAAGCTATTCAAAAAGAATTGAAACAAAGACACATTCATTTTTTTACGACCGAAAATCCTGAAACCAAAGCCAGTATCGTGAAACGTTTTCAAAGAACTTTGAAAGAACGCATGTGGAAATATTTTACACATCAACATACTCTCAAGTACATCGACGTGTTACCTCGTTTGGTCAAGTCGTACAATCAATCGTACCATCGTAGCATCGGATGTGCCCCCGAAGAGGTTAGCCCTGAAAACGAAGTGACCGTGTTTGATAAATTATTTGGTTCACCCCAGACCAAAAAAAAAAAGAAAACACCCTTGTTGGAGTTAAAGACGGGAGATTGGGTTCGCATCGGAAAAACCAAACGTACTTTTGACAAAGGTTATTTACCTAACTGGACTACCGAATTGTTTCGTGTCACTACCCCCGTCCTTGGACGTGATCCTCCCGTCTATAAATTGGAAGACATGCACAGTGAAGTACTCAAAGGAACATTTTACTTGCCTGAGTTACAACGAGTGACTATAAAAGAAGACACCTTGTACGACATCGAAAGCATTCTCGAACAAAGAACACGGAAAGTAGGTAAACGTCTAGTAGTAGAAGTCAAAGTACGTTGGAAAGGATATCCCCCTAGTTTTGATTCTTGGATTGCAGCTTCTCAAGTCGTCGACTATAAAAAGAAAAAGAAGTAAACTCACAACATGCCATTCAACACAGTAGCCACCCAGACGACAACTTCAACCAATCCTTCACAGAGTTCTTCTCTTCAAGAATTACAAAAACAACCACATTGGGTGTGGTGTGGAGAACTTGTGCCTAAAAATCAAATCGTCTTTTTCTGCCAAATCTTTGTAGTGTATTGTGTCATCGGAGCAGCGATTGCTAATTTGAGTTTACAACAAGGAGACAAACAATTGTGGACTATTTTACTCAGCAGTTGCATCGGTTATCTTTTACCTAGTCCTTCTTTGAAATTTACCACCACGACCGACAACAGTCACCACAACAACGCCAGTCCACCTTCTTCTTCTTCGTTCAGTTACCACCACCACCACCAAAATACTACCAGTCCTCTTTTGGAACCTTTTGAACATCCTTCTTCTGTTCACTTGAGTGACACCTCGGACACCAGAACCACCACTTTGGAACTATGAATGACCAATTTTATTTAACGTTACCTAGTGACAGTTCCATGGATGTGTTTCCCAACAACAGATTATGTTGTTTCACGGCCAAATTACCTCAAGCCATTCAATTGGATCACGATGCTAATTGGGAAGTGAGTTTGGTAGAAATCATTCATCCTACTCAAATCATAAACATCAACAAAACTCAAAACACTATGGTTGTAAAAATCTTGAACAAAACTCTACATGATGAGTTGGTGAATAATGATCCTGAAATCTGGAAAGAAGACCCTGAAGATCCAAACATGAAGGGAGCATTCAAAAAGTTAGTACCAGATCCTAAATCTACTAAACCTACTGTCTATTCTCAGATTACTCTGAGAATTCCTAAAGGATATTATTTTAGTCCTGAACATTTGGTGGACACCATTAGAACCCAGTTTGCACCGCAATTTCAAAAAGCCATATCAGTAGCCAATAAATTTGTAAGAATTGCTTACCATGCTTTGTCACGCCGCTTAATTGTCCAATTTTTCAAAGAGAGAGGGCAACTCATTACTGAGAAAGATAAAGGTTTACCTTTGGAAGAGAGAAGATATTTGACCATTGAATTTTGCTCTGGATTGTTTGGTATTTTGGGTGGAAATAAAGATTTTACCGCTGACAATGATTTAGAGTTTGGAACCAACGTAGAATTTGGACATAAATTTAAACATCCTATCGAATTGAATGGTGAACTGAATTTAATGTTTGTGTACTCCGATGTGGTGAAGTACAACGTGGTGGGACACACATCTGCTCCGTTACTGAGAGTCATGCCTTTCAAATTGGATATTGGTGGTGGTGGTGGTTCTAGTGTTACTGTGGACGAAGAGGGTGGAAGTACTACCACTAGTAATTCTAGTATTGGTGGCAACACCTTTCACGTTCACCGTGAATTTGTACATCCTCAATATCTTCCAGTCAGTAAATCGTATTTTGACAGTGTCCAGATTAGTATAAAAGGAGATTTAGGACAAGATGTACCATTCATTGACCAAGGAAAAGTCACGGTGAAACAACATTTTCGAAAAAAACAAGTTCTCTAACATTCCTCAAAAAAAAATGTATCCAGTGTACCAAGGAGTGTCTCGACAACGAGGACATGGTTTAGGAGATATGTTAAAATCAGCCTTTCGGACGGTAGCTCCTATTTTGAAACCAATGGTGACTCGAGGATTTCATGCCTTAAAAGATGCCGCTTTGACACAAGGAAAAGAATTTTTGCAAAATGTCCTCATCGACAAACAAAATCCAAAAGAAGCTTTTTTGAGAGCAGGCAAAAATGTGTTGATGACCACTGGTAAAGATCTTTTAGGTCTCCGAGAAAATCCTATAAATACGCTTCACGCTGCAGGCTCTGGCATTACTTCACAGCAGCAAGGACAAGGTAGAAAGAGACGACGACCTCAAAATCCTTTCAAAGTTCATAAAAGAACACACGGTAGTAGTACTTCCAGAAAAAATAAGAAAAGAAGAAGAACTGGTAGAGAATTAGACGTATTTGATTATTGAAAAACTGTGAAAATGATGCACCGAGATTCTTGCAAATGTTCCAAGTCCGAACTAGATCTGTTTTCTATGCGTCCCACCATGATGACAATGCAAGAATACCAATGGGTGGAATTTCATCCTGTATCGTCTTTGACGGAATCAGCTCCTATCGAATTTGATATCAAAGGACAAACCGAAGATTACATCGATCTGAATAACAGTTACTTGTACCTGAAACTTCAAGTACAAAAAAATGACAACAGCCTTCCTGGGGAAGCTTCCCTAGTCGCTCCCGTCAATAATTTCTTTCATTCTTTGTTCAGTGGAATAGATTTGTACTTGAATAACAAACTGATCAGCAGCAGTTTGGATACTTACCCTTACCGTGCTTATTTGGAAAATCTCTTGTCGTACGGAAAAGATGCCAAGAACAAACATCTGGATGCTTCTGTGGTCTGGAAACCTGACACCGCGGGTGCCTTCAACGATATATCCCCGTCAGTAGGGGCGAGGATTGACAAGACTGATGATGCTAATCATAAAATAATTCCAGCAGATCCCCATAATGTGGGATTTAACGACCGCCGAAAGAAAATCAGAGGGGACAGTTTAGAACTGATGGATCGTTTGCATTTGGACATGTGGTTACAAGACAAGTATTTGTTGAACGGAGTAGATGTACGTCTGAGACTAAATCGCAGTAGTGCCGCTTTCCATTTGATAGCTTTTTCTAACGAGTGGAAAACCATCATTCAACAAGCCAAACTTTACGTGCGACGTGTGGAAATCTTACCCAAAGTAGCTAACGACATCAATCAAACCTTGAGCAGAACCACTGCTAAGTATCCTCTTAGACGCGTGGAAGTGAAAACCTTTACTGCAGCCGCTGGACTCCGATCCATAGTCGAAGATCACATCTTCCAAGGACAGCTCCCTAAACGTTTGATCATTGGTATGGTTTCTAATTCAGCCTTCAACGGAACCATCACTCAGAATCCATTCCAGTTTGAACACTTTAACGTCACCAAGATAGATGTCAGTCGAGATGGCAAGACCTTGTGTACCAGACCTTTTGAACCTGACTTTGGTACCCAGAGAAATTACTTACGATCTTACTTGACCCTGTATGAAGCCACAGGACAGTTAGGTCGCGACACCAGCCACGGCATTTCGTACGAGGATTATGCAGGAGGGTATGCCTTGTGGGGATTTGATTTCACTCCGGACCAAGGCAGCGATGAAGGACATTTCCACCCTATAAAATCAGGCCCTCTTCGTGTGGAACTTCAGTTTGGTCAACCTCTAGGCCAGACAGTGAACGTCGTCTTGTTTGCAGAATTTGATAACACTCTAGAGATCAACAGTTTGAGAGAAGTCATTGTAGACTATTAGAAGAAAGAAGAAACAAAGATGCAGAACGTAGAACCTATGGAGATAGATGAGGGATTTTGTGAAGTGATTCACCAGTCACCAACTACCACAAAGGATGATGATAATGATGACGAAGTCATTCGTTCAGAACCTAAAAAAGAAGAGACTAATACTGTTATTACCGAGTTTGTTGGATTTTAACCTTCTCGATGGCCAGAACACGAAAAACAGTTAGTGACCTGTTATGCTCAGGAATTGAGTCCAATCATTAACAGTCTGATTAAAGAACAATGTTATGGATGTCAAACCGATCTTCCCAGTCAGATACAACACGACAAATGTATGATGATGACAGGTGAAGAACAATTGGATGAATATTTGGAAACGACCTGGTCAAAACTCTCAGATGAACACGTGTTGAGACAGTGGTATAAAGTCTTGCAGACTTCTTCTTTTCCTCCACTCATTCCTCGGGAGATCAAACGGATTGAAGGACTCATTGAACAGAGTGCAGAGCCTATCCGACGTGAATATTCCTGGAATTACAAGACAGATCAATTCAAGTTCAAAGTCAGGTGTGAATTGATAGTGAGTTATTTCCATTGTTGAAGGACAAAAGAAAATGGATACCAGGGAACTTCATTACTTATTGAATCGTAGTTCCTATACTTCTTCTTGGAATCCTGTGGTATGTGCTAAAGATGAACTACCTCATCGTGAACCAAAAAACGTTCATGCCTATGTCATCAATACCGACGACAGTCATCTACCAGGAACCCATTGGATTGCCGTGTACTTTCCCAATGATCACTGTGGTGTGGAATATTTTGATTCTTATGGATTACCTCCTTTGGAAAAAGACATCATCGAGTTTATGAGAAGAAATGCCGTCTCAACTCGATTCAATAATGTGAGACTACAAGGATCAGATTCTATGGTGTGTGGACAATATTGTGTTCATTATCTTCATCAACGCAGTCTTGGATATTCCTTAGAACATTTACTGACTTATTTTGATAGTGACTATGTTCGAAATGATGCTAAAGTACAACAATGGTTTTGTCAACGTTATGGTTATCTCTTGTCTTTAGCTCACAATCGTAGTGTACATCAAAATGATGTCGATGATGTAGAAAGTTTCACATTTACTTTACCTTCCCAACGTTGTCAACCTTGTAAATATGTTCCTGTTTGAAAAAATTTCTTTGTTACATGGTTAGTTTTTTTTTAAATTTTGTGCATTGTTGAATAAACAAATTTTGTGGATTGTTGAAAAAAGAATGGTGTTGTGTGGTTTTTTTATTGAATTTGAAAAAAAAATGAATATGTTCTTTTCTCTCTCTTTCTATCGATCTAAAACCTCTATCTATGATCTCCCTGTCGATCTGAAAAAAAAAAAACCTTACCATGTTTTCCATCGCGTCCGCGCGTTAAGCATATAAGGCGGTTCACTGGCCAGTGTAGTCATTCTCGTTGACTCGTCAAGATCTCACCAGTTCCAAGAAGAAAAAGAAGAAGAAGATGGCTGCCACCAAGATTACAAAGCTGAATGAAGCTATGGTGAACATAATGAGGGTGAAGAATCATTTGATGGAGACCAACCCAGAGAGAAAGACCATGACGTTCATTCAAATGGCTCATGATCTAGTAGAAGAGGTCCTGAGAGAAGAAATACTTAGAGAAAGAACATAATGGGAAGCAGCACAACGCCTACAGCAGCAGCAGCAACAAAGACAGCAGCAGCAACAACAGCAACAACTTATGCAGCAGCAGCAGTCAAGCAAACTATTTGACGGTGAAGTCCAATGCAAGATTGACTGCGAGGAATTTGCTTTCTCTTTCACCCGAAAGAGACCTGCCTGTCTGAAAGCGGTAAGACCAACTATCGCTAAACGTGGCCGACCTGCTGGAGCTGCTACTGCCACGGCTACATCCACCTTAAGAAGTTAAAAAACATAACTTCTTAAACCCAACGGCCCTTCTTAGGGCCACCCAATCTCTAGAAAAAGATTACTACTCTCCAATATTGCCAAAAATATCTATAAGTGTGTGTTTTATATATTATTTTTTTCTGATAGTCTACCACCCCTCAAACAAAAAAAACCCTTCTCCCATATATGATTTGTGTGGTGTGTGATTGATGATATATAAAAAAATTTCCCTCCCAAAAAAAATTAATATAGATAGTGTGTTTGTGTGTTTGATTTGTTTTTAAAAAAATTTCCCTTCCCCAAAAAGTTGATAGTGTGTAAGTTTCTTTTAAAAAAAAAAATAACAAAAAAATTAGTATGGTGTGTAGGTTTGATTTTTATCAAAAGTAGTTTCTTTTAGGTCCGCGCTTTTTAGAGTCAGGGGTCATGGAGTGTAAACTCCGCGAAGCCAAGAATGACGTCAGACGCAGGGGTAGTGGGGTGATGTTTTTTGTTGTTTTTTTAGGTGTAAGGGATGTTTTCCTTCACGTCCGCGCTTCTAGTATATTAAAACCACGTCTTCACCGGTTAAGCTACCCCGTTTTATCTATCAAGATGAACACAATAGAAATTGTGAGACAGATTAGAGTTCATTTAGAGGTGGCCTGGCACCTCCTTAATGAAGTGGAGAAAAGGGAGGAGGAGGAGAAGGAAAACAAAATTCCAATTAGACCCCACCCCATGATGGAAGAATATTGGGAGCCAGAAGCGACTCATCCTCCGTCGGCCTTCACAGCTCCATGTAAACAAAGTGAAGAAACATGGAGGGGGAGCTGCCCTGTATGCAGGGCAAAGCCAGGGAGGTGTCAACCACCTCTAAAATGAACTCTAACATAAAAACAAAAAAAACAACGGTCCTTATCAGGACCACCCATTATCAAGAAAGATTAATTCTATTCCCACACCCTCCCCCACCCCGTAATGTAGTGACGAAGACAACGTCTACTACTATCAAAAACACCCCCACACCCTCCACCCCTTTTTGATGGTAGTAGACGTTGTCTTCGTCACTACATTACGGTACGACTCCCGCTCGTACCCAGAGTGCCCCAGCCATGTTAAACTCCCGTTGGTACCCAGAGTGCCACCGACACGTTAAACTCCCGTTGGTACCCCAAGTGCCCCCGACATGTTAAACTCCCATAGAGTACCCCAAGTGCCACCCCAGTACCTATTTACCCCCCCTTAACTACTCACATACATATATATATATATATATATATATATATATATATATATATATATATATGTATGAATACAGTTCTGCACTGCAACCGGTTCCATCATCAGGTGGGGATCCCCTTTCCTAGAGCTTTAGAGCGTTTTGTTGTTGACCCACAACGCACTCCAGGGGTGCGACGACTGAGTTGATCATCTATCTCTTTAGCCAAATCCAATGTGAGGCTTCTTCGGCCTGTTTGCAAACCTTGGTGACTAAATTTCTGGGTCTTGGTACTGTACTCCCGATGACTCCCAGCATCAGACTATATATATATATATATATATATATATATATATATATATATATATATATATATATATATATATATATATATATATATATATATATATATATATATTTGTAACAAGATATATACATCTACAGAAAGTTTATAAATATAGACGTTGATATGGATATAGATAAATAAAGAAGAAGATATCTAATATCTAATTTTCATTTTTTAAAATTTCTTTCTAAAATTCTATAGAAGAATTTTCTCTGTTTGGCGATAAGTATAGTTATAGATTTACCTCTGTATTTATTTTGTTGAAATTTTTAGCTTTAATTTCTCTAATAATTTATTTGTGATCACCGTGATATCAATCCATTTTTTGAGTTTTGTTTTCCCCACTGTCTTTTTAAAATGGAGATTATTGATTGAGGTCATTTTTGTTAACTTGCCTCGCTAAATGAAGCTACAAAGGGAGCAAGGGCTATTCTAGTCCCACTCCAGTATATAAAAAAATATCAATTACAAGAAATAGCATAGCATTTATCATGAATAATAGCTAAGAGTAAAATCCAAAATTTTATTTCACACAATCATCCATTTCACCATTTTTCAAGTTCAATGACTAACATAACGTAATTAAATCAATTTGTATTTTGAACAAATATTTTTCGTGCCAAAGACAGAGTTCAGGCATGTGTCTAAGCATATGTCCTATAACACCCAGATGTACATTTGACAAAGATAAGTGTGTATCGTAATTATTGTGTGCCATTTCTTCCCTGCCTTTAAAGGAAGAAACTGTATGGTTTGATTATTGTAAATTCTATCCTTTCAGGAACTAATAACAGTTTTGTTTATCCATCATTAATGCTTCGTAGTGGTAATTCCATATCTTTTATAACATAAAACAGCTATCTGCGTATTTTGGTGAATGTAACAAATTTAATTAAATAAAATCATTCCCGGTTATAAAAATAGCGAGACATTTGTTAGAAAAGTTAGAGATTTAAAAAGTGGGTAAATTGATCGATTTGCTATGAAATCATAAAAGTCAGAGATTTAAAAAGTGCGTTATTGATCGATTCGCTAGGAAATCGAGATTTAAAAAGTGGGTAAATTGATCGATTTGCTAGGAAATCATAAAAGTCAGAGATTCAAAAAGTGGGTTATTGATCGATTCGCTAGGAAATCGAGATTTTAAAAAGTGGGTACATTGATCGATTCGCTAGGAAATCAGAAATGTCAGAGATTTAAAAAGGTGGGTAAATATATCGATTCGCTAGGAAATCGAGATTTAAAAAGTGGGTAAATTGATCGATTTGCTAGGAAATCAGAAAAATCAGAGATTTAAAAAGTGGGTAAATTGATCGATTCACTTGGAAATCAGAAAAGTCGGAGATTTAAAAAGTGGGTAAATTGATCGATTTGCTAGGAAATCGAGATTTAAAAAGTGGGTAAATTGATCAATTCGCTAGGAAATCAGAAAAGTCAGAGATTTAAAAAGTGGGTAAATTGATCGATTCGCTAGGAAATCGAGATTTAAAAAGTGGGTAAATTGATCGACTGGCTAGGAAATCAGAAAAGAAATGTGTAATCAGTTCGTTCTAATGCCTCATTATGACATTTAATTGAAAGAAATAAGTGTTGGGCTCGTTCTTGTTTTCGTTAATTTTATTGCAACCAAAGTACATTACTTTACTCATATAAACTTTTAATAGTATTTCACAATACATAAGTAGTTTGATTTGTCTTATATACTTAGAAGTCTTTTTTTTCTTCTCGTGAATATCAATTTTAGTGAGTTTCCCCAAAACTTATAATTACATTTTCATTGGTATTAAAATTCACGGAGATGCCTTTGAGTGAGGAAGTGATCCTACTTTCTTTAGAAATATATACTTGTTTGCCCCGATCGTTAAATATGTGATTTGTAACAACCACACACACCACGAAATTGAATATCTTTAAGCTATTTCAAAAGTACATTAAGGATACGAGGTGTTTTAACTAATGTTTCTTCCTTAGATTCTAAATATAAAGGGATTCTTGTTATTATTAATTTTGCTCTTTCTCAGACTGTATAATGACCAATTTATATAGGTGCATTACATACAAAATGCTATTTCTTCCAAAGTTTGGCAACATCATTGTTTGCTTGCCTTAGGTATCTCTCTTCTTTTTTCCTTTTATCGAAACTTTATCCTTTAATTTTCAGCACACCCAATTTGTTGCTGGTGTTGTTGTTTGTACGTTTTGATTTTTCTTTTGTTCTTTTTTTTTTCTTTAGCGCTTGTCATGTTTGATTAATTTGTACTACTATATTTGTATGGGGAAGGAATTATCTAATGTTGTGAATTATCTAATGTTGTGAGAACTTAAACATACCACGAAAATTTGTACCTCACGAACAATTGTGAGTTTACAATATGCTAGTGTCCGCTTTGATTTTCGTATAAATAACTGTTGTTTCGAAGATTCACCTTCCTAAGCATGATATATTTCTTTTCAGAAAAGCAATTAACAGTGTCCAGGTACAGCGGAACTGACAAATACATTTACATCCAGATGGCGTGAGTTTTTACAGTAGACCTTGCAGTTACTTGGTTGATCAATTTCTCTCATTATCTATTGTTCTGAAACAGAGAGCCAGTCCAGAAATTCTGTATTACACTCAAGCCTTCTAGCAACCGACACGTGTGAGGATAAGCTTCATCGGAGTATAGACTTGAAACAATATAAAGGCCCGGTAGTTTTGCGTTCGGAGCCACGTGATCAGTGCACGAATAACACTTACTAAATACTTGCTTGCGTTTGGACACGTTTTCTAAATATTATGGATCAATAAGAAAACAGAAGATAATTCGTAGAAAATACCTGCAACCTTTGAAAATGTGCTGATCAACTGGTAATACCAACCTCAATGTAATGTGTGACTATCCTTCATCTGAGCTGAAAAAGTGGATTTAACATTTAGCAATTTGTAAACAGTAACCCAAATCCCCTAAATCACAGCAAACAGTAACCCCAACCCCCAAATTACAGTAAACAGTAAACCCAACCCCCTATATCACAGTAACAGTAACCACAATAAAATACAGGAAATAGTGACCCCAACCCTCTAAATCACAGAAAACGGCGACCACAACGCCCAAAATGACAATAAACAGTAACCTCACTCCCTCAACAAAATCACAGTAAGCAGTAACCCCAAGCCTATAAATCACAGTAAATAGTAACCACAACACCATAAATCACAGTAAGCGGTAATCGCAACCCCCTAAATCACATTAAACAGTAGCCCCAATCCCTAAATCCCAATAAACATTAATCCCAACCCCCCAAATCCCATTAAACAGTAACCCCCAGCCCCTAAATCACGGTAAACAGTAACCCCAACTCCTAAATCACAGAAAACACTAATTCCAACCCCTAAAATCACAGTAATCAGTAGCCCAGTACCATAAATCCCAGTAAACAGTAACCCTAACCCCCTATATTACAGAAAACTCTAACTCCAACCCCTAAATCCCAGTAAACATGAACCCCAACCCCAAATCACCGTAAACAAAATCTCAAACACCCTAAATTCACAGTAAACAGTAACCCCAGCCCTAAATCGTAGCAAGCAGTAGCCTCAACCCCTCAAATCACAGTAAACAGTAACCTCAACCCCTTAAATCACAGTAAGCAGTAACCTCAAACCCCTTAAATCATAGTAAACAGTAGTTCCAACATGTAAATTCCAGTAAACAGTAACCCCAACTCCCTAAATCACAGAAAACACTAACCCCAACCCATAAATCCCAGCAAATAGTAACTCAATACATAAGTCCTAGTAAACAGTAACCCCAACTCCCTAAAGTCCAGTAAACATGAACCCCAACCCCGAATCGCAGTAAACAAAACCTCAAACACTCTAAATTCACAGTAAACAGTAACCCCAGCCCTAAATCATAGCAATCAGTAGCCTCAACCCCTCAAATCACAATAAACAGTAACCTCAACCCACTAAATCACAGTAAACGGTAACCTCAACCTCTTAAATCACAGTAAGCAGTAACCTCAAACCCCTTAAATCATAATAAACAGTAGTTCCAACATGTAAATCCCAGTAAACAGTAGCCCCAACCCTCTAAATCATAGTAAACAGTAACCCCAGCCCCCAAATCACAGTAAACAGAAACCCCAGCTTCATAAATCCAAGTAGACGGTAACCCCAACCCCCTAAATCCCAACAAACAGTAACATCAACCTCCGAAATCCCAGTAAATACTATCCCAAGTCCCAAATCCCAGAAAAAGATAATCTCGCGCACAATAATTTCCAGTAAACAGTAACCCCAACCAGCTAAATCACAGTAAACAGTAACCCCAACCCTCTAAATCACAGTAAACAGTAACCCCAAATCATACATCCCAGTAAACAGTAACCCCAACCCCCTAAATCACAGTAAACAATAATCACAACCACCAATCACAGTAAACTGGAATCCCAAACCCCTAAATCCCAGTAAGCAGTAATACCAATCCCTTAAATTCCAGTAAAGAGTAACTACAACCCCCAAATCACAGTAAACAGCAACCCTAACCCCCTTAAATCACAGTCAACAGTAACTCTAACCCCCTAAATCACAGTAAACAGTAACCATAATCCCAAAATCACAGTAAGCAGTAACCTCATCCCCCCTACATCACAGTGAACAGTAACCCCATCCCTAAATCACAACAAACAGTAATTCCAACCTCCTAAATCCCAGTAAACACTAACCCCAATACCTAAATCCCAGTCAATAGTTACCCCAACCCCTAAATCCCAGTAAACAGTAACCCCAACCCCCTAAATTACAGATTTCAACCTACATGTTGTATTCCAAAACGACCACATATCTTCTCTGTCGTTTACTTACGACTACTTGCACAAACATCTGCATAAAATAAAACTTATTCCTTGAAGTGAATCATTTATATCTTTGGATTTTATCCATTATTTGGGTCACAGGGAGCTCAATAAGTAATAATGTTACTATAATACTTGAAAGTTAAAGAGAATGCACGTTGTTTGCGACTGTGTGTGGTGAGAGGGCGTATCAGAAAGAAGGAGAGACGGATGCACAGATGACCGGACAGATGACAGTTGAAGGTTATCCCACACTTGTTCTCTAAACAAGGACTCAAGTGCAATCTCTATGACAGACTCAATATCTATTTGATAAATTATCTCAGTTTTCAGTATATTTTCATTCAATCTATATAATGAAGGATAGTCAGTACATGTACACAGCCATGAAAAAAGCAGCTATTCTTACTCAGTGAGATCCAGGAAGAAATCCGATATCCTGTCGAAGGCAGCTTTGTCATTTGGTCGATTATAGCATCTGAATTATATTACCAAACCATGTCTACGATGATATGCCAACTGAAGTGGTTTTAATGTCACTTTTACAGAGATAAGACGCTGCGGACGAGAGTAAATTAACGTATAAATCCATGTTAAATATGTCGCATGTAACTAGTATCCCCATTTAACGGGATCATTCATAGGTCATCGAATAAGGTAGGATAGTTCCGATTTATTTTTATCATATCAGACATATTGGTACAGTCAGTAAATTGAGGACTAATAAATTAAAATAATCTGCATGAATACTCTTTAAGTGGTTTAATTCTGAGTGATTTTAAAACAATGACTTAAGAAATATTCTAAGAAAAATATTGTGACTATGTTTAGCTGAGTCCCTAAAACATCATCCCTTCCGTGAGCTCATTTACCTGGCTACATACAGTAACAATGTAAGTGGTAACACACACATTGTATTATTACATCGTATAGTGCTGGTACGATAATAACTGACATTTTGCAAAGTAAATGCCAACACCTCTAAGACAATCAAAAGGTAGATATCCTAAATAAACATTTTTTCAAACAAACAAATGATGTCGGACAAGCTAATGATGCTACTTGTCTTGCGGATCAGCTCAGTGTGTGATATTCACTGAAGTCCGCGAGAGACCTAAATGAATCTCCATAAATCTTCATAATTTTCCTAACATATTTTAGACACTTCCACCCACCAACGACAGTGACACAGGAATAAAAACCCAGAATCCGGTACAAATACTTTGTGTCTTCCTGCATGCGACTGTGTTTATTTGTAATTGAGTCCAGTAATATTCAGAAATGTCGCTGGAATTGAAACTCTTGTATATTTTAATTTTGAACCCTCCCAAGATCCGTCAGTTCCCATTATGGACTGGACCACGGTAAGTGTCACAAGAGGAGACAGCCAAAATTGCCAAGTAATTGATATCTGGTTAGTTACCAAAGTACTGAAGGTGAGTTCAATATATAAACTTCATGACTTAGCATTGGTCGGTTTGTTTTGTATTCAAACATAAATGTCCGATCATTGGTCGGTTTGTTTTGTATTCAAATATTTATTCACTGGCCATTTAGACTAGCCATAATAATAAAGACTTTATAATAACTATTAATAGATAAATGCCAGATTCCACCTCTTTGCTAGAATGTAAAGTGCCACATAACCCCCGACGGAATTGATTTCGCGCATGAATATTTCTTTTCCTTTT
The DNA here is from genome assembly GCA_029931535.1 of Margaritifera margaritifera. Classification (NCBI taxonomy): domain Eukaryota; kingdom Metazoa; phylum Mollusca; class Bivalvia; order Unionida; family Margaritiferidae; genus Margaritifera; species Margaritifera margaritifera. Next base: position 2,027,739 of record JAQPZY010001681.1, read on the forward strand.
CATTTACCATTTCATTGGATTCACTTCGCAAAATGCAACGCATGCATTTGCATGAAATGATTGGTCACTACTACATTGTTTTTTAACTGGACAACTGTACATTGAAGGACAAATGTTTAGTGTCCATACAAGTTTCAAAACTATACATGAGCTTGTTGTAAAGATGCACATAGTTGACTATCCCCAACTCAATCTGCCTTGTAAATCAGCAAGACTATCATCAGGATAGATTGGAACAACTCTGCTCATAGCTGTGGCACGGAAATGAGAAAGTCAAAGAAGAGAAAAATTAAAACAGTTCAAGAGAAAAGCAGGGAAGAATCCAGAAATATTGTTTAGTATCATTTAGGGAGTGTGTAATCAAGTAAGCGAGGGGTCTGTGGAACACAACCTCTGGTGGGTGCCACGAGGGTGATGCCCCTGGAAGCTCCTGCATTTTAAGCCTTTCCAGGGATAATTTTTACCATCAGACTGTAAAGAAAACTTACCCATGGAAACATTCCGGTTCTTTCGGGTTCATTTTATGCTTGTTGCTGGGTGGGGATGGAGGCAGACCCAGTTAAAATTGTACTCCTAGTTCTAAATGTAATTTATTTTCAAGATCTTTAAACTATTGTGCTTGCCTTACTTCTTTGTTTGGTATTTATTTTGCTTCTTTTGTTGAAATAACCCATCTGACGTTTGTGCATCTAACTGGGTCCTAAAATGTTTAAACCTATTTGTGATCAAATATTTATTTTGCTATGTTCTTTAATGAACTGTGCAACATTATTGTATTAAGCAGTTCTTTCTTGAGTTTAGTTGGTGTAGTTTCTCCTTGCCTACTCAGGGATAAGACATGGTGAAATGAGTAGAACAGCCAGAGAAGAAAGCATGCAATCATATAATATTTAAAACATTTTGTGACTTTCTTAATGGGACATTGCAAAATACTCAACAAAAAATGTTATGCAGACAAGCCTTGGCCCAATCCCAACACCTTGATATGACTCAAGGACAAAATTGGTACATATACCCAATTTAAGACACAGAATATGAGTATACTGATACATTGAAATGCTCAGTTTGTTCTTAACCCCTTTTATTCTTTCTTCCCTTCTATGAGGCATGTAATTGATGAACTCTCTAAAATAATGATGCTACTGTGTACGCCAAGTCTTTCCTTCCACGTGCTATTATGTGTGTCAAGTCTTTCCTTCCACATGGACTATATTGTTGCGAGATTTAAAATGAAAGATTCAGCAATACAATTAAAGATTACAACTTGGTTATTTAATAATGTTTTACATTTAGTCCTATATGAGAAGTACATTATTTGCAAGACTAAATTTTCTGTTTTATCGTTTCCTCTCCTTGGGAATATCTGAGGAAATTATTGTAACACAGCATAAGTTTATTACAGTTCGTATGGAGAGTCAATACAACTTTGTCAAGCGTCTAGTATCTTTATTGGCGCTGCATTTTTGCCTGTGGGGGATAATAGCATATGAATTGTGTCAAGGGAAATAGTCTACAGTAATATAAATGATCTATAATTTGCCGTTGTGCCATTTAGCCAGGAGCAGAGTGGACGTGGCTTAGGTCTAAGAATGTCACGTTCGCTGATTGCGTCAACAATAGCTTCATCATTTTAAAGAATTCCGGGGGTAAATGTCTCATTATTTGTAATAAGAAAGATCGCTAATAAGGGGTTATCATTTATACTTTACTGCTAAATTTAAAATGCTTTCTCTGAATATTCTCGATCTCATCAGTTAACTACAAACTCAAACCCGAGAGTCCAATAGTATCTATAATTTTAATCAACATATTTTCCTTTCCTCTTTTGTATTATTTGCGGATGTAAATGTATGGCTGATTATGTGACAAGACGTAACAATTATAGCACCATGTTACCACTCATCCTGAGTTTCTTCTTTTGTATTTCGTTTCAAGGATACGAATTTAGACGAAACATATAACGTCTTTTGGTTTATATTCACGTATATGTCCACATCCAGATGGAGGCCCTGATGCAGATATCCTAATGTAATTTATACTTGTAGACGTCACAGACTCGCTCTCAGGAACGACAATTGTGAATATTGGATTGTTCTACTTTCACACTAAAATTAAAGACATTTTTAAAAAAATACTACAATGGGAAAACAATAAACATCTTTATCAAATTAACGTCACAGTTTATTGACAGGAAAATCAGAAATCAAAAAGTTGCCATTTCTGTGAATTTTTTTTTCTAGTTTGTATGCATTTGCAAAATTTATTAATTCTATGACAATTTAAAAAAAATTAATGTAGAAACAGCAGGTTATGAATCGTTGTATCAAATGCCTATATACAAAGAGTGACAATGTTCGAACAGAGTAATACCTAAACACTGCGCACAACAAATCTATTATGTTTCGGATGGAGAATGAGGATGGAGTAAGAGAGAGATGGACATAGTAAATTAATGGGTTTTGTAGGCTTACAATGTCAATTTTCTGTTTCATCGTTTCCACTCGTTAGGAATATCTGAGGAAATTACTGTAACACAGCATAAGTTTCTTACAGTTTGTACGGAGATCCCATAAAACTTCCTCAAACGTCTGGTATCTTTATAGGCGCTACATTTTGCCAGTGGTGGATACTAGCATATGAATTGTACCAAGAGAAATAGTCTATAGTAATATAAGTGATCTATAATTTACCGTTGTGTCATTTAGTCAGGAGCAAAGTCCAAGAATGTCACGTTCGCTGATTGCGTGAACAATAGCTTCATCATTTTATAGAATTCCGGTGGTAAATGTCTCATTATTTGTAATAATAAAGATCACTAATAATGGGTTATCATTTACGCTTTACTCCTAAATTGCAAATGCTTTCTCGGAGTATTCGCGATCTCATCGGTTAAATGCATACCTGAGAGTCCAATAGTATAGATAATTTTATTCAATATTTTGTTCTTTTATCTTTTGCATTATTTCTTTATATGAAAGTATGGCTGATTATGTGACAAGACGTAACAATTATAGCACCATGTTGCCACTCATCCTGAGTTTCTTCTTTTGTATTTTTTTTTACGTATACGAAAAAAGACGAAACATATAAACTTATATTGATTTATATTCACTTATCTGCTGATATCCAGATGGATGCCTAGATACCGATATCCAGATGAAGACCTAGATACTGATATCCAGATGGAGACCTAGATACCGATATCCAGATGGAGACCTAGATACCGATATCCAGGTGGAGACCTAGATACCGATATTCAGATGAAGACCTAGATACCGATATCCAGATGGAGACCTAGATACCGATATCCAGATGAAGACCTAGATACCGATATCCAGATGGAGACCTAGATGCCGATATCCTGATCTAATCCATACATGCAGGCTCACTCTCTGGAGTGAGAAATGTTAATATTGAATTTCTCTACTTACAAACTAAAATGTAATATATTGTTTTAAATACTCCAGAGGGAAACCAATAAACATGAAACATCTTCATCAAATTACGATCACATTTTATTGACAGAAAAATCAAAAATAAAAAATTTGCCTTTCTGGTGAATTGCCTTTTCGAAGTTGTATGCATTTGCAACTTTATTAATTCTATGACAACTTATCAAATTGATGCACAAATAGCAGGCTATGAATCGTTACATCAATTGTATAGATACAAAGAGTGATAATATTCGAGCACAGCAAAACCGAAACCCTGCGCAGAACAAATCTATTACGGAACGGATGGAAAATCAAGATGGAGTAAATGAGAGATGGAGTTAATTAAAGGGTTTTGTAGGCAAAGAGGTTGTCTGAAGAGTCCATCGGCCACACAAATGGTATGTTATCTCTTTTCTTTTTTAACGTTGTAAATTCTGACATGCACTACTTTCTACTAGAGTCAAGTCATTGTTTTATAAAATTGCTTTAGTTTTTTTAACTATGTTCGCCAATTCGTTTGCTTTATCTTGTAAATTTTCCTGCTTTGTATGTTGTCACTCTAGATTGTTTACATAATCCTGCTTTCCAAATATAAATTGCTAAGTTTCTTTCTTTGTTTTACAATAAATCATGAAAGAAAGATATAAATCACTACCTTGGGGGTCTTCTCAAATATACCATGAATAAAGTATAACCCTATGTCTAGGATCATTGAAAAATGAAGATAATCGTAAGTCCTCAGTGACATAATGACACTAACTGCTGCGTAATTTCTAATTTCTTTTCCATTAGTTGGTACTTTTCCTACTTGGCAGGCATAAAGGCGTGAAATCAATTGAAGCAACATTAATATATGAAGCAAGTTATCACTGAAAGATGCATTGAAACAGATATGAATTATTAAATCTGCCCGACTTTAGGAGTGCCTTGATATAAACCTATGCGGATTTCCTGCGATTTTCAGACATTTGGACGAAACTTATCCTCATTTTCTCTTTCTACGCCACGATAGCTTATTAAAATTGCACGAAGAGTTTGATTAGAAAAGATATCTGCCAAATATATAGACTATAGAACAGTTTGCAGGTGCGATCTGTTCAAATATTGACGATTTTTTGTTCTTTTTTCTGGAAATATTTTACAATTTATTGCTTCTATTGTTACTGGGATATCGTATGTGCCTTCTATATATATATAGAACTTACTGTAAAGTTTGATTTGGTTGTTTACGAAAGAAGCAAGAACTGCGCCTAATGCGTCAAGACGGACTGTGATGTATCCAAAAAGATATATACTAATATATGCATACGCATGTCATGCGATTGACAGATTGATAACGCACTTAAATTTATTACTTCTACTGATGACTTGCGAACAGTTCGTCCAAAAAGAAATAATAAAGGCGCTTTTAAAATACCCTTAAAATGCATTCGAGAAATTCATGTTCATCCAATTAACGAATTTCATAGTTTACCAAACAGATAATGGAGTCAAACGACTGACACAAAAAAGAGGAATAAAAATATAATTTTTCCGTTAAGTCTTTGAAAAACAATTCCCTTGACAATTTATACAATAATAAGTAATACTTATATCACTAATAGTTAACTACTGTACAGACGCTTGCTTTTGCGATTTTATTTGTTATTTTTTTGTTTTGTTTGCTTTGGGGTTTTTATGTTCTTGCTAAAAATCGAAGTTCTTCCTCCTACAATAAATGCGAGCAATACCTATTAATGGTTATCTGTCATTCTACGTTATCAGCATATTGTTGTGATTTTGGAGGAAAATGGCATGAAGGATCTCTCCCTCTCTGTTTCTCTGTCTCTCTCTCCCTCTCTCACACGCACACACACACTTTATCTGAGAAGGAAATGACGCTTATTATTTACGTTTGGCATATGAAACGTAAAGTAGATGAAAGCCTCCAGCAAAGAAGCGTGATCCCTGTGCTTTTTTCATCTATCCCGATTATTCATACCCCATTTATACAAGAAACGAAGTGCGCCGTTGATCGGGGTTATGTATACGGCATTACACTGCTCTAATACTAATGTTTGAAGTAGTTATTTTCAACGTTGTGGAAAGTGAGGGTTTTGCCGTAACTCACACACTCACGCTCGAGATAATTTGTGCTATTGCTCTTACAATCATGTAGGAGTGGCCAGGATTCCATAATTATCATTTTTCTTCAAAGATATCAGAAATGGTTGGACCGATAACGACTTGACCATCATATCTATCTTTCTATCTGCCTATCTACCGATATATATATATATATATATATATATCCGATATATATATATATATATATATATATATATATATATGTGTGTGTGTGTATGTGTGTGTGTGTGCGTGTGCGTGTATGAGTGTGTGTATACGGCAAATAACGCTTTTAATAAGCACTGTTCTTTGTATTTGTCAGAATGAAAAGTATATCTTTAACAAGCTGATAAAATACATTACAGAAGAAGTGAGAAACGAGCCTTAGGGTTTTCGATATCTTTTAGTCGCTTTATCTCAGGCAAACACAAGAGACAAGCAAAAAAAAACATCTCAGCGAACACATAATCGACGTGACATATATTCCTTTATTTTGCGTAATTTGTGTATTGGCTCTGGCATGTCAACGGGAAAGCAAAGATCGTGTCGTGCTTAGTTCTAAGATATTCATGTAGACCGAGCCTTATGTATCATCATCTTATAGATGTTGTTCCATACAATTGCGAAAGTTAATCTTACAACAGGAGATACACTTTATAGAAACCCATGGTTTCAAATAAACGTTTCATACAATAATAATAATATTGTAATAATAATAATATTGTAATAATAATAATATTGTAATAATAATAATATTGTAATAATAATACATTGACATCGTCAGGAAACTATTACCTTTGCCTTGTCTCCAGATACTTTCCAAGTACTTTCATAAGAAATCCAAACGAAAATAATGAATCACTTATTTGCCCAATTCGATCCAACAAAAATTCTACATAATGTGCGAACATTGCAAACTACTGTAGCAATATATTTTCTTTTGTCTTAAATTAAAAAGAAAATTTCTTCGCATCGTTTTATATACTCTTTGAGTCGTGCAAACTTGTAAAGAGTCATACTTTTTGAAAAATGTGCTTAAATTGGAGAAAGTGCAAACAATGTGTGATTATCCACATAAACATATGTGGCAAATACCTTATTCTGTATTCTCTATAGTACATATAAAAATGAGTATCATAAACATCGATAATGTTGTACATATTCATAAATCGAAACGGATGAATTCCATGTCTAGTTCACACAGAGATGTAAGGTACAAATATAATGGAAGATTTCACTTGTGGACTCAACGAACTTATCTGGCACGATTTACATTCTAGACGGTGTCATTTATATTCTTAGTTAAATAACTCTGCTATAAACACCAATGACGAATCGATACATTCAAGGTTACCAAAACCTCAACTGTTCTTCTGCACTTGATTCAACCTTGCTCCAACTATCTCTTCATTCACTGCATGTGGTTCAATAAATATTAATCCGCTGAAGTTTATATCTTCACGTATTATCAGTCCTTAAACTTAATACCCGTCTAAGGACAATGAAAAGTACTTGACATTATTTAATAATCCTCAATATACCTTCTATGTATGCATAAATGGGATATATATATTGAATTTGCTGGTAAGTATGAGAACTATTGTAGTTGTTGTATGTGTTGCCGCTAGTGTGTGAGAAGGCACTTCACCTAAAGCCAGTGTCTAGTTGAAATTATGAAAAATACAAAATTTTAACAGATTTACAAACTGATCAGGTAAGGTAAATGAGCAGTTTCATGCTTTAGAAGAAGGTACTTCGTTCAATTCTGTTCGATGTTACGATTGTCAATAATCATGAATTTTATTCTAAGTATTTTGGTGGTGAATATATTTACGGATTAATAACTTCTTCTACGTAGGTAAAGCATGGATCTTAGAATAACGAGTGTTATGGTCATTACGTCCATATATGGCTAGTACTAACCAGGTTTCGCATAATAAACGACTACACATACTAGTAGTTGGCTTTGCCAACCAAAGTCATCCCTAACAATCTTCTATACAAATACAACATTTTAAACTTTTGATGCCCAGCCTGACTGAATTAGTTGAAGATAGAACAGATATATTTATTAGGTGGTACAGCTAACCATACTAATGACTAGGTATACTATATATGATGGTACAGTAGGTCAGTCTCAACAGAGTTTACTTCAGAATTGAACTTCATGTTTTACAATACACATTAAATCATGAAGCTTGAAAATCGATTACACACTATGCATAAATCGACGTAGAAAGGTTGTTCATGCATATTGCGTTATCGATTTTCGAGCTTGATAACTTCATTAATCCTGTAAAATATAAAGTTCATTTCTTATAATTGCAAACAGTTTTAAATATTGTTACTAATCTCAAGGAATAAAATAGCATCACTATATTTTAGCCATTGTTTACAAATATTGTCAAGGCACACACCAAGGGCACATAAATACATAAATTATTCTTTTCTGATGTTACGAACAAATTTCTTCTACTTTTTTTGAGACACATGATACGATTTTAACCATTCTGAATGATTGTTACAAAGACAGTTGATACGAATTAAAGCTTCCAAATGACTGTTACAAAGGCTTGGAAAAAAATGAGTAAATATAATTTTTTGCACCTAGTGTTCATGTATGTCTGGCGCCAGGACTTAGAAAAGCATGCTTTTCAAGTGAGTTCAGATAGGTAGTGTCAGAATTGAGCTGGTTATTTATGAATGAAACACGTTCGCAATAGTAACCATGTAATGGCTACTACTTCATGGTTTCTCAAAGGATGTTACTTCCACCAAGTAAATTTAACTTATGAGACAGGAGTGATGATAGATTCGGGAGCATATTTTATCATTAATGCTCTGAAAATGTTGGAGAAAATACTCTCGCATTGGAATGCAAGTTTTATAAAGCTTCCACTTTACATTTTAAAGAGATTTTATTTCAAGCAGTTTCATTACTTGTATGCCCTGTCTCGGTCCAATCATGAAATGACCAATAATTGATTAAGTATTATTTCCAAATATTTATAAACGAGAATTTCTTATGCAGCTTTTTCCTAGTATTTATTATTTTCTACACCTACACCACCCCACCGCACACAAATCCAATTAAAAAATTAAATGTACCTTACCAACCTTTCATTTGTGAAAAGTTAAGAAAAACTTTGAATAGACTATAGTCATCTTTGATTCTTTAAAAAATAGGAGTTACTTTCCATATTACTTTGTTTTCTTCAATTCTATGTTGCACACACGACTCTTGGATAACATTAGGAGTAAAATTTAGCAAATGTTTCTTCAGCAAAATTCAATTATAAGGAGAAAGCTAATGAAAATTAATGTTATTTCGATCAATGTGCGACAGCTGTGCAATGTTTAAAATGGTTTTCGTTTCTTCAACAAAAATGTTGGTAAACTTAGGTGAAAAGCTACACATCAGCCTGAAAAAAATGTACTTTTCAATTTTACTGTTAAAATTGTATATGTATGTGATTTCAACAAAGATACAGAGAAGTATTATGAAATCAAGTAGGGACGAATGTTACTTTAGTGGACTACAGGTATCAAAATGTTACATCCTTCCTACCTGTATATTGAAGAAGAAAGTTACATTCCTCTTGCGTTGCGTTTTATATTTGTATTCAAATAGACTTCACGTACATTTATTTACATCAATTGTGCAAAAAGCTGAATATCACAATAAATAATCTAGCAAACCATTCGCACGCAAAAGGAAATGTTGAAAGAGCATCAATATTCCTAAAATTGACATTTAATCCAAATAAGGTACCCATAAAACAATCAGAGTATTGGCGTTCACTTGCCTGTGGATAGATCAGTGGGTGTTTGTTTTCTGACAATTGCCAGATATAAAATATTTCATACAAAGAAAGAGAATTATATTTAGCTCAGACATTATCAAATATGACTAGATGAATTTTCATCGGTTTGATTTACAAGCCCAATGCCAATCGAGTCTTCTTGCAATCACACTCGAATAAGATGTAGAACACAGACAATCTAAATTAATAAGTTCAATTTGTCAACTAAAAACAATTTGGGTAAATGTCTGTTATAATACATTTTGAGCCTCTTAAACCGAAAGATGATTTGACTGGATATTCTTATATTATTTCAAGAGAGAGAGAGAGAGAGAGAGAGAGAGAGAGAGAGAGAAAGAGAGCAGATGCAATCGGTGTAAACTGGAACGCTCAGTCACTGCGTCTCTTTCACGAATCCATGTAAAGCTGATTTTAATAACCTTTTCAAACTACATTCCAACGTTTGTGAACATGTTTCAGTACATGGCATTGCTCGTAATATTGTCAACAAGCCTTGTCTTGATGGATTTATTTTAATCCTTTCTTATTCTCTTGTATGAGTCATTCCAAATGTTTTTCTCGGTAACATGAATAAGAATAATAGAACGGAGGCTACAATAGCAAGGGAAAAGTACAATTGAATGTTTGTGCACCTTTATGGGTCAACAAATATCTGATCTCATGGACAAACCATCAAAACATTTTTCCATGTGTAAAATCAACGGTCAAATAAAAATATTTAACATATACAAGTTTCGTCACCCAATGTTATTCATAAAAAGTGGCTTTTAAACGTTTGTATTTGGGGATTTTTATCCTGATCTTTCGGTTTAACTTTTTTTTAATTCAAAATTATGTTGAATGTCATGTTTAATTAGAAGGCGTATGCTGCAAAACATTAAGATCAGAGAAAACGAATATCAATGAATTTAAATATATCATCTTTAATAGGATCTTTTTAAAGGAAAAATGTCACAGTTTCAAACAAGGTAATCTATGGCTAGTTGTGGATGATATTATGCTGTTAATTATTTTGTTTCAGCGCTTTTAATGTAATGACACAAAACTTGAAAAGCCAGATGCTAAAGGGTTCATGCTAAATAAGACAAGTTAGAAGCTGTTTCAGAAAGATGGTAGTAATTATAACTCTTTGTTAATATTTACTCATAATTATCATCAATATAATGGAAAAAATATTTAATAGACCATCGTTCGTACATTGTATTACTAAATAATATTAACCTTAGATTTATTTTTATTTTTTATTTTTCTTTCCTTTTTTTGCTTTTTTTCTTCTTCTCTTTCAGTTACTGTAGTGGTAGTAGCAGTGGTAATACTAGTTGTAGTGCTGATCGTTATTATCGTGGTAATTGTATTAGTACTTTATTGTAGTAACCATGGTAACTGGGGCAGCAGTGGCTTTAGTAGCAGTGGGAATCACAAGTAAGCAAACGAGATCAGTTATCTCGTCGGTATCTCGTAAGTAAACATACACGCGATAACAAAGTTTTGTTGACCGAGGATCAGATTGATAAGTATTACACTTCATCTCTGTGGATTCCAGAAGGTATTGATTAAAAGATACACTGGCCGGCCAGATCAATTACATTTAATCAATTTTCTATCAGGATTAACTGAAACATATCTGGGCACAAATGTATTGGTCCAAATCCACGTACCTACTGTATTTGAATCTGTCATGGAATGCATATCCCAAATTATGACAGATTGCCCTGATTGCTTATTACCATGAGTTGACCAAACAATCATATCTAGAAGACAAGAAGTGATGTGTTCTCATTTATCATGTCAAGCTGTTTTTGTCTTCAATAATTTGATTATCACCACCTTTTCTTCAGATCAGAAAAACATGGCATATTTTAAACTGTGTATACCTCCCGCTAATCATGTTTGTTCATACACTGTTCGATACGTGCTTCGTTTTATAAGATACGGTCTTAGAGTCTACAACGCTTTTTAAGACTTTTATTCATATTCAGGATAAAAGCGACTAGAGATAATATAAAACAATAAATGCACGATGTTGCTATGTGCGACATATAAATAAAATTAAACTTTTACTTCAGTCAACACTACTGAAGTTCGATATACGATTTATATAGATGATTTTCAAATTAGTCCTTGCTCTTTGCCTATGGGTCCTATGTTGTTATTTAAAGGTTCAACCCGTGAAGCAACCGAGACACGTAACATAAAACTACACTGTTGGTCAAATTTATGACCCTTCAACATCAATTTTACACGACATGTCCAGCTAGATTTATAGCATGCGATTAAAATCTACACATTGAAATTTACTCTGTTGACTGATAATTATTGACGTGAAAAGTCACAACAGTGGTGAAAATTTGATATCCAGAGCTTACTAAAGTGTATGAGCACCCCTTGCATTAAATATAGAAATTAATTTTTACCGCGTATAATTAATTTACCTACAAATAAACTTCAACATTAATATTGTCAATGTGTCAATGTATTGAAAAATATCCTGAAGCATTTTGAGCAGAACATATATTTTAATTACTCATGCATTAAAAGACAACATCAGCATCAGATCTCTTGAATGATGGACTCCATACAATGAGATAGATGTAAACATGCTTTAAAGAAATAAGTTTCTACATTTCTTGCCATGTTATATAGAAATTGTTTTACATTTTCAGTCTGTGAATTGTTTCACAGAAATATAATGATCTCTACAAATGATAGCAAATCTACGTGCCAATTCTGGACCAAAATGGACCATTTTTTTTTTGGCTTGGTCAGTACCAACGATGCCAAAATTGTATCAACTGGGCCATGTGTACTTAATCTGGGAGTTGAGGCTCATGCTGTTCCTAAAATTAGTTTTGTGAACTTGCGGCAAACGATCAATAAATCAAGTACGCCACCGTGTATGATAATAAGGTTATCATCCTCAGTAATCATTAAAAGGAAAACTCTTAGGAATTGCAAGAATTCGCCTTCAAAAGAATTCATTAATGTCTAAGGACAACATTTTTATTTCATAATCAATACAATCACTAACTCCAGGTGAGGCAAATTTATTCTCCTATTGTCCAATTTAATTTGACCTCAAAAGTTATTAATTGTTGAACTTTCCGATGCAGCCTTTAATTGTATATTTTGTGGCCGCAGCAGATGCTATCTTAGTATTTAACTCCTCTTGAGGTTCATGTCACTTAAACCTAGATTCTGATGACAGAATGGCATATTTTCCGCCTGAGTAAATGTTGCTTCCACAGACGCACAAAGAGGAAACGAAAGTCTTGTATTTTACAATAATAACAATTAAAATCAGAATTATAGTCATAATAAAGATATTTTAGTGAACAATGAAATACAGCATATACGAATTTTAACAGATCAATGCATGTGTATTTCAGCAACAAGGATCAGGTAGAAGCATAAAAGCCATATAGATACCCACTATTAATGTGTCATGGCCATGAGCTATGTGGATATAAGCTGCTTTTTGTTTGAAAAAAAACAGATCAATAAAATAATTACGAAATAAAAATGATTAGTACAAGTAATGAGAGAGAGAGAAAGAAACACGGCATGATATCGATACTCTTGCAAGAGATAATATTCTAACTATAAGTTGTCCATGTAATATATTAGTCTACAGGCATGAGTCATATTTACTAAATAATTTTTAAAAAATGTCCATACGACATGAAAAGACCTGAATCAGAAATAAGATTGTGCGTAGATTTGCATATATCAATGTTTTGCAAGTCATCAAGTCGTGCGTCAATGCACAACAAGTCAACAAGATTTAAACCCCTATAGCCCTTTTCTTAAAGATTTCGAAACAATATCACCCTGGCCCTAGGATAATTAGGGCATTCAAAGTAAAGTGGAAACCACAAGATCGTTCAGGGGGATTCAATAGATGATCACGAAATAAGTCATAATTTAAGGTACTTTTTGATATCTCCGAATTGGCAATAGAAAATAGATATATTCCTGTCTGCGTGCTGGAAGGCTTTACTAGGTTAAGTCAGTTATTTTCGGAAACATTTCTCGAAAATATTCAATGAAGTAAAATGTAATACCTTGTAGTATAGGGATTACTATGAGTATTATGACCAGATATCTCTTTGTGCAAGTATTCAGATGATTAATTATTTTTAATTACAGTAAAGATTGTTACTTTTCACATGGGACTTGGATCTTTATAACAATATAACCGAGAAACTTCATACAAAAAATTCATAGTTTATTTTTAAAAATGTTTATATTCGTATCCATATTGATGTACATGTCGATGACGTTGGACATACCTGTAGCAAACAAGTTGTATCGTCAGTTTGAAAGAGTCAACGCACACATACACGTACCAGCCGGAAAGAAATTGTCAATATTCATCTCTTTTGTATTACTGTGAGATTTTTATATGGTTCTTAGTGGCGTGCAAATGCTCAAAAATATTCGGTGTGTCACTCTGAGGTTGTACGCTAAGTTATCTAGAATTTCTCTGGCTTCGGGTAAAACAGCTGGTACTAAGTCATCACCGTTTACGTCACTGCCAGTAGCAGAAAAATAGGTCTCTTCCTCACGATCATTAATTTCACAAATAATATCTTCAACTGTTGGTATAGTACATGTGACAATATGACTATTTGAATTAACATAATCAGATGAATCAACATCCTAGCTACCAGACCCAAGTAGGCGTATAGCAGTAGCAAGGGGAACATCATTGTGATAATTTTTATTACTGGTAATGACATTTGTTTGCTCACTACAGCATGCCTTAACAAAACAGTTAGCAGCACAGCCAGTGAAAACATCACGTCATGCACAATTAAAAGTATACTGATTGCGAACATTATGTTTATTTTACACTCGATATTTTTGGCAAGGGTCGCGACGTATATTAATGATCAGAACACGTAGATAGACTGATTTCAAAATCAAGATGACTCCTTGGAACACGAGAGAGATTAACTTCAAGTTTTAGTGGTATAGAACGATACATAAAGGATATTTCTACATTATTTGGTCAACAAAGTACAAAACAAAGCATTTCTTGTCATGTTTTAATTGCACTGAACCAGGAATCCGTTATTTTAATTTACCGATTATGAACGAGGTGTGATTATTACGTTTTTGTTACTTTGCGCCTTTGTTACGATTTTGTTATTGTAGCCATTATGAATGAGGTGTGATTATCAAGCCTTTGTTAACTACCGCCTTTTACATGTTTGTTATTTAAACGAACGCCATTGTTTATACGCGCTTCGGCGCGTCCGGTGATGAAAACGTTATATTTGAGTCAATTTTCTCTGACGGACCACACAAATCAAAACGCTATAACCAGTGAAACGTTGTAAGAAAAGGAACGTTATAACAAAGACTTTGGACTACATAATAAGAAGGAATTTGACCGGAGATATTGAACTTGAACGTTCTGACAGAGGAAACGTTGTATCAAAGAACGCACTAAACAATCTGTGCATGTATATATATAATAATATAATATATGTAATAATTTTCTCTCCTTCAATTTGAACACTTTCTAATTACTCACTTTCAGCTTTAGAACAATTAATCCAAATCAAAACAGCATACTCTAGAATAGGTTGCATAAATGAATCATAGATTCTAATGAGAGAGTCTCTGTATAAATCATACTTTTGTAATCTTAGAACATATAATCTTTTAGTAGCCTTTTGCGATATTTCATTTATCACATTCTCTCCTTTATCAGTAATATGAATATCAATCGAAGGTGCTGATTTTAATTAACATTTTCTAAGATTTCATCTAAAAACATAATGTGAGCATATGATCTTGTTGTTTTCTTGTAAATTAGATGGATTTGTTGATTGAGAAGCATTAAAGTTAATGCACCATTGTTGCCCAGAATAGGACTGATGCAAGATCATCTTTAAGCGGCTATGATCGGTAGCAAGATTATCATCAGCAACAACAAGACAGACATGTATCACTGGCAAACAGTTTAATAGTACTATCGATTTGGTTGGTAAAGAAGCGAACCAAGCACAGAACCTCGTGGTACTCCAGCATGTATGGTTTCCATGATGAAGAATAATCGTCACAAGTTACTCCCTGTTCCCTACTCGATAGGCAGTTTTCAAAATACCTTTAACAATCTAACTCTAGTTCGAACTGTCTGCAATCTGTAGTGAAATTCTATATGCCAAACTTTATCGAACATTTTACCTGTATCACAAAAGATAAATAGGACGTCTTTTTGTTTATCAAGAAATGCAGTTGAGTCTCCTGTGAGAAAAACCGGACTGGTTCTTACTTATAAGGTCATATCGCCTTGAAATGTTAAAAACTCCCTAAGAATTATTATTCCAAACAACGTCGAGACAACGCTAGTTACTTAAACAGGTCTATAGTTACTTGGGTCATGAACATCCCCTTTCCTTTTATGTTCAAATGTTACATTAACACACTTCTAAATATATGGTATTTTTTATTGTTACATGCATTTATTAAAGTGCATATGAAAAGGTTTTATAATGTAGCATCCTATGCATTTTAGCAATTGAGCGGTAATTTTCAGGACCAGATAATATGTTGTGATCGAATAGATGAAACTGATCAATAATATCCTGTTTAGAGAGATGAATGTGTTCAAACTCCAGGGGAGATAATAGTGGCCATGAGGCAGTTCAGCTTCGTCACCTATGGTGGAGACAGAATTAAAGTGTTTATTCAGATTTCTGCTTTATGTCACGTTTGAATATGAACTATCCCATCACGTTTAATCGTTGTATAGATTGTACTTTTGTTTTTTAAACTATTCTATTGATTTCGTGATTCTCCACCTTTCCGCATGTAGTATTCATTTATCACTCAACACAGACTGCAGTATTTTTCTTTAGTTGTCTTTAGCCTTTCTAACGGCGATTATTGCTTTATTGCGAATTCTTTTTATCTTCCCAGTAGTAATTGGTATTTCTACGTTTAGCAATAGTATGTATTTTTATTTCTTCGCATAACTTGACGGATATCTCTATTCATCCATGGTTTGTCGTTCGGTCTAAACTGATAATTTTGGTTGGAATGTGCTTTTTAGAAATATTTCTGATCGTTTCAGTGAACTTATTGCAGACACTACCAATATCATTCATTCAAATCCAATCAGTTGTTAGCGAGTCTTGTTCACGTCTTTTTACATCAACGTTGTCGTATTTCCAAATAGTGCGTTTGTACGATAATTGTTTAAAGTTTTGACTGAAATTTCAGCCTATATATAACGGTACTTGATACCGACTTTGCAATATTATATAATATTAGTGGTACTAGTAATTGCCAAATCAAGGCTTGTTTGAGTATTGTGAGTTCGGAGATAAACGTTGTTAAATTAACCCTAGACAGTACCTGTTTTAGCTGCGATTTAGACGAAGTAAGCATATCTTGATTAAAATCACCGTTAAGTAAACAATTACCTACTGTATCGATATCCATGTCAAGGCTGTCTTCAAGATGCAGCCAATGTTCTAATAAATAATTGGGTGGTCCATAGTAAAAACCCAATAGAAAAGATTTACCCGAAGTAAAAGACACAACCAGTAATATATCACTGCCGTCCACTTCTAGACCTGATGGCCCATTTAAAACATTATGTATCTTTCTTAAATAAACAATAAAACCACCTCCAGCTGAGAGAGAGTTGTCCCCTGTCACGATGTAACAGGGTTCGGGACGTGATTGAAAGTAATCTAAATAGATATCCATGTTAGTAAAAGTTCATTCAATTTATTTTACAGTGGGCGACAGTTACCTAAACCTCCTAGTTCAGCAGAAACTAACTCTTAATATATTTCTTAGTATTTAGATATTACCCTGCACTATTATTATACTGTTGGCATTATGTCAGGGCCAGGGTTTGGATGAACAGACATTGAAAGCATGAGTTGAATTGGAATGCATACTAAATGATACTGGCACTTAATTCGCATCAAACTAAAATATTTACCTACTGTTACCTACACAACGTACAAGCAATGAAGCTAATCATTATCAATAATTACACAAGTCAATGATGTATTGGGAATGTTGATGAGACATATCTCATATCCAGCCGAGTCGAGAAAGAACAGTAAAAAGAGAAATCTTTTGCAAAACATAAAATAATAACTGTGATAAAAAAATAGTATGTACTCATTATGGTTAATTGAAGAAAAACGTTTTGAATGATCGAAACAACTAAGGTCACTGTGTATTATTAACCTAGAATCCTGGATTCGATTGATACTATTTATAAAAAAGGCATATATTTTAAAATGTGATTGATACAATGCGATGATAGTGAAATTTCTATCATTTAAGCGACTTTTGGTAAATATGCTGGTATATAGTCGCGATTAGTGCGCGATAAGTGATAACTGACGCCAATATATTCTTGTATTGACGAAAAGTCTTGCTGCAAGAAAAGGCACACTAAATAACATAAGCCAGGTGTAACAACTATCATCATATAAATGTAGACTCAACTAACAGTTTGCAAAATTAGAGAAGAAACTAAATATAAAAAATTACACATTAATGCACAAATTAGAGTTAGCATTAAAATTTAACATTTTAGGACTGTAATTGGGTAATATTTGTATGAAACGCCTTAAAGTATTTACAGAGAAAAAATTAGATGCAAATAGTTATCGACAAGTTGTATAACGCAATTCAAAGTGTATATGGCTTGTGAACGAGTAACTGATATGCTGACGGTACAAAGTTTCTTTTAAATAAACCATTTTAACTTAACCTAACGCACACTACTAGTTCACCAATAATGGTATAACTTAATTTTTATGAGCACTGTAATGTTAGATATAACGTCATGACAGTATATAACACTATTATTTACGTCTGAGAATATATACATATTAGTACACATGAAAACAAAATTGGATATCTACGGAGAAAAGTAAAAAGTAATACAATGTTACTTTGTAGTTGTTCATACAGGTCAGAAACAGTATGCCATCGAACATTTTCAACCGGATATCATAATAAAGGGCTTTAGTAAATATTTTCTTCAGTATAATGTATACCTGTCCATGATATACCTGTCTATGTTATACCCGTCCATGGTATACCTGTCTATGTTATACCCGTCCATGGTATACCTGTCTATGTTATACCCGTCCATGGTATACCTGTCTATTGTATACTTTTCATTGATATACCTGTCACTGGGATATCCGTCCATGGTATACCTGTCTATTGTATACTTTTCCATGGTATACCTGTCTATTGTATACTTTTCCATGGTATACCTGTCTATTGTATACTTTTCCATGATATACCTGTCTATGGGATACCTTTATCTCCATGGAAGAGAGAACCTACATTTAATCCTATGTGACCTTTATAAACAGGTATTGCAGCCTCTATGAATGATAAAATTGTGATAGAAAGTTTACTATAAAAAAGATAATGCACATCCGACGTTAATGTAATGAATTAAAGAGAAACACTCATTTTACATTACTGAAGTGACTTATATTTTACCAACAAGGAATTCCGGAGGTAACGAAATAATAATCAGATTGATTTATCAGTCTATAACCAGTAATACATTGAAAACAAACCAACAATAAAATGTGACATAAGTGTCAATTTTCACTACGTCAAGTTATCCTTCCCGAAATTGTCTTCTCGTCATATCTCCCAATTTCCATGTAATACACTTTACATAAAAGTGCACATATAAAATAATCTATCTTTCTCTTTATGTCTCTCTCTCTCTCTTCCTCTCTCTCTATCTCTCTCTCTCTCTCTCTCTCTCTCTTTCAGTCTCTCTCTCTCTCGGTATATATATATATATATATATATATATATATATATATATATATATATGGAAGTTTCATGTCCAAATACCACACTATTTTAACATACAAAATTAGCAAATAGGATTAGACGCAAGTACAAATCGATAGACCAATTATTACAATACTACGAAAAACACACGGTGAGTATATATTTTGTACAGTTATGTGATTTGAACAATATAGCAAGTAATCAAACACACTACAAGTCTCTATTTGCCAGATCTCATGAAATGTGCGTGCTTTTTGCTAATTGGTGGCAGAACATCTTTTTCTATTGCTCCAAAACACTCCAAGTATATGAAATAACACAATTAGCCAATATTAACTGCTGAGTAACACTTTTTATTTGAAATTAACTAATAATCACTTACTAGTGGACATCATGAATAGATTATGAAATAAAACTGTACATATGTGTCTAGAATCTTTCAATAATTACGTCCATGATAAGTCATCACTGATATCACGATGTTTCTTCTCTTTGTTGTCATTTTTTTAAACACCAGTTGCTGTTTCGAGACAAGTAAGAGACGTTCAGTCTCAATCCTAGGTACATTCAATTACAAAACTCTGCTTCAATCCTACATCTAACATCATGCTGTCCAATAATGATTTTGAGGGGTAGATTGATTGTTCCTGTTTGCAAATTTGCTGTATAGAATAGCAAATCGTAGCATACACTGGAACAATCATTGCACATGTATACTTAGAACCTTTAGACAATGTCATTATTTCTCGTACCATATGAGGCTTTAACGACTACAAATAAATTTATGATAATTTCAAATCTTAGTTTTTTATGAATTTTAACAAGGCAATAAGGACAATGATTAATACTGTATATACTCTTCATCTATAGATGTGCAAGGAAAGAAGGGCCGGGATTTATACTACATATGCTGTTCATCCATGCATATACAATGCAAGAAGAACAGTGATTTATACAATACATACTGTTCATCCATTCAAGTACAAGGCAAGAGGGACAGGGATTTATACTACATGTACTGTTCATCCATACATGTACAAGGCAAGAAGGACAGTGATTTAAACTATATATATTGTTCATCCATACATGTACAAGTCAAGAAGGACAGTGATTTATACTCTATATACTGTTCATCCATACATGTACAAGGCAAGAAGGACAGGGATTTATAATACATATGCTGTTCATCCATCCATGCACAAGGAAAGAAGGACAGTGATTTATCCTCTGTATATTGTTCATCCATACATGTACAAGGCAAGAAGGACAGGAATTTATACTACAAATGCTGTTCATCCATATATTAACAAAGCAAGGACAGGTATTTATACTACATATGCTGTTCATCCATACATGCACAAGGAAAGAAGGACAGTGATTTATACTACATATACTGTTCATTCATGCATGTACAAGCATACTACTTTCCCTATGCTCCAAATAGGACACTATCATCAATTCTGTTCAATCTCTGAATTGCGACGCTCGTCGCACCCAAGCCAGCTAAACAGAGCTTACATTCCTTGAAGTAGTTGTGAAGAGTGGTAAGGTGGCAGTATTCCTGTGTCGTTGTGGATTCATAAAGGTTAGCTAAAATTAATACATTCATATTTTATTACAAAATGTCGAACATGTTCCCTTCAGCGACAAACAATGTTGTCTGTTCATTAAACTAGTTTTATCTTCGTATTTCTGCTTTCTTTCTGTTACATTTTTGTATATGTATACACACCTGTGTGTGTGGTGTGTGTGTGTCACACTTATTCTACCATAATCCATCATCTTTTTTATTTTCAGCCAAGCCCAGCTCTTTGTTATAACATCAATCGCCACAATCTAGTTACGCACGCAGAAAAGCATTAACGGGGAAGGAGTGACACGGCTTGATTTCGCGCCAAAGGTTATTGTGATGCGGTCCTTCAGGGCAAATGAGATCCCACTACTATGGTTACGTGCTGCAATTATCTAAACAGTACGCGCGTATTTCACGTATTTTTGTTGAAAGTTGTAAGGTTAGCGTGATTAAATAAACTCATCTGCAAGAGCAGTCACGTTTGGCACATTGCAAGGATTTAACATCTCCATCCTCCACAAACATCATTTACAAATCTGTATAATCCTCTCTAAGATACTTTCTTATCTTCTGCATGCAACAACGCCTGCTTCTTAACTGTTCTTTGTTTATCCGTATGGCAAATGATGATATTAGTACCTTTCCAACATGTACCAGTGTAGCTTTCCATTTTTGAAATCTACACTGTGCTTCAAAAGTAAAATCTTAACAATTTAGTTTCAATTAAAAAGGCAATTTCTTCACCATTATGTTCAAATTAGGCAGCGATGATATAATTGTTAGTAATTCAATATTAATCAGATCTGTTTTAAACTGGGACTAGAATAACCCAAGCAGAAAAAACGAAAAACCAACGTAATCACGAGCATCATCATCATCATCATCATTGTAATAATAATAATAATAATAATAATAATAATAATAATAATAATAATAATAATATGATGATGATGATGATGATGGTGGTAGCCGTGACAATGATAGCAATTCTAGTTTCACTTTCAACAAAGGATTTGTAAAAAATTTAAAATTGGTAATTGTTTGTTTTACATTTTTGTTTGTTTGGTTTATCTTTTTGTTGGTTTGTGCGTGTGTGTGTGTGTGTGTGTGTGTGTGTGTGTGTGTGTGTGTGTGTGTGTGTGTGTGTGTGTGTGTGTGTGTGTGTGTTTAATACCATTACCTCCACATAATCATTACTGAAAGCATGAGAGGCTTGCTGGAAGGGAAAATACATGTATAAGAAAATATGCCTGGATGTGAAGCTGATATACTATAACACACACACATGAAGTCGTAAATCGTATATATATATATATATATATATATATATATATATATATATATATATATATATATATATATATATATATATATATATATACCGTTCTTACCAAGAACGTATAGAAATTTGGACAAACATTAACATTACGGTCTATGTTAATTGAATTAGATGTATTATGGATTTCGATTGCATTGTCCAATTGACCTAGCTCCCACTTATTATAATGATTTGTTCTGTGTGTGTGTGTGTGATAGAGAGAGATGCAATGTCTGTAACATATTTTAAATTAAAATGTTTCTCTAGTTAGCGAACATAATTGTCTCTCTCTCACACAAACACACACACACACACACACACACTCACTCACACATAAGCGGAACAATTCTCTCGATACTCGTAGACATAAACAAATAAATAAATTAGTAGGCGTGCTCTTAAGATCACGTGCAATTAACACCCTCGGCAGTGATGTTATAAATAGGTTATGGGAGGATTTCGTTGACTACTGGCACACGCTGTACGACTACTAGTTACCTACTAGCAGGGAAGAACATCGTCGGTCACAATTCATAACAATAAGCGGCAACCGGGTCAATCGGACAATCAAATTAAAATCCGTAGTATATGCGCATTTGGAAAACTAACTTAACATAAAACTTGAAAGTTATATGAAACTTAGCTTGATGGGCAGGTAAAATCTGCAGAATGCACTTTTGCCATTACTTTTGACTGGGTTTATCCAAACTAAGTAGTCAGTTTGTTTGTTTTTATCCAATATTGGATTGAATGGAATGAGCATGCAACTCACATATATGTTTGAACAATCATTACTGACATGATGTTGAATGTAATGCGATAGAACACTTGACGTTACAGCTACCACTTAACACCCCATGGAACTCTGTCAAATGATCTTTCTCGATATAACATGCAGTTATGTTTGGGAAAAGTAAGGTTTATTTTTTGGGGGGTCGTCTTCTTTTTGTTGTTGTTGTTTTTTTTTAAACTTTATTACTCCTCCATTCATAGGTAGGTGTAGGTGTAGGTGTAGGACGAGGAACCATCCTGCAATCTACCTTAAAAAATTTGGCAATCAAGAAGTGATAGGCAATGGAGAAGATTAGCGTATCTTTATGTTTCAACATAAATGTAACAACTTTCAATGTACGGAGATATAGAGAGGCAACTCTTTATGTTATATGCATATTATCAAGTACAACTGTTCCAATACAATATTAATAGTTACTGTATTGATCAACGCAGGCTAGGACAACATGCAATTAGCAAATGAGAAATCCAATCTATTTTATATGATATTGTAACTGACATGAAGTCATATAATATATTTCAATGTCTGACATAAATCACATTGCATCTAAGCACTTATATTCATATTCTCTATCAAACACTAAACATATCCACATACTCTAGCAAGTACTTGATTACATGGGCACTTATGAAATATTTTTGACATGTGTATTATTGTGAACAAATTCATGTATGTATACTCTGAGAGAGGGGAAAAAGGGAAACATTTGGAATGTAAGTAAATAGATAATTTGTACTGTCTTTTAATACATTTTTAAAAATTACAAAGTCTAGATTCTTCAAAATAAAATTCCAATTTACATAATCGAAAGCCTCTTCGACATCAACAAGGAGGAGTAATCATGGTATTTTTCTACCTAACACATTTGACTATAGATCAGTCTGATGAATGAGGGCAATTCTAGACTTTTTGTGTATAACACATTTGACCTAAAATCAGTCTAATGCTTTGGCTTGAAAATCTGCACGAGAATAAGCCTTTTTTTGCCCTCAATAATGCGATAAAGGATGACTGTTTGATCCTCATTAATAAGATAAAGGGTGACTCTTTGATCCTCATTATTACGATAAAGGAGGACTGTTTTTATTAAATTGTCTGTTTAAAATGAGACTAGTTTGTAGACTACGTTTAAACGGGACAAAGGTCTCCAGCTCTTCAGGAATTGTTTGTCTTTTTTGCTCATTGGTATACAGGTATACAAATTATAATTCCTTCTCAATGTGTATTTGACAGTTTATTAGTTTGATAGCTGAAATTAATCGATCTGACTAAAAATGTTCTCTATGTCTTTCCGAAGATGTTTATCAAATTCCGTTGTGAATTCATCAAAGCCAGAACTTTTGTTGTTATCCACATTTTTAAGACACTTTACAACTTTAAAATTTTCTTCTAACTCTTATGCTTCTTTTTGTTGTTGATCTGGCTTTAGAGTAACATTATAGTGGAGAAAGTCATAGAAATCAACCGATACGACATCTCTGGGTGAATTTAGGCTTTTGTAAAATTCGCTAGTCTCCTTTTAATCAGTATGTACTTCACTTTTGGAATCAATTATTAATTTTGTAGCTTTGTTTGTAAAATTCATGTTACTTAAATTACAAAAGTACTTAGTCATTTTGTCTCCTTCATCTTCCAATTTAGCACGTGATCTTATCACATTGCAATTCATTATTATTTGTCTAAGTTGTTTAAAGCTCAGTATGTGTTTCCTATATCGTGTTTTTCTTACTGGATCTTCTAAGACTATTTGCTTTACTGTTCATGCTTTAATACTTTACTTTGGAAAGAAAATCACCATGGTGACCGTTCGGGTTATATTTTATTCTAGGAATATTTGATGTTGTTATATTATATGCCATCAATATCACTGATGAAAGTGTGACGCAACCCTGTCTTTCGCTACTGTGCAGATGATAGTTGATGGAGTCGAATCTGCTTTCAAACACTAACTGCGCCAGATTTGTACATTTTAGCAGTGCCAGGTTTGTACACTTTAGCAGTGCCAGATTTGTACACTTTAGCAGTGCCAGATTTGTACACTTTACCATTGCCAGATTTATACACTTTACCAGTGCAAGATATATACACTTTACCAGTGCCAGATTTGTACGCTTTAGCAGTGCCAGATTTGTACACTTTAGCAGTGCAAGATTTGTACACTTTACCAGTACCAGATTTGTACACTTTACCAGTGCAAGATTTGTACACTTTACCAGTGCCAGATTTGTACACTTTACCAGCGGTTGTGCACATGAGTTTTGATGTGCACATTTTTCTCTATGGTTGACAGTTTTGTACATGGTGCCAACAGTTGCCCCACAACACTATTCGCTCGAAAAAAAGATGACATTTTTTTGTAATATGTAACACATTGTACCAATCAGTACATGACTGGTCCACGATGATAGAGTTTTATGCCTAATTTCTAAAGAGCACAATCTGATACATAAATGGAACGTTTTGGAAGGCTAAAGTTTGGTTACCAATAAACCACCTTTTTGCAATTTGAAAACAAAATATTCAGACAAATAAAACAGTGTTGATTTCATTATTTATTTGCTGGGTCTAGTTATTATTCGCTGGCGTTCACAAAATACAAGAAAATGATGAAGACCGCAGGTTCAATTGAATGGTAATGGATATAAACCCTGTGACAAATGACTCTTTGATAGTATATAAAAAGAAACTACGTACAAAGGCTTTTCCAAAACATACACATAACGATCGAGGTTAAATTAACTTAAAAGGTTGTGTAAAAACAATATCGATAGAGATATTTTAGAAACTCAGTGTCTACATATGCATAGCATGACCTCAAGACTGCACGATAATTTGTAGACGAGGCAATATCTTGCTAAACGAAACAGAGAGAAGGGGTTCTCTGCTCTGCGCATTTCCAAGCCCCAGTTTCAGGGAAACATTTCAAAATGTCTTCCTCAAATTGAAGTTTATAAATATCGTTCTTATTGCTTGGTTGGTAATTAGGAATTTTTCAAAGAACATTCAGGGATTAAAATACAATAACAAAACCTTGACTTTCCTTAAAGAAGTCTTGCCTTACCTGTAATTAAAGTTTGAGGATATATTCAAATTTGAAGAAATCCTAAACTATTTTGTTTCAGGAATAAAACAATTTCCATGCGTGAAATTTTAATGCTAAAAGGCGATTGTCGTCCCTTCCAACTATCTCTAATTTTGAGATAAATATATCATAAGGAAGATAATGTAAAACTTAAATTTTTGGCAAGAAATGCTTAGAATTTGAGGAAAATCGAGGCCAGGTTTTAAAGCCTTCATGCGTCATAGCAGCACTGATAAACTAAACAGGCGCCGGTGGAAGAGCTATGGAACTTTATTTTGTCTTTTCGGGAAAATCTTCCATTTTGGGGTAACATACTTTAACTAATCTCATCTTCAGATCCTTGAAATTACAAAAAAATTATTTTAAAACTTATCTTCAGCAAATTTTCAATTGTTTAATTCTGTTTTTGGAGGGCTTTTTCCTTTCTGTTCTTGGGATTTTTTTCCATCGGTAAAGCAGATATTTCCCGTAGTTTTCAAGATGATACGCCATATCTTGGGAGACGCAGATTTTAAAACATAAGACACAATCATTGCAAAAGAAGCAAAAATAAATCGGAAAAGACTGAAGATTTGCATCAGAGAGGATCAATATGAGTACATTAATTTATTTTGTCTTTAAGAAGATATGTAGCTAAATTGTTGTATCTATAATATGCTCTACCGTGCGACAATAAACGAGGAAACAGACAAAAAAGATTTTAGATCATTCATACAAATCCAAGTAAGTATTTTTTAAAGAATAAAATTAATCATAGAATATAAGAAAAAGATGATTACTAACTCTCCTGTTTTTGACGCCAATTTAAAGTAATTAACATGTAATGTCACATGAGACCCAGTATTTCAATATATCCAGGATATACATTAAAAATGACGGCATGGTGGTAAGAGAGTGTTATGGTGACGTCAAAACAAGTAAAAACAAGTGTGACATTGGGAGTGCCGACAGTATTGAAAATTGATGTATCCTGCCTGCTCGAACAACGTGAATCTAGTTCCTTACATGAAGGATTACGTATTCGTATTTTCAAGACCTCATTATGAATTTCCTCCAAATTGTCACGGAAACAAAAGGACAAAGATTGATATTATTGAACTAAACGCAATAAAAATCAATTCCCATTAACCAAATAATTATGTAAGATTCTTCACTTATTAGTCAAATTCTAATGAATTTTGTGACATATTTTCACCCTCTGAATGTAATAGATATTTCAGAAATTCACTCTGTTGTTTCTTTCGTCAAAATTGGTTAAAGATTCTGGTCAGTGACTCAAATAACTGAACCAATAGTGAATAATTGGACTTAAAAATCTAGCAATCAAATTTAAGAAACGTGTAAGACAGGAATACAATATTAATATAAAAGGAGGATTTTATTCCATATACTGTCCACAATTGATATTTGATCCGAGTGCAGCAATCAGATCGAGAAAACAATTGGTATATTCACCATTCTATCCTATGATTGGATCCAATGATGTTTTTGTAATACAAATTACAAGATATGCTACATTTTAGATGAGACAAAGCCATTTAATCTAGAGATGATGGAATGAGTTTTTTTTAGCGAAATAACCCTGGCAACTATACCACCGGCATCTCAGTGAAATCTATATTGAGGCTAAGAATAAAATTGAACAGAGACAGTTTATATGAAATTAATCAGTTTGCCGACCAAAAATAATAGTAAATCTTGATATTAATGCCTTATATGGCTTCTGTATTTGGAATAAAATATAGAGGGATATTAGTGTATTATTTCCGAAGAACGATAAAAATAGATTCCATTGTACGTTAACACCACCTCGCACATACGATACTAGAATAGTTTTACAAGAACTGTTCCCTTGTAGTCAGAGATTTAATTGCGGTTTTTTTTTCTTGGATATACAACTGGAATCGAAAATCTACATCTCCAAAATGTTTTAAAGGAAGGTTAAAGATAATGGCATATTGCTATTAGACATTCGTCACAGAAAGCTATATGTCAGTCATTTTCACCTCTCTTTCGTGACAAGTACTAAACGTTATGATAGAAAAACAATTCTACAGCACCTCTCTTTGAAATCTTTAACCTTCCTAAATTCGACAACAAACAATTCAGTAAACAATAGCCAGTATCATAGTACTACATGAAGGAACGTTTATTTGTCCCATGGTTTCTTTAAAATATTAACAATATTTCAACACTTTTATCTTTAAAGGTTACATTTACTTTAAATAGATATATTTTCTAATTTATTTAAGAGAAGATGTCATACATCATGAGGTGAAATATAGTTTTGCATTTCATGTTCACTTTAAATACCTTTTATAAAGTTATTTAGAAAATATAATGCTTTCATTATCTAAAATGGATCTATTCTAGTTTTGAAGACACGGATTTGTTTTTGATATCGTAGAATTATCACAAATTCAATGATGAATGACTGAAATATCTATAAAAAAAACTGGATATAAAGAACCAAAAACCCATCATTAGCGACTTCTGGAGCAAAAGACAAACACGACAAGAAATATCGTTATTGTTTTGTATTTTCCGATATTTCTTAATTCTAACTTCTGGACAGAATTATATCTAAATATTGTCATGAAACAACTATTCACTCAACGTATATTTATGCTAAATCTTGAAACTGTAATTTTAGATTGATTACACCAATTTTATTGCAGGCAGAAAATAAAGTGTTTTATCTTATGGATCGGACATTTTAAAGGCTCAGCCATATATCACACCTATTAGTATGTGTATGTAAAGAAACACTGTTTTCAAATTTTTAAACAAAGTCATATATCATAATAAGGAACGAAAACTTAATTACAGGATTGCCTGTAAATGTGGAGCAATGCAGGACATTTCTTTGTTATATCAGGCTCTCTCAGTACTCTGTTATTTGGAGGTTTCTATTTTGACGCCCCTTCCCCTGTAACCTTCTTTCCAAAAAAAACAAAAATCAACTCCCGTACACATATAAAAATATATTCCAATGATATCTAAGTTTATAATAAAATATACAATAAAATGATCAATTAGAATTTACTACATTTTCTCCAGCTTTAAAGTTCTGAATTTGTTCTGTGGGAGGAAAACATGATTATTTGACGGTGTATGACACGTCCTCGTACAAAAGCCAGTCAGATGCATTGATTCTCTTCTTGGAGTTTTAATAAACAATTGAAAGTAAGTATTCTTGTTGAAAATATATCATCGATTCAGATAATTAAGTACTTGATTGATCGATCCATTAATTGCTAAGTAGTAGTAGTATCAGCAGTAGTGGTAGAAGTAGTAGTAGTAGTAGTAATAGCTCAATTCTGTAAAATATGATAGATAATCCTAATTCTAAATAAACTTGAACTTCGTTTTATTTATAATATCATTGTTTCATACAACACTGACGTCAATTCAGAACGATAAGCATCTTAGCATCTATTGTGTTGAGATGTCTTCACTTCATCATCAACAAAATATTATCGTTTTCTTCATGCTGCTAAGCCTCTTTCTCCTCTTTGTCATTCTCCTTTCATTCCCCTCGTTTTCGCCCTTATTTTTACTTCACTTGTTAAATTACAGTAGTAATAATTGTGAAAGTAAGAGGAGGGGGAGTCATTTCAGTAATACGGCTTGAAGATGAATTGTTTGTTCTACATTTTCAGCACACCATGCAATGACCCAGTTTTGCCGCGAACAAAATGATTATAAATTCGCTACACTTAAGTTACACCGAAAATTACGATTCCCAGGAGACTGTAGGTCGAAGGTCAATTGCACTTGCTGACCTTCACAAATAAACAGCTAAAGCATTGATTACAAGATTAAAAGGAAATCGATTACATTTCATCATAACTCATCCATGAGCACAATCTTTGCAGAAGTGCTATTAGTGATTGCAATCAATAACATCTGGATATTTCATATTGGATGGCACTTAATTTACATTGCATCTGCTCCAGTCATCTTAAAACTTGAAGAAACAGTAATACGCTAGCTTCGAACAATGTAACATTGCATCTTCCGGATATTGTAATTATCATCCCTTTTACAAAAGTTAAATGAATGTTTTGCAACTGCAAGTTGACAAAAACGAAACTTGATATCAACTGTCGTAATTACTG
The DNA here is from genome assembly GCA_029931535.1 of Margaritifera margaritifera. Lineage (NCBI taxonomy): Eukaryota > Metazoa > Mollusca > Bivalvia > Unionida > Margaritiferidae > Margaritifera > Margaritifera margaritifera. Next base: position 2,057,800 of record JAQPZY010001681.1, read on the forward strand.
TATTAAAGGCCGAATCAGGAGGATTAATTTACTTTCGACGGGATATTTTAAAATATGTTTTCCAATCTCCATAGAGAATAACTTACATTTTCCAGCTAACTTTTAGACCATTAGCCCAAATATTTGACCCCAGAATACATTCTTTACGATAAGATGAGGTAGATAGCATTAATCTGTAATGTACATTACTTTTGTACACCCTAATGACCCCCAAAGTAAAGGTTTGTATATTTAACCCTATCTTTTGAGTTTATTATTTGTCTTTCTTGTCTCTGTATTGTAATTGTTTTCGACCAATCTTCGATGAGAGTCCAAAGCACTAAGGCTAGTTAAAACTCTTTTTCACTGTTCGCTGTCAGTATTTTGTATTTATCTTAATCAATCCCTGACACACGCGATACCTTGCTGGTTCCAGTGCACTTGGAAGGACTATTATTCTCCGTATGATATAAACGGCAAGCGCTGGAACGATCGGCACGGAAAGGACAAGTGGATACAACCATAGGAGACCAAGCTTTTCCACGACCTTTGACCTTATTGTTCAACGTGGACATCATGCAGATTAAATCAAAATCTTTCGGTCTTTAGATCAACTGGAGTGAGACCAAAATCCAAATGACTGGTGTATGTGTGCTATTGACATTTTGGTTCGATGTTTCAAAACTTTTGCTCGTGAGCAAAGCATTATACAACATAGAACCAGTCCTGAAATGTTAAAGTACACTCACGCCATCAACCCACAAACCTAAGTAATGAGCAAGATCTATACTTTCAAAAAGTGTCTGTTTTCAAATTAAGAGGATTTTGACCATATGCTCGTATTTTGAATCACGTGTGTTCATTATTAACAATTATCAGTTTTTCTCAAATTGATCTTCGACTGCGCATTCAGCAGTAATGTCATAAAGTTACTTGCATGGTGAGGATATGATGCGATACATGTACACGACACGACACACGCGATGCTTTCCTCTCATCTTAGATGCGTTTCTGAGGTCTGACCAACTGTGCCTGTCTAGATGAAAACGTCTTCGAACAAAAAAGTATATATATATATATATATATATATATATATATATATATATATATATATATATAATGACTTTCATCTTAAACTCTTTTTGAATTCTTACATAAACTAAAGAAAAAATGTTTTATTTACTTTATTAATTTAATAAATGTCAAGGTAAAAATAACTCATTTTGCTTGCTTCTAGTGACACTTACTTTTCTGTCTTCATGACATGTTTTCGCAGCAAACTGTAAAATAAAGTTACATTCTATCATTACCATGTTTGCAAAAGGGTTGCGCAAGAACAAAAGTTTAAAACATGTACCTGATCAAAGTAGCCATAATTGGCTTTGCAGATTGACTACTTCAGCTTGCAAGTTTATCGAATAACGTATTTCTATAATTAAGCACATTTTGCTTAGTAAGAAAGTAAAAATCACTGAACGTATTTTCCGTGATTAACTCAACTGCAAATAGCGTAGACCCAGGTCTGACGTAATTCACTGACCTATCAAGGTTTCTGTTCAAGCGGAGAGCATAGACCCTGAACTGCTGGCAAATTATACAACGGCAGATCTGTCAACCCATTTCACGTGTTGTGCGTATTACATGCATGTAAATACAGTAGTGGAGTCTTTTTTTTATCAACTCGCCTCTGGGTCCTGGATACAGTTTTCAATTATTTAATATATTATCCAATGACGACATCAGTTCCTTTTATTCATCGATAGTCTCTGAAATATTGTCAGTACACGTTAATAATATCCCCATTGCCAATATTTTGTTAAAATTAGAATGTATTTCTTATCGTTGTTTATTAATATTTCGTTTAACTTGCAACAATCCATTTCAAATGTCTAGCGTCAGGATTAATAGCTCTGTAGTTTAATTGCTGTCAGACTGTGTAAGTTTTTCGTTAATATATTACAATATTTTCTCACGTGAAATTTATTGTAATTTGTAAGCAGCTTGTCATTTTATCTCTGCATAGTAGATTATGAATACACCTGAATCCAGTGCAACAAAAGTCGTAAATGTGTTGGAGATCATTTTAATTATATATCTGCAATTCAGTTATCGACTAAATCTACTTAATTGCTACCTTGAGAACACAATTTCGACATAATACCTACGCATCTGCAGCTATTTTGGGCCAAAACATAAAATTGTGCGCATTAAAGTCATAGCATTGACGTTGTTTATGATACAACCTCTCATATATCCTTTGGTCTATATGAGGAGTGCCAAGTTTCAATTTTAGGTAAAAGGTAAATTGTCTGTAGTCTGAAACAAAAACGATAAAATTATAGTGATTACGAATTTATTTTTAATCTTTTTATTTTACAATTACATCAGCGTACAAAATCTTTGTCCTATGTTTAACCATGCATACATTACGGAGTTATTCAATACATGATTTTTATCAACGTTAGCCTACAACCAGCGACATTTTAGGCTGTAGCTGGTACAAAAAATATATTTTGACATTATTGAATCTGTTATAGCAAAGACATTGCTCAATACAACGATTGAAGATAAACTTCATGTTTTTGAATAAATGCTAGTCACGAGCCTGTTATCGTCAGTCACTCCAATCGATTTTAATTTTATCATAGTCTGGAGAAAATCATCAGTCGCACCATGCAGTGAAAATATTTTTAAAATTAGATTGGCTAAATTATTGACAAGGAAGAACCTTGGAATTACGGGTTGCCCCGATCATTCCCTTTGCAAATTACTTCAAATTATCAAAACGTATGAGGAAGAAATAGCTCTCTTAGGTCTTTAATTCGATTATTCAGAAGATCTGCGACACTAAACGTAATACAACCAGATATTTCCTGGTAGTTATTATTCTTCTGTAAGATTAATTGCAGTTTTAAAATGTGTACGTCGAACTCTGCACATGCTTTACCTTGTATGTTATCTCTACCTTCAGATTTCAAAACATGTTCATAGTGCATCGCCATTAAACGTTTCTCGTCCTTTATGCAGGAAAAGGACTTGCTTATTTGTAACAATTCGGGGTGGGGTAAAGCACCCTGACCATGAAATATGTTTTACCTATAATGTGTTGCTAGCATGTGTTGATGAAACGTAATGGCCTTCAGATGAACTAAAGTCATCAAAGCATCTGAGTGGTGATTTAAGCTGAACCATATGTTTGGTCCCAGACGCCAGAATTTTTGTTTTGTTTGTCACGAAACGCATATTTGTTATTCAGGCAAATAATATATGAAGTTCTAAAACTTATTTATACATTTAACTCTCTTAGCATCAAGCACACTCCAAAATTAAAAGGGACATGAAAGACAAAATTGAAAACCACTAGACTAAGTGTCATGTGTTATTTTTTATAGACTTGATATCATCTTTTAAAGACAGTGCTAAGTTGCAAATGTATCCAAGTCTTCTATATTACATGTTAAAAAGTCTACACAATGTGGGAATTTAAAAGCATTGGACGAAACTTAAAGAACATGTAACGGAACTCGTCGCAGATGTTTAGCCTATCTCGAATACGCTGCAAATATGGTTTTGTACTGTTAACGTTTTAAGCAAAACAAGACATTATTTTAGAAGGGCATGATTCATCCATTAATTCGTTTCGCCTATTGATTCGTTATTTTGATTAACACATAATTGATAAGTGACATTTAAACGTCACATTTATGCTTTTCGGTCAGACGTTTTTACTAAATTGCATGAGAGCGGCGTTTACTGAACCTTCTAGGTAGTACATGAGGGCAACGTTTCCTGAGCTATCTAGTCATTACACGAGGGCAACATTTACTGAACCTTCTAGTCATTACACTAGAGCGATGTTGACAGGACTTTGTAGTCATTACATGAGGGCGATTTTTACTGACCTTTCTATTCAATACATGATGGCGACGTTTACTGGACATTCTAGCCATTAAACGAGGGCGATGTTTGCTGAACGTCATAGTCATTACATGAGAGCGATGTTTACTGGATGTTCTAGTCATTACGTGAGGGCGGCGTTTTCTGAACCTTCTAGTCATTACATGAGGGCGACGTTTACTGAACGAAGATTACCGTTATGACAATTTCAGATTCATTGTCGGTTTTTTTTTATTATTCGCAACAGTTTCCATGACAACAAGTAGTTACTTCAAAATCTTTGAATCATATGCGAATAACATTTTGACCAGAAAAAGGCAGAGGGTATCTTTGTAACGCACTTGTGTGTATCTACATTTAAAAATTAGATAATTTAAAAAGAAGAATAAAATATGAAAATCAAAAAGGAAAGAAGAAGAAGAAGAAGAAGAAGAGGAAGAAGAAGATGATGATGACGAGGAGGAGAAGGAGGAGGAGGAGAAGAAGGAGCAGAAGAAGCGTGAGGATGTCCAATGCTATTGGTTTCCACTGCTATTACTTAACATTTATATATATATATATATATATATATATATATATATATGTGTGTGTATATATCAAGCTTTACGTACTGCATGATATTGTTGACTGTACTCCAAAAATTGTTTCACTGTGAAACGGGCATTTCAGCACTTTCTTGACAAAACACAGAAGAAACACCCACCAATATCAGTGTGAACCCAGTTTTACTACTACTACTACTACTCCGACTGCTTTTTCTTCTTACCTTTACTGATAATTGTCATTGGGCAGACTGAATACTGATTTCACAACGGCAGCATTTGTGATAATTGTATTACTATGTTATAAAGAATTGTCCTTGCCAAGAAATTCCACGTATTCAAAGGCGTAAAATAACCACTTATTTTGACGACAGACATTTATAACGGGTAAAAGTTCAAGAACGAAGATTGTGTGGTTTAATCAATACTTTGTTGAATTTGGATTACTGTCTTTATTTATCTACTTACATTCCTTCATTGATCAATACATCGAAAAAAAAGCCAACATACATTGCGTGAATTTATTTATTTATTTATTCATTTATTCAGTCAATTATTAATTCATTTATTTATTATTTAATTCATTTGTTAAAACAAATACTAAGCATACTTCTCGACACAATTACTTAAAAACAGGACCAAAACGTTTTGCTCCAGTGAGATTGAATCAAGATTCCGATGGGAACAAGCATTTGTTTCATACACTTCAAGAAAATGTCGGTTTGTAGTTAGGTGCTCTGAAACAGTTTGCTTTAGTCCAAGTACACTTGCAAACAATAAAGTGAATTGAAAATTGTTACTTATTTAGTATATTTCATCCGGGGGTTTTAAACATGTATATAGTTTCATATCTATAGCTGATAATGTACACACACAAACAGGCACACACACACACATACACACACACACACACACCTTTTAAATGGCAAATTGAGCACATATATTACATATTTGATTTCATTCAAAAATCAATCAGTAAGTATGTCGTTATCTCTTTGATATTCAAATATGTAAATGAAAATATTACATCTGCACAGAAAATACAGTACGCAAAAATAACATTAAATATATCACAATATAGCTGAATCGGCAAAACAAGAAGCTAGAATTAATACTACTTCACTTTATATCAAATCAGATATATATACATATATATATATACAGATATATATATATATATATATATATATATATATATATATATATATATATATGCAAATCTATCCAGATTCACTCTATTTCTTAACCTTATATATGTTAATTTACTGATATAAATGCTGAATGATTACAGAGTTAGATTGACAATCACGGCGGATACGTGATGTGAAATACATCTTAGCCTCAAGACGATGATTCCTAAGGAAGTATTCGCAACAATCAATACGTTTAGTCAGAGAGTGACATCAAGTACAAAAATTGATTGCAAGAAGCATTTTGCTGGCATTTTCACCACTAACGTTCGTATTTAGAAATATCCCATTATATTCGTTAGAAACTGATTTCATTAGAGGGATGAAAGAAACTGTTATATTCATTTTGAATCAAGAAGAGAGCGACCATGCCAGCTAAATGGTGCATTTCATAAAGTTCTGATTAAAAAAAACATTTCAAATAATTTGTGAAGAAAAAAGAAATGTAGCTGTCGCAAAAAGTGAACATCAGTATAGTTCTTGGCAGTGGTTATGGTGGTATTTAATAGCCGCATATGGATTCCTAATCCAGTTAAAATCAACTCTTTCGACTATATTCCTGTTTGCCTAACCTAGCAAGATCTGATAAAATCCTTTGTCTAGTGGCCTTTCGATCAGTCAACCAAATCGAAGCTTGCAATATTCTGAATGAGAATCGTCCCATTTTGTGGGCAGTGATGCAAAATAAAAATATACGAGATTTTCAATTATCACTTCAGACAATGCCTGTGATACAAAGATCAATCTCAAAACAGTTTAAGATCCTGAACAAAAACATATTTTTGCTTATGGTTGACCAGTCCCTCTCAGTCGATCAAAATACATTAATCGGTTATTAGTCCGCTTTTATATCACTGTCTTAACTTCTTTGAGAATTATAATTAGTGCGCTTGAAATCCTTAATGTGTGTTTGCAATCTTTGAAGCAAAAGTGAAGGTTGGTTTCAATAGTAAGTTTGATTGATTTTATTGCTAACTAAAATCATTATTATTATTATTATTAATATTATTATTATTATTATTATTATTATTATTGCGGAGAGAGTTAGGTTTTTATCAAACATTGTTACGGCGAGACAAAGAGGTGGAGACTTGAAGATTATATTTTAATCAGACTGATTGTTTTACAGCTCAAATCGTACGACATGAGTCAATTGTTAAAAATCAGATCCCTATATGAAAGAGAAATGATTTCATGGTATATCACTATTGATTGAATTATCCTATCGCCAGAGCAGAGATAACCGCGTCCGACTCCTTTGCATAGCACATCATATAAAATAAACGTATGTTATGTTGATGATTAAACGTATGTTATGTTGATGTTTACATTACCTGGATTCATGTTAATTTTTAGTGTATGCTGAATATTTCATGAAACATTATTGACAAGTTATTACGATTTGAAATTGTACATGAAATATAGTAGCAGTCAGATAGGTGATGAATATTAGTCTTGAATGTCCTACAAGCTGCCAGTGAGCACGTAAATTTCGTGATGCTCACACTCTTTGCCAGTGATTGTATTGGTTGGTGGTCCTTTGTATTGGCACGTGTAATTGTATGGGATAACATACGACGATACGTTAATTAAAGGAAGTAATAAAACATCTCCTCACGCTAATTCGAAATGAAGCCAATAAATTGTTTTACTGAGTAATACAGATAGTATGATTGTTTTACTGAGGACAACAGATAGTGTGATTGCTCGTTAATACAGTTCTTTATTAAGCTGATCCTTTGACTTTTCCTGAAAATGTCACGGCATTGATATTTCTCAATACGGTTAGATACATAACGGTTAATTGCTGCATAAAGAGTCTGGACTTCATCCCGTTACATGGGAATCGCTGCTACATAGAAGTTCTCTTTCAAGGAGTTACGTCTGAGTTCTTCCTGTATCAATTAATAAACAAAAAGCAGTGTCACATTCAATGATTAAGATGCTACCACGCTTCAATTTAAACTTCAACTTTAGTATAAAATTGGGCTCTACTATTGATAAATCTAACTCGTTGTTGTCCCTGATAACCAAGTTAATGTGTGCAGTCCAAAACTTATACAGCAAAATATCCTATCCAAGCGATAAACATCTCTGATTAGATGATAGATGGACGGGTGCTTGATTAGGTACATGGATTGAGCCCTATATGACTGTGATAAACTAGGTCTACCCCAGCCACATAAAATATCCCGAATGACTTAATTCCATCCCTCTCAATTGTGATGATAACCTGCAGTAACACTGCCCTTCATCTGTCACCTTGCATAAATATTATTATATTTATTCTTTTCAATTCATTGAAATCTCATTTATCACAACATTGTTCTTTAAGGTTCTTAAGAAATGTACCTAAGATTAATGTATGTTATTATGTTCTTTAAATGCATTGCATATATAATTATTGACTGCTCAAGCATATAAGAGAAATTAATGAAAGAAGAATTTACTCTTTGATTCTATATGTCTCACATTTTGAAAGGCCCTTGAAATTGTAATTTTATTCATCTCAAATGAGTCTGTAATACGATAAAAATCACCGACTCAATACTTGTCTTAACGTCAGATACACAAGTAGATTTCAACATCATCTTGTTGATCTTCGGAGCCTGACAAAGAAACCTTCCGCCAGCAGAGATTAAATGTTACAATGACATATCATTACAAACCATTCCTTGATTTTAGCACACAAAAAATCTCCATTGCAAAGGTTTCACAAATACTTCCTTACGCGGACACTCCAGCAATAAATAACGTATCTGCTATATATCCTGAGTGGTTAATGGATAAGCTGATTACCTAATGAGGGTCCTAGATAGGAAATGCATTTTTATACCTTAACCACCCCCTCGTGTTGTAGGATATATATATATATATATATATATATATATATATATATATATATATATATATATGTATATATATATATATATATATATATATATATATATATATACATTATAAAAGGCTGATATCCATCAAATGTTTATAAACCATAGATATAAACAAATATGCTTAAAAGCTCTGAAGAAGATAATTATCTCACGCATTTTCATAGTCTTTATGGTCTTTGAACAACATAATTATCTCACTCATTTTAATGGATTTCTGCGGTCTCTGAAGAACATATTTATCTCACACATTTTAATGGATTTTATGGCCTCTGAAGAAGATAATTATCTCACATATTTTAATGGATTTTATGGCTTCTGAAGAACATAATTATCTCACGTATTTTAATAGTTTCTATGGCCTCTGACGAACAAAATTATCTTACATATTTTAATAATTTTTGTGGTCTCTGAAGAACATAATTATCTCAGATATTTAATTGGATTTTATGGACTCTTAATTTTTCAGTAAGTGCAACATAGGTCCGCTAAAAGCGGCTTGGAAAAAGAAACTAATTTCCCAACGAAAACAACCTTATTCCAAATATCATCATTGTTGGATTCGGACTGGGCCAAACCTCGCAAATGTGAGAAGAAAAATGCATCTGCCTTGGTTTGATATGATTTGATTATCGCTGTACGGCCGCTTTTCGTGTTTAAAAAGTGGCGATTTAGGTACAAACACAGTGCTAAACAAATGGCTATGCTCTATAAATGAACAATTGCTTCTTGACATTAGATGCAGCTTATAGCTTGAAGACTGCATGCGATGATCTCTAACTCTTTGAAAAGTTATGGAAAGGGAGTCTCAGCTTTTTTAACAATTCTGTTTGCCTTTGGAGAAACACAGCATCAATTCTACAGATATTTTTCATAGTATTCACTCGTCATAAAAAAATACAACAATCGCCCTAAACGCATGCTAGCGGCAAAGTTAAAAGTGTTCCAAAGATCCGTGATAAGTGTCACTGCGGCAATTTTAAGGCAAGAGTTTCAATCATTTATTCAATCAATCAGTCAATTACTTGCATTAACACCGTGTAGATATAATGTAAATACAGCTTCAAAATAATTGCACCTAATGCAAGACACCAGCTATTTTCTCTTGCTGGCCTAAAAAAAAGTATTGACCAATGCAGAATAGCCGTAGAAATCACATTACTTTTTTCAGACACAGTATGAGCCGATTCATGTATATGGCTCAAAGGCAATGATTTATTACTCTCTACAGGCTTATTCGTGTATGTGTGGTATTGACTATGTGCTGTTTTGCGTGCGTCAAATCTGGAAAGTTCTGTTCTGTTATTCACCATTATTTATTCCTGTAGGCTACTCACATAATGACACTTGCGAATATATATATATTCTCCGATGTTTTTAAAACTTGCAACTTTAATGACAATAAAAACAGATCAGAAAAGTTACAGTATTTATCTTTGAGCTAATTCTTCAAAAATAAGTCAATAATTTGTGTAATTGATGGATGTTAAAGCTCTGTAACAAGCTGAATCTTTTATTTTGTGTAAGTTTTGTAGGCTTTTCAATTTTTACACTTTATGTAACATAATTGCTGGACGAGTATGACGTTTTAATGCCAAAGACAGCGCACACGTACGGTGAAATGCGTTCTCAGTGTAAAATGATAAATTCAAAATCAATACTGCGAAGTTAAGAGTAATTTCAAGAGTCACAACTAATGGCATAAAACATTTTGCCTGCGGTACCAGAACACATTTCGGCATTTAACAGTAACTTTTTCATTACTTAGAAGGTAATCTACAGTATTGAAACGACGAACCGGAGAAAGTATTCCATTTATCTTTAACGTGGGAACGGGGGATATATTGTATCCCCAGGTCATATTGGAAACACAATGGTCTTTGGATTGACCTTGTGCTCTGGATTACATATGGAATAGAAAGAAAAAAAACATAACAGTTTTCTTGATAAAAAAAAGAATTTATAGTCTGCAAATGGGAACAACTATACCATCTATATAATTATTCAAGACAGTAATTATGGTGATGTAATATGTTTGTTATAAATTCCCAGTCACAATCATATGACAGAGGAAACAAGTAAAATAGAATGTCCTATAAATGGAACAAGAGCGGAGTGCGGTATTCATTGCAGCAAATTTGACTGAAGAACAGGTTCTGATATTTGCCAGGGATTTATGTTCAGAATATTAAAGCATCAATCACATACCACAAATCCAACAAATTGGATGACAAAATAATATTGGAATTCAATGTCATTTAATCTGCTTAGTTACTGCAATTGTCCTTAAAGTTATTAACTGTATTCGAATTTGTGCGGTTAAATAATCTCATGGAAACGAATACATCTTTGCCTTAGGCATTATATTTCACATCAATGTAGATTACACAAAAATCACATTTTCCGCTCTACAATTGCAATTTTCCTGAAACTTTCCATGTAACGTTGCACGTGAGCAGCTCAGAGAAAAGCAGCGAACAAATTAAAAAGTCACCAATCTGATATCAATATACATTGGAGCCATCTATAATTGATCCACAGGCGATCTGAGAAAATTAGAAATAGATAAATGAAGATATATTCTCACACCTCTCTATTAAAGAATCAGGACTTTAATTTGCTCTGTAATATTTCCCTCGTTGTCTTTCCATGGTACAAGTTGCAAAATATATTGTGAGTTGGTTTCAGTCTACTGTGATCTTCGTTGTGTTTGTTTTCCTCTAATTTTCTTTTTTTTTTTTTGTTTATTAAAAGGTGGAAAGGACATTTTTCTTTTCTGCATGACCCGACAATATGCAGAAAAGCACGACATGGACGTGATGGATTGGCATAAAAATGATGCAATTTTATTATGCGCACCAGGATGCGTGTAAAAATGGTGTGCTTTGTGATTGTGGGCACTTTTAATGCCATACAATTGATAACGTTGTTGGAAGAATATTTTCTTAAACAATTTGGATAGATCAACAAATATGAAGATAAATATTAATTAATATTTTAGTTATAATATATCCCTATACATACAAACATTAAATATATATCAATTGTAACAACAGAGTATAAAGTCCTTTAAAGATAACAACATCCAAAGACTAACGTATAGGAACGTTTTAAACGTCGAGTGTTTTGGACCATCAGAATAGCGATAAGAGCGTATAAAAACAAATGCTAAAGGGACTATCAATATTATGTAAGAAAATGAGAATCTTAAATAATATAGTTGATGATGTTATAAAAATGTCGAACGATGAAATGCTTAAAATATTGTCGACTATCCTGCAAAACGATAAATTATGCATTTCTGCTTGTACTGTAGATGTAATAAAAGATGTTTTATCTAGAGAACAACAAACATGACTGCCCATTGTTATTTTAAATTTTAAAACAAAGGACTCCATTGTATATATGGGGATAATACTTTTACAATTCTCTACAATGAAAATAATTTTTATTTTTATTTTTTTCTAATAAATTGTTCCATTTTACAATTTTCACATTTAATTACTCCATCCTATTGAGACGTAGAAAATCTGTGTTATGGTAATATTGGAACCATGGCGCTTTATTCATAAGTTAAAGATTCCAAAATGTCCTTTCCATGAAATGTATATATATATAAAATATATATATATATTCTTTTTTTCTTCATGTTTCCTAATGTTAGTAAGGCTTTATATGTTCCACATTTATATATCTCAATAAGACACCATTTCTTTGTGGGCTTTCCTGAAAAAAGTTATTCTGGTGACTAACTTTTTTATTAATTATTTCTACCACCTAAAACCTCCACTTCACAAATAAAATCTCGCAAACAAATCTCTTTGGTAGTTCAAACAAATACCCTCTGTTCCTTAAGTACGTACTTGTGCATGCATGTTTGTGAGAATTGTGTGATGGAAAGTAGATGCATTGGAGATGCAAGGTTGATGTGCATATATGCCTTTTTCCTATGAAACCCTTAATATTCCTATCATATTTCGGACTCATGGTGATACTGGATGATAAGCTGTCCCGTTAAAATGTCTTTAAAAAAAACTAAATCGCTTGTGTGGCCACATTACTTCATGTGTAGCACCAAAGACGTAGAAGTAAACTAACATGGGGATTGAAGAAACAAACATTATTCAAAATGTTCGTTACTTTCATTAAGATCGGTGAAAATGACTTGGTCTAGTAGTGATACCAGTGGTAGGGCCTTCATTTTTGTCTTAAAACTGCCTAATTACGTAAATCCGCAATGAACACATAAGGTCAGTATGAGTATACGATTGAACGAATTCTTGTTTACTTTGGATCTAGATATTTAATTAAATCATTTTTGATGCAGTGGCCCGTTTCTTTTTAACAATTTTCCAAAATGTTTGTCAGGTCTATTTTTGTCACGATTCTATTTTGTATTTTATGATTTTTTTCAGATAATTTAAACTTTGTACAAATTTTTTTAAATGCTCCTTTTTTATGTCTAAAATTCTCCAGGCTACCGTGGTAGAAACATAAAGAAAATGTATTCCTATTTTCATCGTCCTAGACTGCCTTGTATGGCTAGAATCTATAACCAGGCCTGAGTTTGCACTTGCATTGTATCCTGTTGATGTTATTAGAATTTCGAAATCATTACCTCTGATTTTCAACTCTGAATTTCTTTGTTTCCCATTGTCCCGAAATGCATAGACTTTTTAAAAGATGGCCTAAAATGACTTCAAAATATTTAATAATCCCGACGTTTATTTTCAGCTTTCTGATATATTGTGCATATAATAATTACCTTATTCCCTAGGAGGACAGAATTTGGTTATGCATAACACCAAAGTGCATTAACCTCTACAGGTTTCATAACACATAGGACTGCTTTTCGCTCTGCGATACGTGTAACAGTCATGTTTAGAAATATTGATACTTAGCATTGGTTACATCTAAGACAATGCAAAAACATGGTTTATTGGCATTACCTGTTGCACTAAAACTTGTTAGCCTTCCAAGATTTAGGGCAGATTGTGTGCTTTACAAAGTCCAATATCGATGTAGTGTGCATTCTCTCAAGCAGAATAAGTGTTAAAGGGAAGTCACCATGTCAAATGAATTGGTGTTAAAATGAAGTCACCTTGTCGTATGAATTGGTGTTAAAAGAAAGTCACTTTGTCATATAAAAACTTAAGAATTCCCTATTTACTAAACAAATATTTCCAAGCCAATGCATAAAATGATATGGATGCTGCCACCGTTGTATTTAAAATAAATATTTTTCCATAAACAGTGTTTTTATATCATGCCATGCGATTGTTAGGTATCTTGATTCTGTTAAATTATCGTCTGCAGTATGAAACGGTAGCTTAGTTGGACCTTAAATGGTTCAAAATTTAAATCACCGTTAAAACATTGTGTAAATGCAGCCACATCTCTCTCTCTCTCTCTCTCTCTCTCTCTCTATATATATATATATATATATATATATATATATATATATATAGATAGATAGATAGATAGATAGATAGATATCAATCGATATCATTGTCGCCTTGATTAAGATATTTCAAAGAAATTGGTACATAAGTATATGCCTACAGAAGTAGGAAGGTAAATTAGTAGATGGAATACATCTGCTCATTTATTTTGTTTTAATTACTATTTGGCACATTAAATGTATCAGCAACATCTTTGCAGTCTTCCCTCCGGTAGAGCATGACACAATGACTAAACTTTGTGGGGGATAAATGAGCGATTACGTATTTTAATAGCCATCTTCCACATCATGAATTGTGGACTTTGGTAATTACATACTTTTGTTACTGGCCAATCGGCATTATATATATATATATATATATATATATATATATATATATATATATATATATATATATATAGAGAGAGAGAGAGAGAGAGAGAGAGAGAGAGAGAGAGAGAGAGAGAAAGCTAGAGAGAGAGAGAGAGTGAGAGATACTTCATGAGAGGTTTTGTCCATTGTTAACCTTTTTCTTTGTTATATATTACATGGCTCTTGTACTTTAATACTTTGGTCCTACTTTTATCTACATCGAGTAAATCATCAGTTACTATATACGGCTATGGATAATTCATGTATTAATGCAAACTGGACGATCTCGTCGTTTATTACGCAACTCTGGCATAAGGACTTTCATATTTGTTGTGACCTTGTCTAATACGTTGTCATATAACCTGTGGGTACACACTAAAGTTCTTAAGTCCTATAAAACGCCAATACTGGTATAAAAATGGGATGTGTCTGGAGGTGAACAAAAATGCATGAAGTCTTCACAATGTGAGAGACTTAACTATTTAAACCTATTTTCTAAAAATAGATTTCCGACAGGAAAATAACATGAATGGTTAGCTAACAAAAGTATTTTCTCACCTTTCCTGTAATCACTTTCATTGAAGAAATGATGACTTGTATTCAATATATTTCAAAACAGTATTTCAACCTTTTATGAGCAAACTATAGATTTCTTTGGTGGTTGTTTTTTTCTTTTTCGCTCTTTATAATAAAGTGATTGCATTGCAATCACCTTGTATAATAGGTTATACTCAATACAGACAAAGACATTAGAAAAGACACGTGCAGTCATCGTTGTATTTGGCATATGCTAGAGTCGGTGTAGTGCAGTTTGTGTTTTGCACGGGCGCACCAAATCTTTTAAACAAATCCATCAAAGGGTCAGGGGTGTCATTGCACATTTTTTTTCATAACATACATCCAGAATTATAAGGCATTGTGAAAAATTGAAAGATGAAAACAAAAACATACCTACAACAGGAAAGATTGTACGCTATGTGCAAAATGAGCCAACAGTAACAAAAGATAGAGCAAAGACACATGGTGCGCCTGACTTTGACACTCCTATATAAGACGTGAATAATAAAAACAATATGTGATTCCTAGATTCAGATTAAAAAGGTGCGCACTGATAATATATGCTAGCGGGTATTACAGGAATATCTTGTTTTAAATCATAAATGCCACTTTGTACTCGAGGTTGAAAAGTACAGAAGGCCACAAGGAGAGCTAGGGTGAATGGTAGGGAGATGTTAGGTGTTTGACTAAAATAAAGACGATATTCTCCTTTTCCGCAAACTAACTCATACCGGTTGTTGTTCCTTTTAAAAGATTTCTGCTTGGCCCATAATATCTTTCTTCTCTCATCTTTAATCCGTTATTCGCTAAGGATCAACAAAATATTGGTGTCGAAAGTTATTTGCTTGACACAGTGGAATGGTTCTTACACCAGTTGATTTAAACATTTTGTATTGTCAACTCATAAGAATAGGGCAAGAGGGTTGCACAAAAGTTGTCAATTTAGAATTGCATTACCTCAATATTTTATAAAATACACACAATAAATTGAACAAGCACACACAATAAATTACTACAACAGATGATGATATCGTAACATCATTAAATGTATGGAATGGGACACATGTGCTAGATGTAAATTGAATAATGGTGAAATATCATTAGATTTATAGGTTCCTAGATATATACGTATATGCATTTACACATATACATGTAACTATGTACACATATTCTCATACATATGCATGCATACATACACACATACATACATACATACATACATACATACATACATACATACATACATACATACATACATACATACATATATAAATACATGCATGCTTGCATGCATACATACATACATATATATAAATAACTAGAAACATAGATTACACGCATAGATACATACATTGACTTGGTTCTTTTTTCTGTTTGTTTTAACAGCACATTTAACGCACTACTGGCAATATGATGCCGTGGAAATGGGAGTTAAGTGCCTTTTCCAAAAACATGCCGAGGCAGTCAGCTCGGGCTGACCTGGCCTGGTATCGAACCCACCACCCTTGGATGAAAGGCTCAGACGCTCTTGAAACTGAGCGTCCGCGGCTCGCTATTCTAGGTTCTAGTGAAAAAGGAAATATTTATTTTATACATTACTGGAGATAATCTTACATAGAATATGTATCATTTAGCGAAAGCGATTTAAAGATGAAAATGAAATATAAATAGGTGGATGAACATTATGATTATTAAGGGGTATTTTGATGTTATTCCCACTATCAACATGAAGTCATACGGACAACGTTCTTTTGCATACCAGGGCCCAGCAACGTGGAACGAATTGCCCACTGAACTTAGACACAAAGACACAGTGATCTCATTCAAGAGCGCTCTTAAAACTCACCTATTTCGACTGCAAGAATAGACATAAACACTTAATAATGTTTCCTTACCTTAACTATTTTCAGCATGTTTTTGTTTTATAATTTCATGGTGTTTGTTTTTCGTAATCATATCATTATATATGTTTTTAGGTGTTATCTAATGTTGTAAAGCGCTTAGAGCTTCTAAAGATTAGGCGCTATACAGAGTCCTCATTATTATTATTATTATTATTATTATTATTATTATTATTATGTTAACATTCAAATTCAGAGAAAAGCTGAACAGTCAACAAATTAAATTAGACTTGCAGCTTGAAAAGCACAGAAATTATACTATATCCTAGTGCTGAGGAAAAACGCAGAAAAAGTAACCTTTTTTGTGTACAATTCCTGAGCATAGATGCTGAAAGCTCAGATAAATTATATTAAGTCATTGCATATTTTGCCTGTTGAAGGCACAAAGAATGTAGCTGCAATTGTTGCCTGTTTTATGGATCTAATACAAACGGAAACTTTAATCACAATCAAGTAATTGTTCTATTGTTTTATCACATGACTTTTAAACAATTATGACACTGTAGCTATATGTTCACATGGTCTCTTCTACTCAGATACGGCATGCCCGTGTACCTCAGTCTATTTACTTTATCCCTAGATCTTTCTATTGAATAAACTACGAGACGGGAATTCTAAAGATAAAGTGCTCAGACTAAATAATAGTGATAAAACAAAATATCCTTTAAAGAGTCTTTATCGTCTTGAAATCGATACATCGCTAGAAATGGAACAAAGTTAATCTAATACAATTTCTGAAGGTTCCATTTTGGTGAACGAAATTCATAAATGTGCATCTGCTTTTCTGTATATCACTTCTATAACCGGAGGAAATATCAAATAATGTCGATTCATTAGGTCGGTACTATTTCGAGACTGATGTATTGAACTTCTGAGATCTTCGTGGCTGGATAGAAGTAGATCTTAAATAGAATACTCCTTCTTTCTGCCAAAATTATTTTCTTTCATGCGAAACGGGTTTTCATTTTTCTTTTTTGTATTCTTCTTTTTCTCGAAGTCGAATGTAAGCTACATGACCTTGCTTTTCTAAAAACACATGATTCCTCTTTCATATGAAATTGTGTTTAAATCAATGCAAGTTTATTTTGCTCAATGTATATATATATATATATATATATATATATATATATATATATATATATATATATATATATATATATATACATACCACAAACATTAAAAATAACACGACTTTTAAAGTGTTAGTATAAAGCAATTTGATATACCAATGCTGTTGGTATATCAAATTGTGATCCGCGCATGGCGAACGAATATGCATATAAATATGGTTTCAACAGTAATCTACTGTTTTTTTCCTCTCTGTATCAGTGATGAATTTCCACTTGATAAGTATTATTGACACAAGAAAGCAACGAGAAAAATATTATTAATCCCCGTTTTCGAAATGAATTAAACATGGTACACAATTTCATCGATATCCCGTCTGCTTTCCCTTCAATCTCTCTCTCTCTCTCTCTCTCTCTCTCTCTCTCTCTCTCTCTCTCTCTCTCTCTCTCTCTCATGAAAGAAAAAAATTGAGCTGGATGAAACCCTATATATATGCGTGTGTATGTGTATATATATATATATATATATATATATATATATATATATATATATATATATATATATATATATATATATATATAGATATGTGTGTGTGTATGTATATATATAATGAGGGAGAGGGAAATATATATATAAATGTCGTGTGAAGAAGTATTAATGGTCAAATTGAAATTAAAGTTTGAGTGAAATCTTGTTTTGCGTAAGTGAAAGTGGTAGGTTTCTATTCTGAATTTTATTGTTGTAGGCGTTTAAAGTTAATGTATTAAAATGATAATACACTATATAAGTATTAATAGTCATCATAGTGGTCAATCATCATCATCATCTTCTCCTTCTTCTTCTTTTTCTTAATTTTTTTTAATGTGATCCCCTTACAAATCCGTCATACACCGATGTGTCTGCCTAGGATAAAAGGAATGTAATTTGCCTGTATAACATGCTGTAAACCCCGTCTACGCTAATTTGCATCGAAACGTCTTTTCTAATGTATGAAATATTATGATATTTTGCAGTCATCGCTTTCACTCAAAGTTTAAAAAAAATAAGCAAATTGAATGAAAATTTTAGTAATTCTCCAAGTTGTTTCAGATCTAAGTTATTCTACATGCATATATATGAGTTAAGTTGATGGAACCTGTCCCCACAATCTGACGAAAGTAATTTAACATTACGTAACAACTTCTCTCATGCATTAATTGGTAACCATTCCGAGTTAATTAAATCTTGAGACGCGGTATACAGCTGATCGACATATGGAAAGGGTATATTCAGCTGAACTTTAACTTTAAATCTATATAGTCCTAAATATTGCATATCTGAAAATGCGCTGAAAGAAGTTCGGAGCACCTTCCGACATATCCATGGATTAGGCATACATTCTAATAAGATCAATAAAAAACCTGGTTCTTCAAAAATAAAATTCATTATACTTCCGGCAGGATGCAAGGCACAGTCCATCGGGGATTTGTGTGATCTCTGTCTCAAATGAAAGCAAGCTTAATTTAAATCACTCATATTTCAAGATTATTGGCGCCTTATACTGATGAAGGAAGCAGTCTGTCGGGTTTACATGACAGTTTTGAATACAGAAATTGATAATTATAGTCTTGCTTTTATCCTTACGATGAATGTCGTGAAAGGCAATATATAGAGTTATAATGCCGTCGGTTGTTGCTAGTCTGATGTAAAAAAAAACAACAAAATAAAAACAACAACACAAAAAAACGCGATACAATGATTACTTTTTAAATCACTTTCATCTCATATTTCTAGCAGTAGATTGTAAAAAGTCATAATAATTTAACAGAGGTGAAACACAGTGTAAAACCCCCGACCCCCAGTATTACCTTATGCATTAAATCATTAGGTACTCGTTAAATTGATCAGATGGTACCAATTAGAGCTACCCTATAACAAGGCATTGAACCATTATTTCCCAAAACTTATATTTAAAAAACTGGATACCAAACGTTGTGAATTATTTCACGATTCTTGGGGATAAAATAGCATGGTCAGGTTTAGAAAGCAAAACCGTCAAAAGCAAGTAAATGTTTCATCGTAGAGAACAAAAAGTGTCATATGCGTTACTTCCGGGTTGAAAATTATGTTTGGTTTGGTTTTGTTGGGTTTGGCGCCATTTTTCAGCACAACATAGGCTATATATGGCGGCTAGTATATTTGGTGGACGAAGATCCCGGGAAGAAACACCGACTCACGGCGAGCTACTTGCAAGCTTTCTCAGCTGCCCACGTTGGTCGATCCGAGACTCAAACTCACGCAGACAGAGGTAAGACGTGCGCCTTTGACCACTCAGCCACCCGGGGCCTCAGGTTCAAAAGTAATATAATACATTCTCTGATTCTACGTTAACTCCGCGTCAATTCCATTAATATCACTACATGTGTATCATTTAATTCCAAGACAGATGTAGAATTGCATGCATTTCATTTGCAAGAAATTAGACAAACTTTAACTGACAAATGGTTACATATTATACTCGTGAACTCATTGTATTAACTAAAGTACATATTTGCTTCCAAATTTTGTGTGGATGTTAGGTGTATGTTACAATACCGTTTTGGCATATTTTACCCTATACCATTCACCCTCTACTATGATTTAATGAAGGAAATTATCATTTATTGGATATAAAACTAGATAACAACAGTAACCGATGTCAATCAAGAGCAGATTCACGTGTTTCTGGAAGCTCTATTGTCGTTGAATTCCATCTCGACTCCTAATAAATCAGTTACAAACTCGTACTAGTACTGCATACAGTGAACTAAATAATATCAGTTACAAACTCGTACAAGTGCTGCCTACAGTGAACGAAATGATATCAGATTTCATCAAACTACTGCAATCAAGAGCAGATTCACGTGTTTCGGGAAGCTCTATTGTCGTTGAATTCCATCTCGACTCCTAATAAATCAGTTACAGACTCGTACAAGTACTGCATGCAATGAACGAAATGATATCAGTTACAAATTCGTACAAATACTGCCTACAGTGAATCAGTTACAAACTCGTGCAAGCACTGGCTACAGTGAACGAAATGATATCAGATTTCCATTTACACTAATGTTCAGTCTCGAACCCAGTTTTAATACTATGAATTAATTCAACTCATTATTTTTTTTTTCCATAGTCTTCCATCTTATTGAATGCACTACGATCTTGAGCAAAAGCATCTCTTTTCTGTGGATTGCTTCTCTGCATTTACTTGTATAGTTCAAAGAATTTGACACTAACTACATGCTGGATTTTGTAGTTCTTCTATACGTAATATCCATTCTTCATAGGCTGTAGTGTAGCCTAATGGGATGATGATGCTGTTTAGAAGAGACAACGCTGTGTCTGCAAAAATGGTTCTTTGGCTTCTCATACTGTTTTTTCTTTTATTTATATTTGTGGTAGGAGTATCTATGTATTACTACACTCGGTGCTTTTTACATTTCGTTTCATCATTTGGATTGGAAAGTTCGTCTTGACATAGTGGACAAAAGTTTCATTCTTTGCTAATATTTGTAAAATATTTCATGCCAAATTTTGATTTCACATTGTCCTAATTAATGATTCCATCGAGTTTTTGATTTTCCAAAGACATGATGTGTAGGTATCAATAAAGAAAAGGAAATAATTCGATACATACAGTTCAAGCAATTTTGTTTTGGCCGTGTACGTTAGAGGGTGTGTAATAGACTGTTTTTATTTTCCTTGAAGACAGGTTACATGCAAGCCTTTTCTTTCCTGACATCATGTTTACAACTCTATAGATTTGTGTGTGATCAATGAGAAAAGTGCCTCTCTTTTCGCACTCTTTTTATATCTTTTACAAGTGTATGTAAGCTAACCTATAGAAACGTCACAGAATGGCACAATATAGGCCTCGAGATTTCTTTTGCCATGACATATCTTAACACAAGCAGCAAACCTATGACCAAGTGTAATCAATATTTTTTCAACACACACAACCTCACGTATTTATTTAAAATCATATTTTGGTGCCTCATGGGCATGGCGTTATTGCAGGTACCAGTCGAAAGTCAAGTCTTTGGAGGTTTTTTTTTGGTACCGAGAAAGATCTTTGGTCTGAAGTTACTTTAATCAGTTGGTGGTCAAGACTGATGGTTCTCATTTATTCGTTATGCTGACGCAGTCATGCTTCTAAATGGGTCATTCGACTAGAATAGATACGAACAACTTTGCATGATGCGCTAATGCGAACGTCTGCAACTCTTTTCATGCGTCTGAATTGTATTGCTCAAATATATATATATATATATATATATATATATATATATATATATATATATATATATATATATATGCTCTAATCATTGGATAAGTGATTATTATTTTTGGAACGATTGATTTTTATACATTCTTTCAACTTTTCACAATTTTGTGTCATTGTCTCGGGCCTGAAATCAGACAACAATATATTAAAAAGGATCAGGATGAATATTGTACTTCTGTCCACAGTTGTCGCCACATGCTTCTGCATCTCCATAAATGGGTGCCAAATTATTTGCTTTCCATGCCAAATCAGATTAAAATAGTGAAACCAATTAATTTCCTATGTTAACTGGTGCCTTAAATCTGTTTTACTCAATAGATATCATTGAAAAAGTGCGAAATTTTATTTCTGAATAAAAAATAATATAAGAATCATTCACAAAATGAAAAATCAAGAAAACTGGCAAGAAGCTAGAATTATGTGTATTTTTTAGAAGCTGGACTGACGTGATCGAACGATGTTTAGGGAACAGATTTGTTTCTGTTTACGTGTGTTAGACGTTCTGGCAAATATCAAAGAACAAAACAAATATAAGGTATTAAACTACTTAGATATCAATTCATAAATTAGTCTTATTTAATTTTGCACTATAATCATGGATATCCCAACAGTAACTAAGTAACCTTTTTTTTATTCTTCACATTATTTTAAGCAGATTCACCCGCCACCCTTCTACCTTCCAGAGGCTGAATAGAAACCAGACAAAGATAAGAGTCAAGGAAACATTCGACTATGATGATGACGATTAGTAGTGGTAGCCGTAGTTTTGATGTTGTTGTTGTTATTATTAGTATTATTGTTGCTGTTATTTTTATTATTATTATTATTATTATTATTATTATTATTTCTTTGCCTTGATCACGCAACTACAATACGTGGCTGTCTACTATTCATATCAAGGTAATGGTCCAATTGTCAACAGGAATTTCATAATTTTATGAAAGGGGACTTCGTCGTCTAGAATTCGAGCCATCCACCAGAATAAATAAATACATGTTCCTTTAATCACAAATATGTCTTAAGAGTTCAAGTACGGTTATTAGAGACGTCCAAGTAATAGTTGCACATTTTGATAAATAAGCAATCTATTGGACAGAAAACAGCCAGAGTTTTATTGTTTAACACTGTACATATGTCATTAACCCAGATGTTATAAACAGTATTCAAGGAGACGAGTAAAAACTGTAAAACTCTATTAACTATATAATTCTAAAAATATTTGGTAATTCGTCCCCAAAGGAGCAATCCAGAATTTCAAGAAGTTATAGTATGGAGATCTAGTAATGATGATCTTGATGAATTCTATTTCAAGCATCAAAATCAAGGTAACCCACTAGTCTTATCTGATAGAGGTCTGACGGGAGCGTGATCAACCCACTAGTACTATCTGATAAAGGACTGATGGGAACGTGATAAACTCACTAGTCATATCTGATAGAGGACTGATCGTAGCGTGTACAAAGTATGACCAACCATCTAGTCTTACCTGATAGAGGACTGATGGGAGTGCTATAAAGTATGATAAACCTACTAGTTTTACCTGATAGAGGACCGCTGGGAGCATGTACAAAGTATGATCAACCCACTAGTTTTATCTGATAGAGGACTACTGGGAGCGTGTATAAAGTATCATCAACCCATTAGCTTTATCTGATAGAGGACAGCTGGGAGCGTGTGTAAAGTACGATAAACCCACTAGTCTTACCTGATAGAACGTGTACAAAAGTATCGTCTTAGACGTACCTAGAGCAATGTACCTCATCTAAACATATTACTTTAAAATGTCAGTGCTAAACTCCCACGTAGTTCTGCTATTGTAGAGACGTTAGCACATAAAGGTCGTAAGATCTTTTATGACTATGCTCATGTGATATTTGTGCTAAAAATCTGTATTCAGCTAGAATCAATAGACTGGTTACATATGTTAAGAAATTTCAACTGTGATCAACGTCTGCAATTGCGGACCAGGCTACAAAATATGAGATAGCCAATGTGTTGCAGAACTAGAACCAATATCAACTCACCAACTTGATATTGAGTTTTACGTGTAGACGTCAATAGGACATAACTGTAAAACTATATCTCTCTCCAAATATGTATGTATGTATGTGTATATATATATATATATATATATATATATATATATATATATATATATATGTGTGTGTGTGTGTGTGTGTGTGTGTGTGTATGCATGTATGTATATATAAAGCAAGTTGATATACCAATATACCAATACTGTGGATTTATCATCAGATTCTTCTTTTTTCAACAGTAGGCCATTGGTTATATAATCTCGAAACCCAGCGATGAATATCCAGTTATTATAGTCACACAAAAAAGTCGAATAATCGTTCTAAATTTATATTTTGGTCTGGCTTATCTAAATGAATAAAACACCTTACACAGTTTCAATAAAATCTCTTTGTTTTCTTTATCTCAAATTGTTTCTATAAGTAAAGAAAACATACATGGATATCAATGGAGAGAAAGAGAGGTGGGTAAAAACTACTTTAAGTTTGATGAAAACAAACCTTGAACTTGAACTACGAAACCCACAAGAATTTCAATCGTTATAATGTTATGTGTACACTTTTTTTTTTTTTTTTTTTTTTTTTTTTTTACAGTGATCATACTTATTCGCAATTTTTCGGTCAATCCTACGGATAATTTTTGAATGCCTGCCTATAGCTGTTATTAGGACCACATTGGCTATGTATGAAACAATGATTGACCGAGAAGCTGCGAATGCAATGAATTATGTTTTCTTTTGCAACTTCTCGGTCAAACAAACAATCTATCCAATCAGAGAAATAGACGAGGTGGTTTCCTTTTTTGCGAAGAAATTTCCGGTGAACAAAATGTACTATTCTTCTGCAAATTACCACGCCGACATTCATCTGAGGCTTAGTTTTGTTTAGCAGAAATAGCCAAGGTGGTCCGAATGACTCGAATATATGTCGATCGCTGCAATTAGTAATCGGAACATTCTGGGTCTATTCCGTCAAATCGAGAAAGAAACCTCAAATATAATTCGCCGCCATTGAGAACTATATTCGGAATTACTTTTGTTCACATGACATAATATGGCACTGGAAGGAGACAAATGTACAATCTGAACATTGTTGGCCTTTTCTATCGCAATAAATGTGGTGGACTACGCCGGAGGGAAATCGCTAAATCCATCAAATATATATGTATTCCTACAGCTACAGTATTTATCGACTTGACGGAAATCGCAGAGCGATGTTCCAATTTCTGCCATTAGCTGCCACTGGACGCACTTCGGGTATTTACGAAGCAAAGATTGGCCGATAAGTTGCGAATGCATCACACTATTTTTTCATTAGCAACTTCTCGGTCAATCCTACCAGCAATTCAATCGTAGAATAACCGAAGTAGTCCGAATAGATTGCAACATTTTTTTTTTTATGAAAAATTTCAGGTAAAGCAAATGCAATAGAGAGGGAAAAGTATAGAGATCTAGTCCATAGAGGTAGAGCTGACATTCCGACTCATTAATCCAAGAGAGAGAGAGAGAGAGAGAGAGAGAGAGAGAGAGACTTTCAAACATACAGTACCTACGGTATTCTTGAGATATCTAGGATCAGACTTACAGATAAGTGTGATATTGTGGTATTTATTTGATTAATCTATAAAGTGGCACTGTGGCAATATAAATTTCATGTTCGATTGTTGGAAAAGAGAAGAAAAAAAGCACTCGAAAGCAGTAATATCTACTTAATCCATTGTAATTATTGAATACCGGCTTAACTGGGCACAGACAACTAATTCCGTTTCCATGTATCGTATTGTCAATGTTTTGCCAAATTACTATAATTTCAGGGGTTAGCGCAGTAAAATACTGTTACATCCTCCTACGCATAGTCTATTCAATGATTAACTTTTAAAACGCGAAAATGAAATGCTGCACTGCTCGTTTTGGAGAATATTCTCTCCTAAGTGCTCACTACCAAACCCCTGTCTGTTTTGATTCCCCGTTTACATCAGGTAGTACCAGTGCGGCCAGAGTAAAGTAAAGTAAAAATGGTGTTAGGTTCAAACCAAATATTGTACACAGTGTATATAGGCTTCTTTTTAAACAACAATTAAGTTTATTTTTTCCGGTAATTATATCCAGCCAATTGGCTACCTTCATTCTTTCATTGCAGTATTTAGGCAAGTTTCTTAGCTAGTAAAATCATTAGTTGTCTATCATTAATTAGCTTCACGTTCAAGTTAATCAGTTGTTCTGTTTATATTCAAATTTGGGTGATTTTCTTTCGAAAGCAAACACACCTTTCAAGTAATTGCTTGTTTTCTTGTTTAATTTTCTTGAGAGAACACTATCGGTTTGATTTATTCCTTTTCGATATGACGTGATATCCAGCAATCATTATTAACGTCAGACATTTTGGCAAAATCTCAATGTAAATGGTCACAGCTGTTATTCTAGTGTCGTTTCTATTTATCAGTTTATAGTCGAGGTTTTCTATCATGTAA
This sequence comes from Margaritifera margaritifera, assembly GCA_029931535.1. Classification (NCBI taxonomy): domain Eukaryota; kingdom Metazoa; phylum Mollusca; class Bivalvia; order Unionida; family Margaritiferidae; genus Margaritifera; species Margaritifera margaritifera. The sequence continues at coordinate 2,084,444 of JAQPZY010001681.1, forward strand.
TTCACTTCTGATTCTTAATGCAACATCCTAATACATAAACTACTGTTGACTTAAGTAAATTGACTTCCGCAACACTTTCATTTAAAATGTCAGAAGGTCATAGAAACTACGGTGGATTGATTGTGACTACTCTTGGATTGAAAGTCAACTGTGAAGTTCAGAACAAAATATTTTTGGTGAAATGAACGGTCATATTTGGCCCAGGTTTCCCTTAAAGATATCTGCTATCAAACCTTCCTTCGTACATAACCCTCTGAAATGTTAAATTAATGTATTGAAGAGGTCAGTTTGCAGTGTGTGTGTGTGTGTGTGTGTGTGTGTGTGTGTGTGTTTTAACCCAAGTGTAGTATCCGAGCAGACAACCTTTCTGTATTTAATTGATCTTCATAAAGCTTAGTGGTAGAAATCGAAATTTTCATTTTTTCGAAGGTGGATTAAGTATCACCTGTAATTTGAATCAGCTATTTCACAACATCATAGCCACGGATCGGGATCCGCAACGTGTTTATTTTGTCTGTCTTGTTCAATTTACTTTTCTTTGTTCCGCAAACTGATTGAAATCAATCTCATATAAATATCAGCGATATTGTCTTGATGTATGGTAACACTTTTTTTCGACCCAATATTACAAACATTTAGAATACAAGATGACAGCTTCCAAAAGATCTGGCAAGTATAATATAACTTAATCAAATTGGATTTATATTACTCATCAATAAATCAAGGAACTGGCGCGTTGTTAATTGAAATGTTGTCATTGATTGCTGGGAACAGGAAATAAAGAAGTAACGGAAAGAAGTGGCAGCCACTTTGGCTGAATGAACGTAAAATATTAAGGTTCTTATGATTCTTGTGTTCATTTAAAGTTCTGTTCTTATTGTCCGACATAACACATGTCTTCCAAATATATTTGTTTTATATTCTTTTTGAAATATATAGTCTGCATTTTGCGGCATCTCTTTTCTGACTTCCCGAAAGAATAATATATGGCAGACATTGTTACATACACATTCAAGATAAATGGTTAGAGCTGTTCTTTTGATATCTAGCAGAGGCTTCTAGCCAGGGGATTAGTTTACCTTTTTTATGTCAAATGTAAACTAAATAGCTACTAACTAAGGATAATTAACTGCTGCATCAATATCTTACATGAGTCAAAAGGCATATTTCTATATTGCTGTCTTGAAGTGTATATCTGTGTTTTAGAGTGGATGCACATAAATGCCTTTCCGCTATATATTATTTTGGGCTTAAAAGGTTTTCATATGGAAATGACATAATATCAAGTCTATCAATACGTAAACGTGCTATATTACAATAGGAGCTAGGGTGTATAATTTAGCATGTGACCTCTGTCACAGGATCGGTTCAAAGAAAACATAGGCAGCTTCAAAACACTAACAGACCATCCAGTCTGGAATAAAGTAAATTTCGCTTTTTGCATTTTTTCTGTTGTAAATCTCAAAATTAATTTCAAAAAAGATCAACAAAATACTCTCAATGTCTGAAAGCTTGCTTTTTGGTCTATAGCTTCCTCTATTATAAAACTGCATTTATACTCTCTTTGATAGTGTGGTGCTGTGGGTAGATAATCATCATGGTTACATGCATTTCATTTGGACCTTCTCATCATTCTATGTCCCCAAATATGTTCCCAAAGAATATCTGTCCACCACCACCCCCATTAGTTTTCACTTGTCATTATTTTTTATACGAAGAGGGTGGGGTTTTAACATTACTATACTGACAAAAACATCTGATTTGTATGCTCTTATTATTCAGCTTGTATGTTCCCTTTGGCAACAAAGGATGTGAAAATACCACTGTGACAATAGTTTATTGCTGTGATAAAAGTTCTTTCAAGATACCGTATTTGCTTTAAAAGCAAGCTGGTTTCTATCATTATTATACACTTGTGTCTAAGGCTCAAGTGCTTGTGCAAAACTCAGGTGTATGTGTAATGCTCAAGTGTATGTGTAAGACTCAAACTTTTTTTGTTATTTTGCGTTCTTTCTTCAAGCAGTTGTTTAAATTTTTCTATTTGGATAAGTATCACAAGAAACAAAAAACAATAAAAGGACTTGGCTTTGTTTCCTATGTTACTTAAAAAAGAATTCAATGTTCCCTTCAGTTCAACATGGAAATAATAATAATAATAATAATAATAATAATAATAATAATAATAATGAGGAGTAGTAGTAGTAGTAATAATAGTTGCAGTAGTAATAATAGTAATATTAGCATTAGCTATAGTAGTAGTAGTAGTAGCATTAATATTAATATAAGTAGTAGTAGTTACAGTAATAGCAAATGCAGCAGTAGGAGCATCAGCATTGGTGGTGGTGGTACAAAATAATTTTGTACCAAATCCGGCACGTCAAACTCTCCTTAGCAATACACTGGCAGATGGCTCAGAAATCTGGACCTGACTGTTCAGTCTAGTAGTTCGATCACAAATGACTTAAAACAGCAAAGCGAAATTCCCATCAAAACCGACCACATGATACGGCATAAGAGGCCAGATATAGCACTGGAAGACAAGAAAAAAACCGGATGTGCGTCATAGATACAGCGGTGCCTATCGACGTATGCTGCACGCATAAAACACGAGCAAATAAGACAGAACAGTGACATGAAAAGATAATATTTCTAGTTCTGAGCAAACTCAGCCAGAAGTGTTACTAATTATTTTTGAAAAACTCTTGGATCATTAGAAATTTTGTAGAAGGTTCTTGAGATCATCCCATATATGTTAACATCCCTCGGGGCTTCGATGGAGCCTTTATCCCCATATAGATAGTCAGGAGACTAGTAATAGATATAACTGACGTCAAGCAGAAGCAGGTCGTATATAATGGTAATACGTCTAGATTATATGTGTATCAATTAGGCGGTAACAAGAAGACCGTCTGCAAGGATTGAAATGCCATCACATAGTCATTGCCCTGAGTCTTGTGCATTATGACGCGATGATGCCTTAAGTCGATTACATTACTGTACTAATTTTGGGCCTTTTTAACCAATCTGATGAGATTAAGTTGGCTCAAGTTTGAAATGTCGAAATGATTGATGTGTAATGGCATGCCTTTTGTATGAAAATGCGGATTGAACTGACACAAATATTAAAATAGGTTTCTTAAGTATTCATTTTTTCTTCGAAGTATATAGAGGTTATTATAGAGAAATACAAATATACAGCAAACACAACGGAAAGTGTTATCCCTGGATCTTACAGGAGAATGCTTGATAACATTAACATAATTTTTAAATACGAAGAATGGTTGATACTTGTATATTTGTATTTCCCTATAATAACCTCTATATACCTCGATTTATGTAGTACGAATCCGGAGTGACTGTGTACTTAGATGAGAAATAATTACTGGGTCGATATGCGGATGTGTCTGCTACGCACGAATGTCTATATCAGCGACATTGTAGCATCATTTTTTTTTTTTTTTCTGATGATATATGTATGGTCGAGAGGGTATATGGGGTTGGAGCGTGAAGGCAAGGAGATTGGTGACTTAACCCGCAGACCCGGGTTCGGTACTCCGTAGAGTACGTATTACAAATTCTCTAACCTGTATCATAATATGTTTTCTTTGTATATATGCGTGTGTGTGTGTGTGTGTGGATATATTTCGGAAAATTATGTTTACATTTGACCAAAACTCGTTTCACATGCGTAATGTTGTTTGTTTAACGTGGTTCCTTCGCCTGTATCTGCATTTCTCTGTTGTCAATCGAAAGTCATTAATCGTAGCCAGTAGTTACATGAGTTTTAGAAAAAGAGTTGGCAGCGTAAAATTATACACCAAAAGCACTTTTTTTTTGCAGAAGCGGCTGAATAGCGACAGTTTGAAATTAAGAAGTGATTTTTATTTTCAATTGCATTGCATATATATATGTACACTCGGTGTATAATAACAAACCTAAATCCCACACGCCATCTAATTCCTAATAACTAACATTACCTCAAGGCGAGATTCATAGTGGCTCTATGGCTAGAAATAAACTTGAAATAATATCATGAAATAAAAAGATTGAATAATTACAAAAAGAAATAGGGGGATTATGATATTTTTCTTCCCACCGTATAATACATATAACGTGTGGGAATCGCACACAAATTCAACTACTTAAGTCTCTAAACGCCGTCAGTGATTTATGTTTGGTTCCCCACTTACTTAATTGCGTAGGACGACTGCAAAACACATTATTTTCCTATGTTAAATTATTTAATAATTGTCTCTTCGAGAAACAAAGTTACATAAATTAGTCCTACTAAAGAAGAATGTTAATAAGAATTTCGATATGTGATGAGGGCTCGTGGGGTTTGTTTCTGGAACAATTTTCCATTTAATACTTTTTTAGTAATTTACAATCAAAGACAAGTTCGTATGTCATCAATATTGATCACCACTATAGTTAGAATGATTATCTCTGTAGAATAAGCCAGGACAGTCTAATAAATAAAATTTTCCATTTTCGTGCTCCTTCCACTTCGATCGCTTACAAAAGATATTTGCAAAGGTTAGGGCTTTAAATCATAGAAAGGAAACTAACATACCATACCATGCTTATGTGTCATCTCATCCCTGTGAGACATTAAAAGACGCAATTTGGAAACCGCTAAATGTAGTCAATGTCTCCTCTTCATCTGTTATTTGTCATTCTTTTCGTATAAAGAGTACTTAATAAGGATATTTGAAGCATCGAATCAGAATGTAAACCGCATAATTTTGAAGTCAGTGTGTTTTCGTTTTAATTTTTTTTCTTGAAAATCTTTTCAAAACTGCCTATGCTACATTTTGCGTTTAGACCCAGGTAGACGTTTGTGAATTATTTAAAATCGCGTTATTCTTTAAAAAAAAATGTAGAAAAACAACAACAGCCATCCTAACAGATATGATCTAAGCAACTGATTACTCTCTTGATCTTTAACATGTGTAAGTCCCAAAGCCTGCAATGTCTTCTTCAGTATTTTTTTCCTATGATCGTTCCTGCAAATTGTTCATTTAAGTTTTTAAAATTAGTAATTCTAATTTGTGTAGCTTAAAATGATATTCAACTTGGCTAGTGTAGAAATAAATTATCGTCAATATTCTTGACCCTTGGTTATGATTATGTACCGTATTTACCCATTAAAGAGAAAGTTCCCTACTGAGATTAACCTAGATCAGCATCTTCAGTTCCATAATCCACCTGCAGATGAGCAGATACTATTATATGATGTTGTTTTTGTTTATTATATTAAGGCAGATCTGGGTCTATACTGTTCGTGATTTGGTGCGCTATATACGCGAGCAAAGACAATTAGCTACAGCATTTACTTCGTTTTAATCCTGCAATTTACTTTGTTCCATCGCCACTGTATTGTCTCTACAGTTCAATCCTCTAGGTCTCAAGATAAAGATTTGCAGTCAATCAAGGAGATTCACTGGTACCAAAATCAGTTGTAATCTCGGACCATATAGTTCTACCGTTAGAGTCAATGGCACCAGCCCTACCTATAGTCCGTACCAAAATTAAAAGTTGTATTCGAAAGTCCACGGTTATGACTGAAAGTACACGCAAAAGTATGACATGGTTTTCTTGAAAAATGGGAAGCAACATTTGACTGAGGAACACATTTCTCTAAAGCACTTACGGCAATCACCTAGAAAATGTACTAGCAGTCTCTTAAAACTGGAATTATTACTTATTAATTCAATTTATAATCCAGCTGTTGCGCGAGCCTTTGAGTGCGTGCTATGTTCATATATCACTGTGGCGTAGTAGGAAAAACCATTACGTTATCTTCATTATGCTGTCATCAGATTTCAATATTCCATTATAAATATTCAAGTACCATTTAAAGCTGCATAATACAAATCAGAAAATATGCATTCATCAATCAGGCTTGCAATCTATTTAGTTTGAAGACCTCGTTGCCAGGGCCATCAAATGAGTCGTAGTGGTACTAGTAGTAGTGGTTGTAGTAGTGGTAGTAGGAGGAGGAGGAGGAGTATTAGTGGTAGTAGCAGTGGTGGTGGTATTAGTAGTAGTAGTAGTAGCAGTGGTCGCGGTGGTGGTGGTGTTGGTGGTAGTAGTAGAGCAGTAGTAGTATATAATCTCAATACTGGTTATATTACTATCCCCTCTACATTAATTAAAATCTACAATTTTCGTTAATGAATCCAACTATTAAATGACCAGTCACGATAAAGGAGAAACATACGTTCAGATAAAGAATGACCTTCACAAAATGCAATTACCCCAATGAATCAGATAAAGAATGACCTTCACAAAATGCAATTACCCCAAATAATTCAGATTTTGAGCCTATTCTAAAACTGTGGAAATACGCGGAACAACCAACTTAATCTGAAACTGTGGAAATAAATGGAACAATGAACCTATTCTAAACTTTGGAAATACATTGAACATTCAACCTATTCTAAAACTGTGGCAACACGCTGAACAACCAACTTAATCTAAAACTGTGGAAATAAATGGAACAATTAATCTATTCTAAGCTGTGGAAATACATGGAACAATCAACCTTTGCTAAGACTGTGATAAACTGTGCAACATACAACTCACAAGTTTCACAATCACTGGAAAAATTGCATTTTTTAACAAAAATGAGATTCAAATGGCATTAGTATAAATTTTATAAAGCAGCAATACAAGCAGAATATGGAGTGGAGGAGGGAGAATTCTTGCTATTGTTATGGTTTCTATCACTGTTTCTCCATCCCATGGAAATACAAATGCACTCAAACAGTTGTACATTAGGAGGATACTCACAAAAGTAATTATACTTTCTCAATTATATCCGAAGACAATTTAAATTAACTGAAACCTTGATGTTATTTTCTGAATGTTTGCAATATTTGTGATCACCCTCTGGGGAGAATTTCTTAGAAAAATATTTTCTAATAATCCTAAAAACTATCTTCTGCAAAACATAATTATTCTCCTGAGGTTCTGTTTTAAAGACGGCAATTACGTAAACGACTACTAAGATAATTGTTCACGCATTTCACTTACAATTTAAATAAAATCTTCACGCTGTCTTTGATGAACTGTCATAGGCATTTACATTGTCCTAACTTCATGCAGATTTTTAACACAGCTTCGAGCTCATAATCAATCTAAATTATAAATTACGACTATATTATTAAACTGGATTGATAAATATATTTCCTTGAAACTCAGGATAATTGTTGTTTTTGTCTTCAAGTATAGACGTATTTTTGAAAGATTTGTTGTTCTTGATTAGGAAGCATTGTCAATCAGTCTAGAGGAACTTGTCAAAATCCAATTGAATTTAATGCTCAAAATATGATTTTATACACGTGTATGAAAACAACTGAAGAAAAAACAGATTGAATTAAAAGAACTGATGGACCGCCGACTCTGCCAGTCTGCCAGTCAAACTGTAACATATCCCAATTCCAATACAAGTGTTGGCGAGATGTGAATTATTACGTAATATCGAGTACGCTAAAAGCTTGTCAGAGCATTCTAGTATTACAGTCACAAAAATACATAATGTGGATATATGTTATATACAAATTCAAACAGTTATAATTTCAACATTTCTCAACCAATGGCACGAAATGTTTTGTAAATATTTAGAATTAAAATGTAAATCACAAAAAATGAGCAGGAATTATATACATATATGCCTTGCAATATATGATAGTATGGGTACTTATAACCTTGCTCAGACGTATACAATATGATGGTTATTAACGAACTATTCTCATTAACTTGGCCTTCACATCTGATTCAGTTAGAACCTTTCATTTGACTCTGTCTCGCCGAACCAAATCACCACCTTCGTACAGCAGCAATGGTGGGCTCCAACGTAATATAATGTTCTGAGTAGCTAACATTGATAAACAGCATAGTCAGCTCCAATCTCAAGGATTCTGCTAACTCTGAAACGCGCTTTGCTCAACAGGTTCACATTGGGGGTCATTTGGTATTACACATTTTACGTTTCACGAAAGCATTCACTGCTGCGCTTAATCCAAATCTGCAGTATGTAAGTGGATGCTCTCTAAAACTCAGGCATTCTGAGGTAGAACTGTTTTTCAGAACTCAGACGAAAACAAACCAAGACAACTATTGATAGACGGCATTGAATTGACCCGTCAGGTGGTTTAAAAGTGGCTTTAGTAACCACACTCACATGTTAAATGATAGATAGAACAATCTTTCTAAATAATCAAGATTTACAGAAAAAGATGAAGAGTTCATGTAGAATAAAATCAACAGAACTATGATCTGGCTGTAAGCGACAGTGTGTTAGTGGCATATTTTATTGGCTTGAACGTAATACTAAATTGCATGATGTAAAGAAGTTTATTATAAGTTAAACCCTTCATTGATTCTATACGAATAACTTAAGCTTCGAATACTCCATTCGTGACCAGATTTATATAAGTTTAATATATAAGTTCCGTAGACAGTGCTTCTACTTTTTTAACAATTAAATTATTGTTAAAAATTGAAACAAAAACACAACTTTTGAAACAATTTTATGTATCCCCGTAAATAGTGATAATAAAAGGAAATTATAATCAAGAGATATTTGACCTATATAAAAAGTCATTCTTTTTGACGGAAATGCACATGTCAGGGTAAATTACCAATATTTGTGTTTGTTTGTTTGTTTTGTTTTTTTCAAATATAAAGGCAAATGGGTTAAATTCGCAAATGGTGTATAAATATAATTCAGAGGATCACGTTCCCGGCAGATGCTCCGTTGGGAATACATAGAAGACTGCGGTTTCAACATTCTACTGAAAAAAAACACAAAACATGACTCTCAGACATAAACCATGGATGTAACCTTATTCTTGCTAAGGCGAAAAGGATGATAAGAATTGTGTAGGGACAATAAATTTCAAATACCACATTATAGAGGTCGTATCGTTTGGAATTATTGAAATAAAACCAATGTTAAGACAGCGATAAGGAATGAATCAAATGAAACTGCTCGCAAACTGAAGAAATACCTCCTCCTGATGCCACACTCCTATATTTTAATGCATATATTAAACCAATACTAGATTATTACATTAATGTATGGGGAAACTGCTCGAGATAAGAGCTCGACAGAATTTTAAATTTACAAAAAGGGGCAGTACATATATTTCTATGCAAACCTTTGGATGCACCTTCGGAATCCATGTTAACAAAATTAAGTTGGATGGAAATTAGTGACAACATTTATTACAATAATTTTTGTTTTAGTATATATAGCTCTAAATGGAAATGCACCACAATATCTACAAGAACCAGATACAACCACGTTAAGCACTATGCTTTGTAGAATGTGGAAATCTCTTTGACCTAAATCATAAATTAAGCAATTCAAGAAGGGTTTTAGAATATCAGGGGTTCTTATCTGGAATAGCTTGTCTTTTATTATAAAACAATACAATTCTGTCAAATATTTTTAAAATAAAAGCTTCCACTGCATATTAAATAAGAAATAAGTATTCTTTTTCAACTTGTATTAAATAATCTATACATTTTACATAAGTAGATTGTAGAGAAGGTTTCAAGGGAAAAAAGTTTTGTAATTATTGAGTTAACTTCTATAAATAAAGAATTATTATTATTATTATTATTATTATTATTATTATTATTATTATATACAACATAACTCAAGTTAAGAAAAATGACATATGAGCGTTTATATTTATTAAATTCACACCTACGAATACAGAAAAAGCATTTTCAAATATGTATCCATATCTTTCAGATTAGAGACTTGAAGAGATGTAGCTATTATTAAATTAGGAAGGGACTTGTTCAGTGTATAAATGAAGTATAAACGGAGAAACAAAAACAGAATATAAAAGAGAGAATATGAAAATAGATGAAAAGAGGGTGAAAGCAGGATGATAATATTGAAAAAGAAAAACTTACGAGAATTTACATACATTTGGAAATATTTAACCGAATATATCTTTATCAATTTTTAACATTGTACTATATCCTTGTTTGACTATTGTACTATATCCTTGTTTAAATATTGTACTATATCCTTGTTTGAATATTGTACTATATTCTTGTTTGAATATTGTACTATATTCTTGTTTGAATATTGTACTATATTCTTGTTTGAATATTGTACTATATTCCTGCTTGAATATTGTACTACATCATTGTTTGAATATTATACTGTATTCTTGTTTGAATATTGTACTACATCCTTGTTTGAATATTGTACTATATCCTTGTTTGAATATTGTACTATATTCTTGTTTGAATATTGTAATATATTCTTGCTTGAATATTGTACTATATCCTTGTTTTAATATTGTACTATATTCTTGTTTAAATATTGTAGTATAGCCTACTTTACTCTCATCCAAAAGTATTGATTAAAATTTTCAAAAATCTTAGTTTTACGGTTGGATATACACGCCGTTTATCAGCCTGAGATTAAATATTACTGTAGGATATACACGTCGTCTCTCGGTCTGAGATTAAATTTTGCGAGTAGGGCATGTGGACTAAGAAGCAACTGCCTCGTCATTCCCGTACGTTACTCGTGACATACGGTCCTGAATGGGGGAGGAGGATATCGTTTTTACAGTCGGTTAAAGTTGGAGTTTATTTATTTAAGGAAATGAAGAAAAATATACTAATGTTGATGAGAGCGATTATGCAGCTTCGCTTCGTTTAAGAAACTTATCTCATTTATACCGACTTCGGCATTCCTCTGCTCCCATCCCAACGGAACTTGAAAACGCGACCACTTGCTTGTGTCAGAATTTGATGCCATTAGGAAAAAGACATCAGAGCAGGTATAGTCCGACTAAAGCAATTAGACTTTAATATGTGGAAAAGTGTCAATATGGGCTGCCAAGTGTGTGAGATATTCCTGAACATGTGGCCTCTAGTTCCCGTCAGTCGACCGGGGGTCACGCTACACAACACCGTTTATTTAAGCTGTAAGACGTCGACCCAAACAACATAAAATATTAGGGTATACGTCTTACATTGTAGGGCTAGGGCCACTGTATGAGAAGTCGACTGTTGAAAAAAGTAGATTCAGTTAGGAAGCTCATTGACGTTGTTTTGCTGGAGGTTCAGAAGAAACATATTCTGTACTTTGATGTTTGATCCACAGAATGGGTTTCTGATAACACGATTCTATTGTATATTACATGTTTGAGAACTTGAGATATTACAGTCTGATGCGGTGCAATTTTAAATCTGTTTGTTGCGGGATTCTGGGTTTGATTGCATCATTGCTCAAGTTGTCGGTGTTGCTCTGGTAATTGGAGTGTGTCCGTTGTTGTTTGTCACTGATATTTGAGTAGCTGTTTATAGACTGTACATTTTTGTGACCGGAAATTTGCATGATATCAGTTGGGGGAATGTTTGTGTCTCTTAACGTTTGAATTAGATACTTCCTCCTACTGGTGTTTGTCAATTTCTTTCCCTCTGTCACATTTGCTTTTTTCTCATTCTTTTCATCATGCATCCCAGTTTGTTAATTCCGACGAATTGTTTTCTAAACCATTTTAGGTTTGTAGCTGTGATTGGCATAATATTGGGCGCAATATAGAAGGGACCTTCTTGTTGACAAAATTCTGCGAGTCTTAGCTTTGCATACCTTTTGTAGATAGCAATTGGGTCTCTCTCGTTGTTGTCTTTGTTTTGATTTAAAGATTAATGACCCTGATGTCTTTCACATTGTCTTTTCTTTTTGTTTTTGTCTGCCTTTCATTGAATTCAAGGTACTCCTGGCTATTCACATCTTTTTTTTTAGTATAACATACCATACCCCCCAACCCCCATCTCAAATTGTAATGTTTAGTCACTCCCCTCAAACTAAAATTAGCAGAGTTGTTAAACCAGATTTGCTAGCAATTTCTTCAGGTGTTTCCATCGCCATCATTTTTTTTTTTTTTTTTTGTTATAAAGCATTTATGTGATTGACTAACTGCAATTGGGTTTATTTCCTTTTCCTTTAGATTTTAAATCTCTTTGCTTTGCCCGAAGAGCTTCTCTTGTTAATGTAAAACTTGCACATTTTTTTATTTTTAGGTGGCGATCAACGGAGCTGATGCTGCTTCTTAAGTTATTGGACTCAAACTCAGATCCATCTTTTTCCTAAGGCTGAATATAAGACCGTCCAAGTGCTGATCCAATTCAGATGGAGGAATTTCGTGTAAGTTTCTAGATTCATTTTATTTTTGACTGAAATAATGTACTCAAAAGCCTTACATTAAGAGTGTCTTGTTTAGAGTGTTTTGTATTTTGCTTGCTTTCTATACATTTCAATATGTCAAAAGGCTCATAGTTTACAAATCTGTCTTCACTGACGGTCTCACATTTGGACACAAAATGATCATTTGTATTTACACATTTCTCAGCCATGTCTCTATCAAACACTTCAATTAACTCACCATTTAGTAGATTGAAGGCTGCTTCATCATCTTGCTCCTTTTCTGATGTCAATGCTTTCTTTTTTTTTCACAGAGTTGCCCAGAATGTTTGCAGATTTATTGCAAGAGGGAGAGGCTAAAAAAACAGTGTTCACAGCAGACGACACAGGGTGGAGCTCAATAATATTTATATCATTGACTCTGTATGTTTGGTTTCATTTGTTTAAAAATATTAGTCTATATAAAACAAATTGAACATAAAAATCATTTTCTTGTTATTTTCACCTTTTATAATGTAATATTCCAAGAAATCCATAACAAAGCTCAGGGAGTATAGTAGCTATGAAAACATGATCATTATGCGTATTCATACGCTATGGACAAATCACAATATGATATACCTATACTATGGGTATATCAAATTGTTTTATACCAACACTTCAAACGTTCAAAAGCCATGTTAGTTTTAATATATATGGTGCGTGTATATATATATATATATATATATATATATATATATATATATATATATATATATATATTGCTCTCGTTATCAAATCTTGTTTACTCAGCATTAGCTCTGTATAATTGTTATCTACTCCTACCGTTTTTGTTTCTTTTTTCTTTTATTGAACATAAGTTGTCCGGATTTTACATGTTCCCCTACATCACCACCCGACCTTGTGTATTATGCATTATCTTAAATTATTTTGCATCCTGATAGTCCCTTACTTAGACACAACACACACATATGCATACACTCGGAAACATACATTCATAAATATTGTACACAAAGACACACTTGCATACAAACCTCACGGTGTTTTAAATTGCCTGTTTGATTGTTGTTGTTGTTTGTTTGTTTTCTTCAAAGTAATATTGTTTTCTTTGTCAACCCCCAAATGAAAGTAAAGCAAATGTAAAAAAATAACAGCTATAAAAATCATGTACCAATAGTTGACAATGGGGTCCACTTTTCTTAAACTCATCACTTCTGCTATTCCCTTTTGCGACATATTTTTCCAGGGTTTTGTATGATAAAACAGATTTATATAATATGTGAGATTTGAGATTTTTTAAGCACAACGTGATCTGTATATAACATATTTTGTAAGCATAATTAGGAAGTCAATAAGATCATCGAAGTTGTTATAGAGACATCTTTTCGTGTACATCTAAAATCTGGATTGCAAGTTTGGATCCATTCCATAAATAATTTCCAAAAGTGTGCACTAACTGAACAGCCCTAGAATAAGTGCTCAAAAGGTGTATTTACCATTATCACTTCAATTAAGCTTTTTCAAAAATTGGTTTGTGGCAATATTTCTATGGAGAAATCTAAAATTAAAGTTAATCAGTTTTGTGTCTTTTGTACAAAGTTTAGCCAAAGCAAAAGAGCTGTTCCATTCATTTGCACCTATTGCACACTCTAGCTGGCAGGACCAAGTTTCGTGTTTACCATTTGGCTTATGTATCTCGGTTCTTATCATGTCTTTATAAATACATTTATTCTTTGCTATTATCTCTCAGGAGTGACGTTGTGTCGAAAACTGCATAAAAACTATTTCCACTTTCAAAACAACTTTTAATTTTCTATTTCTACTTCCCTGATATCTTTGACATAAGAGCAAATTACTGTATGAAATTATTAGTTTGTGTTTTTTGTTTTGTTTTAACAAACACTTCAAATAGATCCTTGTGCATCAAAAATATATTGAATAAGTTCACTCAATTGCCAATAATCCCATACATAATTAATTGCCTCTAATTCCAGACATAATCTCCACTGAAACATTTTGTACGTGAAGTGGACGTTGCTTGGCCAAAATGATTATCAAGGTTCGATGATTGGCCGGTGTACTTACACCTATTCTCTGCTCTCAGTCTCTTTATTGGAATTTTTAAATTACATGCTGTATTACTACTTATAACAAAGTAACAATTTATTTATTCTGAGATTTGAATAGCTTTAAAGAACCAATTCTAAAGAGCAGCAACGTCACAGAACAAAATAGTATCCAAGTTTTAATCAGTTCTTATCTTGATATTCCAGAACAAAATAGTATCCAAGATTGAATCAGTTCTTATCTTGATATTCCAGAACAAAATAATATCCAAGTTTTAATCAGTTCTTGTCTTGATATTCCAGAACAAAGTAGTATCCAAGTTTTAATCAGTTCTTCTCTTGATATTCTTCCTACAACTGATCATTGGAATCATCTGGTTTTGCCTTCACAATGTGAATATTTGCCCTAGAAACAAAGTATTTGTTAACACATTCTTGTTTGGCACCAGTAAATCCATAGACAATTATATCAGCGTTTTTAGAGGGTTGGAAAGAATGCATAGATATAGGTACAAATCTTTTGAAGAGCGAATAGACATTCTAGTGGATAAAATTAAACTTCAGTATATTAGTATTAAAAAAGGGTAATTATATCATCCTATGAGAAGAAGATGAATTTTTGTTGTATTTTATTTTGTTTGTTTACCGCGCTGCATCAAGTAATTCAAGATCATCCACTTGTCTATAGCTAAATGATATTGCCGTTTATGTCGCCGTTATTTCCATTGAAGTTTTGAACGCTTGTTGAAACTTCATTTTAAAAACTACAAATAATAAATTCAGACTACATTATTAGAATTCGTTCGAACATCCACTTAAAATATTCTCTACAATGTGGTGTTGTTATTGTCTTCTGTGTAACTTTCAATTACTAATGGTGATTACACTTAAGAAAGATTTTCTATTTGGATAAGGAAGCTAGCAATGTAACAATGCAAACCCAGTCTGTGTTCATCTTAGCCACTTTCTTACATGCTATAGGTAACAATGCAAACCGTGCCTATATTCGTCTTAGCCACTTTCTTGCATTCTGTAGGTACCAATGCAAACAGTGTCGATGTTCGTCTTAGCCACATTCTTGCATTCTATAGGTAACAATGCAAACCGTATCTATGTTCGTCTTAGCCACTTCCTTGCATGCTAAGTTGCCCAGTCGATGAACTGCTCAAGTTCTCGTTGAAGTAAATACTTGTGCAGCCGAAACTATATTCAAACTGCAAAACAAAATATTGTAGGTTAACAGCTGCTGCATACTATTTATTATTTACCTCACTTGCATCTATTTTGTTAATTTTTGATCGAATAATAGCTTTTAATTCACGCATTATCTGTAATAGATTGACGGTATATTCTTTTTTAGCAATCTGCAATAATGATTGTTTGTGCTTTTGGTATTGCTTTTCTTCCTTTTCTGCTTCTTTCTAAAACTAACACAAACTATGTATAACAGCAATCTTAAATACATGATTGCACCCTCATCCATATTGTCAACCCTTGCTGGAAGCCATTACATGTGAATTATAGTAGATCAGTGTATCTTCTTAACATTTTTATCACCTGCAACAAAGATTCTTTTTTGACAGAATTTTAAAGAAGGTTGTCTTCCCAATATAATGCATTTATCATGAGAGACATATGAAATATTAGACAAGTTTCAACTACTTAATTCAACAGAATGCTCGAAGTCATCTCAACTGGAACCCATATCCCAGCACTCCTGTATTGTTTTAACAGCAGTATTGTGTTTCCGTATCTATTCCGTTTATGCAATAGTTGACATTCGCATAAAGTGCGTTTTCCGTTTTCTCACTCACCAACTCATAACCCCTCCCCTCCTTTGTGGGTCACAACAGACCATGACTTGCTGGAATTGCTTATTCAAATAAGTTAGTATCTTTTAGTATCTTTACAGCCAATTTCTTTGATGGAATAATGAAAACTTAATGGGCGATTAAAATACTTTGCCCAAAAAAAACGATTCTTTTCTTATAGGTATAATTATGTGCATGAATGTATCATCTTAAAACTGCATTGCACAAGACGCAAAGTTTAATCATTGGAAGAGACAAAAATATTACTACAAAATAAATCCGTGATGAGGCAAGGTTATGGCATATTATTGCCCTACTAAAGAAGGATACGTAAACTTGAATCTTGCTTATTATAATTATTTGTACTTTAAAACAAATCTACTATTCAAAAAGCCTACAGATCATGATATTACAAGAAGATTGGAGGTTATCCTGCTTTTATCCTCCTAGTTGCTGAGTCATTTTGTTATGACATACTATAACACATACATATATTTAAATATATTTGTTTCAAAAAAATGTCTCATTTAAATTGAGTATGGCGGCGTCTAAAAAAGGACAGCTAATCAATAAAAGTCATCAAATGAACTCCTCTCTTTTTAATAAGAGAAAGAAAATTTCAACAATATGCGTTGAGCAGGAGCAAAATTCGTAGAGCAGACATTTTACAGAGAGAGAGAGAGAGAGAGAGAGAGAGAGAGAGAGGAACAATGTCAGAGAGAATTTATTGGAATAATCATTTACGAGCTTTAAAGCTGTAGTAGAAACGCTAATCAAAACAAAAGGTAAGAGTTAAAGGAACGAACTACCGTTGTTTAAGTTCCACTTTGTCTTTGAAGAAGAAAAAGAAGATGATGATGACGATGATTATGACTATGATAATAATGATAATAATAGTTTGTTTTTCTGTGTTTAACGGCACAAAAACACATTAAATGTTATTGCGTGTTAAGGCCTTACAAAGAGACACTTCACGCCGACCGGTTTTAATTCAAACCGGAATTCTATTAGTCGCGACCATGCCGTCCTAACCATTGAGCCACTGCGGCTCCTAGATGACGATTATGAAGGACACCTGAGGAAAATTAGAGCCTTCTTTTGCTCAGGTCCTCTTTTATTTAATTCTTACAACGAACCATCATGTTGTAATTTTCAAGATGAAGAAAATCAACTTCATGTGCCCCCAAAAATATAGTTTTGCATGAAACCTCCGTATTTATTTTTACAAAGTTCACAAAATGTAATATCATCGATCTGAAGAGCGCTAAAAATATTGATACAAGAATAAATTAACTGATAGAATGTAAAAGAGTTTCTAGAAAATAAAATAAAATTATCCTATGGGAATCTGCTTTCAAAAGCAGCAGCAAGTTCGCAAGCCTTTCTTAATGTGAATAAATGTTAATGTTAATGCGGTAAATTAGTGTAAATCATTTAGTCCTTTTTGAATAGCTATCCAGTAGTCATTTCATTTAGACATTTAACACTCTCATAACGTTCATTGTATTGTCTAAAATTAAACCTAAATCCATAAAACTATGTCGGAACAATATTTCATGTAGCACTGTATGTTCATTTTTATTGGAGCAAAATACGTTGGAAAATGATAACTGTATTCTGGGAAAACACATTAGGAGATAACATTCTTAGATTTGAAGATTTGATGATGTTCATGACAGTTTTATGATCGCAAGTTGAGTTTCGGTAAAACGAATATTTGCAACACTAAAACCACCATGAATGTCTTCAGACCCAGAAGATTGTTATCTCGATTCTAACACAGTCTGGGTACTTGTGTGAAAACATAACAGAAAAGGCATATATCTATCACACCACGTGACAGGGAGAGTTATATTGTCACATTGGCGTCAACATTTTAGACAACATACCGTCCATAATACTGGTGCAAATTTTGACGCTCGACCAATCAGAAAGCATGTTACATGCTTTAAAATGCATTATAGTTTGAGAGCGCTGCCTGCTAACCGACAGGCACTTTCCACAGTTTATTAGAATGAAATTGCATATTGGTCACATGCAATATAACACCCGTAGATAAGGAACACTAACATATATACCATGTAAACTAAATGTTACGAATGATCCCGTATCTCATCAAACTGCCTGTTAAAATGATAACAGCATTTGAGTAGTCCATTGCTGACGGGCTTACAATTCATCCCTAAGGGATCTATTCCTGCTATCAAGTTAAAATGAGAAGAGTTCTTTAGAGTAGTCCATTGCTGATGGGGTTATAATTCGTGGATCTCACCAAAATGCATGTTAAAATGAGAATAGCTTTTAAAGTATCCCATTGCGGACGGACTTACAAATCGTCGCTAAGAGATCTTTTCCTGCGATCAAAACTTCTGAGGAAAAGAGATACGTTAAAAGCACCCAAATTTTATAAGTTTGCTAAGTACATATCTAAATGTCTGTCAACTTCATCAATTTTAAAAGTATCCAAATTTTATAAGTTTGCTAAGTACATATCTAAATGTCTGTCAACTTCATCAATTTTAAAAGCACCCAAATTTTATAAGTTTGCTAAGTACATAGCTAAATGTCTGTCAACTTCATCAATTTTAAAAGTATCCAAATTTTATAAGTTTGCTAAGTACATAGCTAAATGTCTGTCAACTTCATCAATTTTAAAAGTATCCAAATTTTATAAGTTTGCTAAGTACATAGCTAAATGTCTGTCAACTTCATCAATTTTAAAAGTATCCAAATGTTATAAGTTTGCTAAGTACATAGCTAAATGTCTGTCAACTTCATCAATTTTAAAAGTATCCAAATTTTATAAGTTTGCTAAGTACATAGCTAAATGTCTGTCAACTTCATCAATTTTAAAAGTATCCAAATGTTATAAGTTTGCTAAGTACATAGCTAAATGTCTGTCAACTTCATCAATTTTAAAAGTATCCAAATTTTATAAGTTTGCTAAGTACATAGCTAAATGTCTGTCAACTTCATCAATTTTAAAAGCACCCAAATGTTATAAGTTTGCTAAGTACATAGCTAAATGTCTGTCAACTTCATCAATTTTAAAAGTATCCAAATGTTATAAGTTTGCTAAGTACATAGCTAAATGTCTGTCAACTTCATCAATTTTAAAAGTATCCAAATTTTATAAGTTTGCTAAGTACATATCTAAATGTCTGTCAACTTCATCAATTTTAAAAGTATCCAAATGTTATAAGTTTGCTAAGTACATAGCTAAATGTCTGTCAACTTCATCAATTTTAAAAGTATCCAAATTTTATAAGTTTGCTAAGTACATATCTAAATGTCTGTCAACTTCATCAATTTTAAAAGTATCCAAATGTTATAAGTTTGCTAAGTACATAGCTAAATGTCTGTCAACTTCATCAATTTTAAAAGTATCCAAATGTTATAAGTTTGCTAAGTACATAGCTAAATGTCTGTCAACTTCATCAATTTTAAAAGTATCCAAATTTTATAAGTTTGCTAAGTACATAGCTAAATGTCTGTCAACTTCATCAATTTTAAAAGTATCCAAATGTTATAAGTTTGCTAAGTACATAGCTAAATGTCTGTCAACTTCATCAATTTTAAAAGTATCCAAATTTTATAAGTTTGCTAAGTACATAGCTAAATGTCTGTCAACTTCATCAATTTTAAAAGTATCCAAATAGATTCATGTTACGGCTAATATGAAGATGGTTGTAACCATTTAACCCGTAATTACAGTGTAAGTGCGCGCATATTGTCTCCTGAGATGGCAATTACGTGCTCTGGTGGAGAAACAACGTTTATTCAAGTCAAAAATAACTTTACGGTTACTATTTGTGAGTGTAGTTCAAAACTGCAGAACAGTGCAAATTAGTTCATT
Source organism: Margaritifera margaritifera (assembly GCA_029931535.1). Classification (NCBI taxonomy): domain Eukaryota; kingdom Metazoa; phylum Mollusca; class Bivalvia; order Unionida; family Margaritiferidae; genus Margaritifera; species Margaritifera margaritifera. Next base: position 2,104,367 of record JAQPZY010001681.1, read on the forward strand.
GCGGCTTTATTATGTTTTATTTATTCGTTCATTGTTGACAGCTTTACCCAGGTTTAACATTCATTTTTATTTCCTTAATACAAAATAATCGCTTTCCAATTGTGTCTCTTGTCTGATTGCGTCACAGTGACGTATCCCAGAACATGATATCCAGTTGCTACAGTGGCACGTTCTGTCTTACAGTAACTTACATAATTTATTTATATTGAGATTTTATTTAAATCAATACAAGTATCAAGTTAAATGTAAAAAAATATCACGTTTTTACAACACTATTTTAATATACAATATACTATATACATGAAGGTACACAATGGTAAAGCTGTCTTTTCAGATATCAAAATGAAAATATTTTTTTACTGCAATTTAAAATGCATTTGTTCAGCCCTCATGTGTGTGGTGCATAATGCCCTTACGAGATAGGATATTTGCCAATTCTTCTTAAAGATAGAGTTTTCAAACCGGTCGGTTATACCAGGACATCTGTACGGCCAAATCTGGATATCAAAACAATCAGACACAGAATATTCAACGCCTATCCAGAGATATGTTTATCTCCAGTCGATGAGATCATTACACGGCTCAGTTAATCCCTCCTGAAAACAAAAAGTCTGTCATCAAACAACTCGGAAATATTTTGAAAAGACTGCCAGCGAAAACACACAAACAAACATGCCAACAAATGCTATTGATAGAGAAACTAAATATATATATATATATATATATATATATATATATATATATATATATATATATATATATATACATATATATATATTTAGACGCTTTGCAAGTTTTACCCAGTAAAACACACACAGCCAATAAAGTGGCAACAAATACCCTTGGTAGAGAAACTATATATATATAGACGCTTTGCTATTTTTACCCAGTGAAATATACAGCAAGCAAAGTTAACACTATGCATATTAGGAACAAGCACCTCGTAAGCGGCATAATTCGTTCGTTAAAACGTATTAATGCCACACTAGCGAATGCAACCCGATTTTCGATTGGTCATACGTAAAAATTTGAGACATTAAAATTGACGATATGCTTTCCGAAATTGCTGACGTGTGACTTAGTGTCAACGAGATGCATATTTTCTGTACTTTTTCAACACAATGTTTAAAGGTGTGTTATAGAATGGAGTTAACCAGTCTTCTGTTTGAGGATTTGGCAAAGATTATGGTGAGTTTACTGTTACAAATATTACCACACTAAAACCCCCATTAACTTCCGTAGATCTACAAGCCTGTTATTCCATAAATTAAATAAAGTGAAAAGCCTGTTATCAAACCATTCACTTTTTCTACATAAAGATCATGCACAACTCCATTCCATTATTGGCCAATATCCAGTCTTCCTTACGTCGTCAGATGTTTAACGGTAAATAGTATTTTGTAGGACGGGCTGACACATTATTTTCTGTTATGAAACGTTATGTAGATAGTGTGGCTATATATATATATATATATATATATATATATATATATATATATATATATATATATATATAAACTGAAATGTATTCTAAACCGACTGACTCTCAACAGTATCTACTCCCAACCAGCTGGCACCCCAGCACGTAATAAAATATCTTCCTTATGGTATGTGTGTTCGGACCAAACACATATGCTCTAATCCGGCTACCTTTGAAAAGAGACTCGGAAAGCTCAAAGGAAACCTTAGAAGGAGAGGATACGGAACAGCTACATCAACAAAACTAGATTCCTCGACAGAGGAACCCTCCTGAAATATAAAACCAAGAAAACCAACAAACGCGTTCCCTTTGTGGTTACTTTCCGTCCCGACGCCCAAAAGTTACAACATATAGTTCGGAAGCATTGGAACCAGATTGAATCCTCCGAACATCTGAAGGGCATATTTCAAGAAGCTCCTGTAGTTACGTACCGTAGAAATAAAAATCTGAAGGACAAGCTGATACGTGCCAAGGTAACTTTAAACAAGACCACAGATTCAGGCACATATTGCTGCAAAGACAAGCATTGCCTAATTTGCAAACATATGCCCGAGAACAAATCGTTAATAAGTTCGACGACAGGAGTTAGCAACACTATCAATCAGAAGTTAGGATGCCGAACAAAAAATGTAATTTGTCTTCTAACATGCAAGATCTGTGGCACTCAATATGTTAGCGAAAACGTTGATTTCGGAAAAGAACGAATAACCCACAAGAGCTATATTCGCAACAAAATCAACGCGAAACTCGCCAACCACTACAACTGGACTGTGCATTCAGTCGAGTCCCTCGAAATGCTACCAATTGATTCTAACCTGGGTGGACCGATATAGAACGCACACGTAAAGATACTTCAATTGAAAACTCGTGTGGAGTTCGGCCTCGATGAAAAAGTCTAACCTTCCTAATGCAATCTTATTATAACTACAGCCAGTTTATCAGACGTACGTATTTTTGGAATATTATTTACCCAAGTAAATATTCCGTAACTCTTTACATGTATTATTGGTAATCTTCTTCATCTTCTTATTATTATTATTATTATTATTATTATTATTATTTTAACTCTTGTCCATTATCCCACTATACAGTGCTCTTGAAATACTTCCTTAGTACCTACGTGCATAACTTTACCGGGATATAATTTCCTTTGCATATTTTTTATGATAGCATTGATTTTGTCGCTGGGCATGGTGTCAGTCCTTTGTTCAAAGCCTGGAATTAGGTCAAAACACTTTGGTCCTCTGCGTGATACGCACGATAAACTCTTTGAATTATATTTAGACAAATTTGCTGGGCTGATGGCAGCATAACTTAGACATGTAGTTTACCCGTTTTAGACCGTTTTTTAATTTTGTCTTCTTTCTTTCTTCTAGTGTTTATCCTTTGTTTGTTTATATCCCCGTCATTTAAACATGTAGGAGTCAAGAATGTTTTTTTTTTTTTTTTTTTTCGCTTTTGTGTTTACTGTTTGTTTGTGGATGTAAAATGTTTCTTCCCCTGCTGAAGAGCTAGTTTAGCTCAAAACGTTGGGAAACAACTGTTTTGTATTTGCGCCGTTAGCTATTTTTTGGTCATTTTGTGTCATTATATATATATATATATATATATATATATATATATATATATATATATATATATATATATATATATATATATATATATATATATACAGACGGCGGGGGTGGGGGTGGGGGAGTTGGAACAAACATGACAAAGCAATGTGCTTGCTTTGTCATGTTTGTTTCCTCTATAATTTTTCCTTGACAAAACATTTTCCAACGATCAGGTGCATTTGGAAGGAGTATTATTTGCTATATAATCTGTAACTATTGTATATATCGTATTGTATGCAACATTAAATCGCAATAGCCCGCTACATGAATGTCAGGCTCGCATTTAAAATCATCCATGTTGGACTATAGGGCACAGGTCGCTGTTTCTTATTATATGATCTGCATTTTATTCCAATATTATTTTATGTACGTATACAAGTCACACTTGTCAAGTAATTCAATAATACCACGCCATTCATATAATCGCGTTCCCAGTCAAAGACTCTCTTGAGAATTCATGTCCGACTGTTAGTTAGCATTTAATTAACAAAAGTGCTTCCAATATGACTGTCAGAAAGAATTAGTTTATGAAACCAGCATTCTACAGTGGGGAAAATAGCCATTTATTGGGGTCAGGAAAGTGGTGTAGAAAAAACATTATTGTGAAAGCCCTCGCTTTTAGGTTTGCAAAATAAAATTGCATATAATGTTTCAGTATTGATCAATATATCGTTTCCACTTACATGTAAATTTCTTATGGCATAGATTTTATGTGGCAGCGATAAATACATAATTAAAGCCAACTGTCGAGAGTAACATCTTCGCGTTGACGAGATCAATATTCCAAATTTTCAAACGGAACAAACGCCGGTATTTTTCAACAATTAAGACTTGATATCCTATGTAAAACCATACTATATATATATGTATGTATATATATATATATATATATATATATATATATATATATATATATATAGAGAGAGAGAGAGAGAGAGAGAGAGAGAGAGAGAGAGAGAAAGCGAGAGAGTGAGAGAGAGAGAATTAAACTTTCCTATGTTGAAACAATTTGAAAGCAAAGACAAGTATTATATCCATTTATGTTATAGATTAAAGCTGGTGGCACAGTTTTGTTCATCATCAATTAAACGTTGACATCGATATGCTGTTAAGAATGATGTATAATAATTACACATTTTTACCAAGCCTATTCAACAGGTATTTAGATTAGTTAAAATGACATTATGTGACTCTCCGAAAAGCTGGAAGTTATTAGCTCATAACACTAGATAGGAACTTCTTATGTATTCATGCGCCCTTCCTTGGTGCTTTGGCAATATTTGTAAACAATGGTTAGAATATGTGTTATTTTTTTCTTGAGAGTCGTTTTTATTTTTATAACTATTCCTAATTATCATAATTGAACTTCATATTTTACAGGATACATCCAGTCATGCAGCTTGAAAATCTATTACATACCATGCTTGAACGGCTGTCTGCAACGTTTGGTTTCATCACGATATGGCACAGTGTCGTCATTAACTAGTTGTTGAAACGATCTAGAGGAGCAATTTAAGTATGGAGTCGTTTAGAGAACATTTATTTGATAGACAAAAAAATGTTTTACATTGTTGCTCGATATACTCGTTCGATATCATCACAAAGCAGAAATTAGGGTATTCCTGCGACATAAAGCTGATACACATGTTCGATGTTTGAAATGTTTGGAGATAACTTTTCTAATTTACTTTAAACTTTAATACGACATCTCATACACCTTTTTAAAGTTAATTAGGACTATCTTTATGATCCTCTTTTTCCTTTGGTTTGCTTTTTCCTTTGCTTTAATCACCATCTTCACTCAAATTTCTTCTTTTTCAAATTTTTTTTGATCTCATGCTGTCATGTAAGCTTTAGTATTGTCCTTATTTGAGGTTTATAGGAAGAATTGTATACGCAAGACATGTGATGCGTGTCATAGCATATGTTGCGGGGGGGGGGGGGCAATCGACCATTTAATCTAAAAGCAAGAACAATTATTGCTTCATATTGCTAAAGAAAAGATAGATTTATCTGCGTTTCTGTGTTAAAAAGAAACGATAGATGGAGAATTTGTTGAGTGATCAATCACATTTTCTGAAAATTTGCTCGAGCAATTAGTCGTATTTTGAGAACAAGTCTTGAGGACTGGTAGTACGAGTATTAGAGTAAAACGTGGTAAACAGAGGTTCACGTGACAGAATTGTTATGAACATGATCTTAAGAGTCATATAAAGATATTTACGGAATGTGTGCGCGAAATATAACATATGTTAAAAGTAACGTATTTGAATATCAACAAATAATATATGGGAGTCCAATAATGAAGTATAAAAGTACAGAAATAAATAATATATTTCGGACCATCTGGTAAAATTGAGGTTTTAATGGCAATCACATTTAGGTACTCTCCTGAACATTGACACTGAAGATAAATGAATGACAAGCTCGTATGTATTATGACTGGTTTCCGCTTACTTGTCAGCTTTTGGGACACACAGTTGCCAGTTTAATAATCTCTAATGGGGGATATCTTGCACAGAGACGGGCTGAAAGGAAATAGTTCTGCTAAAGTACGATCTGGAAATTTTTCATAAAATAATGACTGAGTTTTCTAGAAATATATAATTGCAGATGATTTAAAGATGCCTATTGAAATAAAGGATGTAACGAAATAAGAAAACAACTAAAATTTTTTAAATGTTAGACATTCTATCAAGTTTAAGCTGTTAGGAAATCTGAGAATATCAGAATGTCAGAATCTTCTGCTTTGTCCCGTCACAAAATGTCATATCGTCTATTATTCTTTTCCAGTGAATGCTTTGTTTTCTCGTAGCTTTCTGTTGGACCATAATAATGAAATAATTCCACTCACGCGAACGAATCGAACAATGAAAAGTATGAACTGAATTCCAGCAAATGTAAAACGCTTATATAATATTTATGGGACTATTTTATGTTTAGATTTTTATTCCTCTAATCATCTGATCAAGCGTCGACATTCATCATAAAGAAAACAACCTCCCAAAAAGAAAATATACAAACATTCACCTGGAAATATTTACTTGCGTAAACATGAACAAGAAAAGAAAAGTAAAACAGAGCGAATGTTAGTGATGAAAACTCTAAATGGTATGTCTACAATCAAAATGCTACGACGTGTTTAATTTGGTTCTAAGTTAATTAAATGGTTGTGGTTTCGTTTTATTTTGCTGTAAGGACGGACATGATTTTCATGAATGTCCATCACCAAATAAAATGATGAGGACCCATACTCGCACTGTATTCTTTAAAATGTCTAACAATTTCCGTTGCAGGCAGCGAAGACATTTTGGAGATTTTAAAGAGTACAGTGCTAAGTGATGAATCATGAAGTAAACAAAAACTGAAACGTTGAAGAATGTCTTCACCATGTTACTCTGATTTAGTCCCCATCTAAAATGCATCTAATGTCCATTGTTCTTTGGTACGGAAAAACACACTAGAGTAGATCTTCCATGAAGAAGAGGAAGAGGGAGAAGCAGAAGAAGGAGGAGCAGAATGAGGTGATGGAGGAGAGGTAAACGTTAAGATTCGATATCAGGCATCAAAATTAATAAATGGCCATCTCTTAATATAACAAAAATCTACAAGATTAATATCATTATCCTAAAGTGTTTATAAAATGACGGTCGACGTGGTTAATATCATTATCCTAAAGTGTATATAACATGATGGTCGATGTGGTTAATATTATCCTAAAGTGTATATAACATGACGGTCGAAATGGTTAGAGTAACATGGTGAAGAGATTATAAGAAGATTCAGTCTTGTTTACTTCGTGTGTTTTGAAAGGATACAATCAGTATCATTTAAATGGAGTGAAACAATTATTTTCTCTTTTGCAGTAGCGCTTGTTGTATTTTGCTGCAGTGATTTTACGCACCGTATTAACCTTGTATGTAATTTATTTACTCCATAAAGCTGTCTATGTCGGAGCAAAATATTCCCGTATGAATAATACTAAAGAAGCACTGTACATCTTACCCCATAAAGCTGTATATGCCGGACTAAATATGCCCTGTGTAAATAATACTACAGAAGCACTGTACATCTTACTCCAAAAAGCTGTCTATGGTGGACCAATATATCCCTGTAAAAATAATACTACAGAAGCACTGTACATCTTACCCCATAAAGCTACTGGCAAGCCTTCTTAATACCCACACTGGTCGAGCCTAGACTCGAACCCACGTGGACAGAGGTGAGATGTGTGTGATCTGCGAAGTCGAGCGCTTTAGACCACTTGGCCACCGAGGCGCCACTTATGTTTTGGAACATGATTGAAAAATAGATACGTTACGAAAGACTTTGCGATATTTCAGGTGACATTCTGCTCTGCATATGTGTGATTTGACCAAAGTGCAACATAATTTACAGAAAATATATACCTGTTCGCAAACTTTAACAGATAGGACAACGACATTTATAGTTTTTATTGCATAATAAATACTAATTATACACAAAGATTTCATTTTTATGAAAGCAAATGATCCGAGTTTACATTTACAAAATGACAAACATAATATTTGTTTCGCAACTACCAGACATATTTTTGAAAACATAATATGCTTAATTTTGACAAGAAAACTCGTATGTTTGGTACAATAAACACATTTCTCAAGAGAGGCACTTTCAGAGAGAATTGCCTTAACATTTTGATGCTCTAAAGTATTATCTGCCTGTGGTCTACTTTCCTTGCAATAATTAGTTCACAAGCTTCAAAATGTTATCAACCAGAGAGGCATCTGAAGACGATACCCCAGACCGCTCGTGTGTATCACGGGCAGAGACTAGTTTTATGTTGTACTATTTACACTATAGTGGCAAGTTAATTATTTTTAGGAGACCTGCACATTAGTCTCCGCTTGCCTAGGGGTTGTATCTGATTTTAGTTTTCATTATCATCAAAACTAATTGCATAGATGGCAGAAAGTTTTAATAATATTCAATATCACAATACTGCAGAAGCAGTCGACATACAAACACCAAAATATATGTATATCTTCATTCTATCTTGCTAAATATTCTTTTGTTGAATTGTATCAATGGTCCTTGGGGTGTTTTATTTACAAACATACACACAGACATGGAGTGACTACACGGCTCCTACAGCAATAACCGTCGGGACACAAATTGAAAATTAAAGAATAAAAGTAATCAGAATAATGGGAACTTAATACTGTTTTTAAAGGTTATATAGCAACAAAAAAGAAGAAAAAAACCCACATTTAGCGAATTTATTGATAGCAGGTAAAAACAAAGTTTCGAAGGAAATTAAATAGCTTTTGGGCAATCGGTTTCCAAGACAACAATTGCGCAAATCTTTGTTAAGGCTCCTGAATTTTAATTTCAATGCAGCAAATGTGTGACAATGATCTAGTTCTTTATAATTAGCTGTCGTGACTGTTTATCTACTCATAACTCAATTTAGACATTTTAACACCGTTTTAAGCAGCATTATAATCTCGGCAAGTAATTACGACTAAACTCATAAATCTGTTTGGGAAAAATATTTAATTTAGACTCGTGTTTACTTTTTTTTCCATCTGATTAAGAACATGTCGCAACATGGTGAATTATAGATCAAGAGGCCTTTCCTACTGACGCAGAAGAAATCGCCATTGTAAAATTGCGATTTTGTATGTTTTTTTGTGTTTTTTATGTTATTTTGGGGAGGGGTTTTTTTTGGGGGGGGTATTTTTTTTTATTTGATTTATTTTTTTGGTGGGAAATAACCTAATGAAAATAGCTAATTGTTTTTAATCAGCTTTTATCCATAAACTCTTGACACCATTTGCAGAATTTTTACATTAAGTTCATATTTTGCAACAAATAATAACATTCCATTTGTGCCATTTGTCTGTCAAGATGAGGTTGATTTTTCGCAAATCAAATGAGCTTTGTTTCTCTTAGGTATTATAACTGACATATAATGGAAACTATTATGCTATACAGTATTACAGTATAATGGAAATTATAATACAGTATTACAGTATAATTGAAACTATTATACAGTATTAAAGTATAATGGAAACTATTATACAGTATTACAAGTGATTTGCGTGTGGATGAACAAAGAGACAATCTTTTACATATAGTTTCATATACTGCCATACCTTCATCATTGTGAGGATTATGTGAATTTGTGTTATTGCATAATCCTGGAAATGGGAACATCGTCCACTTTTTTCTTTGGATGCTAGATAAAGTCCCGGGAATCAAATAGTGGTCATTTGGAACTTAAAGAAAAGGTCTTCCTAATACAGTGAGAAAAACATTACTGTCTTCTATTGTTCCCTGAAGACGACCTCGCCTTAGATAGCAAAGACAAGTATAATGTGCATTGACATGAAAGATTTAGGCAAGTCTAGAACATACCTTTGTAGGTCTACTATTAAGTGTTGACATCAACCACCAGTACAAAATAACTGTCGCAATTAAAAAAAGTCTTAATAAAAAAACAGCATAATTTAGACAGACAGCGATACTTCCTTGAAGTATTTAGGGGCCGTTAAAAAGACTTTAGTTTGAATTGGTGGTTTATAATGCTGTTACAAATTCGAGTCTCTAACGTCACTACGCTGATGATATTTGGTCTCATCACGAAAGATGTCATATGCGGAGTAACGTCAGAGACAAGGAAAACAATGTAGCAGACATATATTATCCAAACAATTTAGAAGTTAAATTTGAGTTTGTTTTTGTTAGTTTTAATAACACTTGAAACACATTATTGGCTATTTATTTTATGCCATGCAGTGAATTACAGTGTTAAAGAATTTTAGAAAAAAGAAGTCAACTCTAGGTTTCAAAATCAACATTTTTAATAAGCCACGCTCACTTAAAATGATGAGAAATGATTAGGGATTGTCCCTTCCTTATTCATGTAAAAAAGATTAAACATAAAAATAGTCAAAGGTTAACAACGTTGTGGTGTCAAACTAGATTACCAATCAGTCTGTACTCGAACGGAAATACCATCATACGTCATAGGTTTCACATGAGTGGTGAGTCTGTCTGTTTGCAACAGTGTAACATGTTAGATATGTTTGGCCAGACATATGAGTTTGATTTACCCTGTATATGAAATGATGTCGAGGAGTCCTGTGTCAAATAATGTCGAACGTTTATAGGTACAAACGGGAAATTAACATGGCAAATTAATGGTCGAAGGTTTATAGGTACAAAGGGTCGAAGGTTTATGGGGACGAAAGGGAAATTAACAGGATTCCGCCATGTTGAAAGGTATGTTTTTTAACATTGTAACATGAAGCAACAGTCTGCTCTCGAACTGAAATGCCGTATTACTACATACGTTCCACATAAGGAGGCTGACTGTTTGGAACATGTTGGTTCTATTTTAGATAAAAATGTAATCGTGTGGAGTTTCTAGACAGGAAAAATGGGAGTGTGTCTGTGCTCTAAATTAAATGACTTATTTTGTTTTGCTTCATAATAAAACTAATTTCTTTATCTCTCCTTACCACACTCTCGTCCCACTTATTAAGTTAAAATCTCTACCCCAATCTACCTATTCTCCTTTTTCTTAAAAACAACTACCATTCTCATAATCCTTACATATCAATTCTCAATTATCTACTATATACCGCCTAGTTGCCTACTATTCAGCACCCAGATATATACTAGATATATACTATCCACAAACCAATTATCTACTATCCAGTACCCAGTGTTCTACTATGCACCAACCCGTGATCTACTATCATTACCCAGCAATCTACAACCCACAAACCAATTATCTACTATCCAATAGCCAGTTATCTACTACCAACACTCCCGTTATCTACTATTCACGAGCCAGGGATATACTATCCAACACCTAGTTATCTAATATCCAGAGCCCACTTATCTACAATCCGCCAACCAATTATATACTATCAACACAAAGTTTTCTAGTATCGAGCACGCAGTCATCTATTGTTCACAAACCAATTATCTACTATCCAGAGCCTAATTATCTAATATCAACACTCAGCACCCAGTAACCTAATATCAACAACCAATTATTTAATATCCAACACCCAGTTACCTACTGTCCACAAACCAAGTATATACTATCCAGTACCCAGTAATCTACTATCCACCAATCGGTTATCTCTTCCTTTAAAATAAAACCAACAACCCTAATCCTAACCCGAACCCTTATACTCCCTCTTAGAAATAAAGTAAAAATCAATATTTATATCTATATCATCCCTACCTTCCTAATTTAAACAAAACTACCACCCCATTCACATAAGGTAGGATGTAAAAGCACACACGAAAAAAAACACATTTAAATCACTTATCAATACAAATACCTTTTCCATCTCCCCTTATTGATCTATAATACCCCTTATAAAGTTAAAATCTTTACCGCCTTTTATAACACCCCTACTGAACTGACCCCACACCTTCGATGTAAAAGAAGCAGTATAAAATACAATTTAAATGCCTTATCATCACAACTAACTTCATTATCTCCCTTGCCACCCTATAGTCCCTATTATAAACTAAACATCTCTACCGTCATCTATAATGTCCCTACCCTCACATACTCTTCTATTTTTAAGAAAAACAACCATCCCATGCACACACGTTAGGAATTAAAAAGAAGGAGTATAAATAAAAATAATTAACCCCCACCCCACCCCCTACCCCCAACAAGCCCTCGTATAAATAAAGTAAAAATCTATATTCCTATCTATAATATTCCTAACGGCATCTACCCTCCTGGGATCATCCTTACAAAATTAAAATCTCTACCCCTTCTATAATATATGCGCCCAACATATACCCTCCTTTTTTTAAAAACAAAACCATCATCCCATTAATCCTACCATATCAACACCCACTCATCTACTGACCCCACACCTCTAGATGTAAAAGAAGCAGTATAAAATATAATTTAGATCCCTTATCAACAAAACTAACTTCATTATCTCCCTTACCAGCCTCAAATCCCTATCATAAAGTAAAAATCTCATCCGCCATCTATAATGTCCCTACTCCGCTACTCTCCGATTTTTAAACAAAACTACCATTTCATGCACACAGGATAGAATTTAAAAGAAGGATTATACAAATAATTAACCCCCTCCCCCACCCCTCCTCTACCCACTACAAGCCCTCTTATAAATTGAATAGAAAAACATCCAGCCTCTTCAATATTGACCTTCAGTTACCTCCCGTCATAATATTCCTAACAGACACCACTATCCTATTCTAAACAAAACTACCACCCCATTCGCGTCTGTCTATTTTTTGTTTCTATTTAGGTAGGTAAATGTGAGTTTATTTGCACTCTAAATTATGTTATAATTCTGCTAGCATACTGTGAGGTCAAAGTTTCATTCATCGATTTTGATGCAAAGATAAGAAAGAAAACTATCTTAGTGTGATAAATACACTGACCGACTTTTTTGACACCAAGGTCAATATACTTGTGACTGTTGGATTTTATTTTTTTTTTTAGATCTAGGAACAGAGTGTTTTTGCAAAGATGTAATGCGCTGAAGTTAATATTGGTTTAATGTTGTTTAAAACCACGAGCCTAAAACATGTGTGTATGTGTATGTGCGTGTGTGTGTTTGATAAACAGAGAAAGAGAAAGAAAGAAATATTATTATCATTATTATTATTATTATTATTATTATTATTATTATTATTATTATTATCATCATTATTATTATTATTATTATTATTAATTTTCATGATGTATAAGAGATGCGTGACATGGAAACGGCAATATGGACCCAAAACAGGAGTCATGTATTAAATAAGGTGAAGGTTTCATTCATTCAATTCGCCATATCTATCAAGAGCCTTTTTTTTTTAAAAAATTTAAACGAACTGGCAGTTAAGTTATCTCCCAACACAGCAAGAAAAAACGTCTTACTCTGCTGTCGTTTTTTTTTTTTTTTAAAGATGAACAGAAAATCTGATCATAAAAAATAATTCTAGCAAATAAGGTTGCTTTATTCTGCCCTAATCAATTTCGATTGGGTCAAAAATCATGCCTTAGATTTTGAAGATACAGAGTACATAATTATTCACATAAACTATTCTTTCTTTGAGATTATAGTGCAGATAGAGTGATGCATTTTGGAATCAAGCTAAAGATTTCATAGACTGCATTTTCATTGCATACAAATCTCACTAATTTTTTATCAAGCTAAAGATGTTTTTGCACTGGAAAGCTTTGAGTTTGATCCATTCTGTTTGCTTTTTTTGTTTTGGAAAACAGTAACATTAGATAACTACCCAGTTTACGTAATATCCAACCGTGACATAAACATTATTCAAGAGAAAAAAATATTACTATTTTTTTAATATTATTATTATTATTATTAATATTATTATTCATAATGAGAGAGAGCGCGAGTTTGAGACAGTGGTATCTTACATCAGAACATATACCATTATGATTTAAAGCTAAATCATTATATAGGAAACTCAGGTGTGCGTGTTTGTGAATCAGTGAGAGAGGACCTTGGTAGGTAACACTATAAGCGTGCGCAACGGACGTTTGGATCCCTGTATGAGTGTGTGTGTGTGTGTGTGTGTGAGAGAGAGAGAGAGAGTGTGAGTGTTCATGTGTGTGTGTGTATCTGTGTGTGTTCGGATATCTTATCCCTACTTTAATAACAAACCGATGCACTAAAGTGTTTTGTACATATTCCGTTTTAAATGAAATTACAATGAAATTTCAAAAACACATCACAAAAGTCAATTTGTTTCTTTTACTATCTTTCATTTTGATATTCTTCACCGGCACGGTTTCTTCTGCTGTTTCTTCTGCGTATTTTGCTTTTAATTTCTTTGCAGAAATGCGTTCTCTTTCTTCTTCTTCTTCTGAAATTTCCTCATTTTTGTCTTTTTTTCGCTCTCTAGGGACACTCTGTAGACCAAAGTCTTTAATCCTGACAATGATAATATGTATCTTTTTGTTTGTCTCTCTTTTCTCCCGTCTTAGAAGTTCCTTTTCGTTGACGTTGCTGACAATCTGGAGTCTAATGTCCTTTCTCTTGGCAGGTATAACAAGTATCTTGACTTTTGGCTCGTGAGGAGTAATCTGAAGTCTTGTTGGAAGCGTACTTTCGAATGACTTTTTGTAAATTTCTGACCAGAAGGGGTCTTCTGTTGTCTCTCTTCCATCTTCACAGATTGAAATTGTATGAGTGTATTCTCTTACACAGGAGAACTGTAATATAATGAAAGCTACACTGTTACAATGTAGCTATGAATTAAGATGATGCCTATGTTACATTTCCCTTATGTCCCCGAATCATTTGACCTTATTTAACAAAGGGCCCGTTTGGGTCTCAAGTGGCGTTCTCTACTACTTATATCATGTTGTCCAAGGCCCTTGTTTGTGGATGATATGGGGAACTATCCACAAAAGCTATATCATGATATCCAATGCTCTTGTTTGGGGATCATATGAGGAACAATCAACGTATGCTATATCATGCTATACATGGTCAACACGATGTATACCGTGAGTTGACAATTCGTCACTTAGCATTTAGACAGTAACAATAAATGTGTTATTATACTTGAGAAAAGTAACACTGTCTGAAAATCAAGAAAAAAAGAAAAAAAAGAAAAACATCAATAATTTTTATATTTTGAGCGGTGAAACTCGTTGTTTTGAAAAATTCGCAACGACAGAAAGTCGTCATTTAATGAAAATTCAAAAATACTTTTAGCCCGAATATTCATTTAAAGTCTGGGTAATTTGACGGTGACGTGGCTATAGGTATCATGTACACGTGAGAATAATATAACATTTCCTTTATGGTTATGTAAAGGCATTGATGGAATTTTCGCGGGAAATATAACAAACGTTGGGTATCAGTAGTTTGAATTTCGACCAATGACAGTTGAATTAAAAAGAAATGAATTATAATAATTTGAAAGTAAATTATAATAATTCTACATGACATCACCGACATAAAGCAACAGCATTTCATTTTGGGATCATCTGATTCAGTTTAACTTGTAATGGCAATCACATTGTTGTGCTCTATTGAGAACCGACCTATCATCTAGAAACACGGAAAATGAATGAAACCTCGATGAGTGCTGTAACTGACTTCCACTTCCGTATCTTTTTCTGAGACACAGTTAGCGGCTTAATTACCTCTAATACCCACATCATTAAAGACAGGCGGAAAGAAAGTAGTTCCGCCAAAATGGTTATCAAAGCATGACATTTGACCGGTCTCCTCGCGCACTAAAGAAGTCAGGAATCTTTCATTAAATAACGGCATTATTAAAAGCACGTTCAAAAAAACATGGAGATGTTGATGGGGTTTTCCAGGGAAATTTTGTTGCTATATGATGAAAAGATATTGTGGCTTTAGTTTAGTTTATATCGGACCTAATTCCATCGAATGGCAAAGTCCATGACCTGTCCAACGTTTTGGTAATGCCATATTAAGGCAAACAGTGAAGCAAAAGGGAAAAGTATATATCATACGTTTGGAACAATGGAACAACTCATCCATCACTCGTATGAGCCGCTAGTGGAGTAATTTGTGAATGAGTTCCAATTAAATAAAAAAACAACTTTTCTTGTGCTACAACCTCTGAAAATACGTCGACAGTCAATCCAGCAGAAAACAATACAATTCTACAAGCTCTTACTTTGAAATCTGTACCTGTCCAAAACATATACAAAGTTTAAATCTTAACCTGTCCAAAACATCTACATACATTTAAATCTTCACCTGTCCAAAAGATGTATATAATTTAAACCTTCAACTGTCCAAAACATGTACATAGTTTTAAACCTGTACCTGTCCAAAACATGTACACAGTTTTAAGCAATGAACAAGTTAATTTACTGTCACTCGAAATGATAATACTCGAAATTAAAATTCAAAGACATTTTTTTAATTTTATAGTTCATTATTTTGAGTGTTAGTGGTTTTATGTGTGTAGTTGTTCTGACGGACTGAATTATATTAACTGTCTCTTATAGGGCAAAATACAGCAGGCAGAGGACCCATACGTGCACTGTTCTCTTTAAAAGCTTCCAAATGTTTGTTGCAGGAAGCGATGAAGCCATCGAAGGACTTTTATTGCTGGGGGGGGGGGGGGGGGGGCGTGACGGGATTGATACTTATCGTCAACATGTATGCATATTTTTCTTCCTTAAGGCGATCTTACTAATACCACCTTTATCTTCTTCTTTACTTCTTCTCCTTCTTTCATATAATACCGGTATTTCTGTATCTAGAAATATAACCTGCCGATGATATGTGTATTATTTATCTATATCTCCTTATCGTTTTTTTTATACGGGGTTTATAAATGGAAACACAAGCAACTATTTACACATATATAATAAAGTTCCATAGGTGACAATTAAGTACCTCAACCTTTGCTAGGCCAACTTGATCTAACTGTATGTCAATATATATATATATATATATATATATATATATATATATATATATATATATATATATATATATATATATATATATATCGTAAAGACGTCATATAAAGCATAACACATACATGTCACATCCAATAAATATGATTACTAGCATTTCAAGAATGTAAAGATACTAGTCATCTACAGAGGCAGATGTTCCTTATTTAATTGCTAATTGTTTGAAGTAGACAATAAAGGCCACATTATACTCATGATAATAACAATCTTTACTTTGCGCAAGAATTTCATTATTGATGTATTGACGTATAGGTACGGTATCTGATTGTCAAGAGAACATATAGTCCATCTAGTTGATATCAGCTTAATGTGTGAAATTCTAATACTCCCATTACTTTCAAGCCATCTACAATCGTCGATGATGCTCTGTAGAATTGACTAGGTGAGAGTGTGACGAACTGTAGAAGATACCGAGGAACTTTCAAAGGTATTTAACCAGAATGTTCTTATATAACGCTCTAGTTCAGCTTAAGTATTGTTAATGCATTTAGGATACGGAATATGTCTAACATTGGCCAAAAGGAAAACAAAAAATACTGCTTCTAGCGAAGAGTTTTAAACAACAGAACAGAACAATAAAACAACGAAACGCAAACACAAAGGCGTACTTACCTCCTTTCTGCCGTATCTAACACGATTTTTTGCTGTCCTGGTGAAAATTGTTACCACTTTTTTCTGTTGTTCTTCCCAGCTTGTTTGTCCCGCAGGACTGGGACTAAGATGCTGTGATGATTCATCATCTATTTTCCTAAAAAGTTTCATTTCCGTTAAAGTTTTCCACTTATTATGATTATTTTCTGCGTTTTCTTGTTCCTTTGACTCTAATCGTGTATTTTGAATGTGTTCCCTTGATTCTGCAGCTTTTTCCATCTCATTATTTGTACATTTTTTCTCCTCCAGAAACTCTGTAGATCTCTTCTTAGTCGGCAACATTTGCAGTCGCAATGAGTTGGGTCTGATTACACAAGATTTGTGTCTTTTTAATCCAAACTCTTTTAATATATCTTCAAAGTTGCACGCAGTCTCTGCGGTGCATGCAGACTTTTGTGCAGAAGTCCTTGCACAAAATTCTCCTTCTGATTGGATAGAAATGGGGCCAGAAGTTGGCGAATAATGACTCCTTTCGAACAACCATGTTGGACTGGAAATGACCCCAGTCTTCTTTGACCTTCTGTTCTCATAAGTCTCGCACATACTCGGCCTTCGAGACAAATTGACAAGTGACCCTAAAACATTGTAGCTTTTTCCTTGGTCGTTTGCGCTTGACTTTCGACAATCACTACTAAATTCTAACCTCTCTAAATTCGATCTGTCGTTTTGAGACCAACGTTTTGGAAACAGTTTCTTCAGTCCCTTCCATTTTCCACCCTTTGATTCCCCTTGGTTTTCAAGTTGAGTTGTACTAGAACTTTTATTTTCTCTAGTTTCCATCATTGGAGTGTTATGATAATTTTGTTCCCTAATGTTCAGAAGAATAAGATGCGGTTTGCAGAGTTCTGAAATAGTTTTGCGCTTTATGTCTGACCTATCCATTTTGTTATTGACAATAGTGTGTCTTTAACACTTGCTTCTTAATTAAATTTGTATTACAACTCCACCATTAAATAAATGTTTGAATCCAATAAATACTAGAACGTAGTCGCAAACGAATTTTCGTTTCACAAAATATATTATACTTTACACTATGCGACCTTTCATTATTGTTTTGTTCAATTGGAAACTTCTCTGAAGATAAATATAAGTACATAATTTGCGTGACTGAATTCACAATTCATTCAGAAAGAAATCCCATCGTTACACCATCCATATTGATATATGTTATTGCACGCAGGAAACAAATCTTTCTCACAAAGATACCAACTGACGGTCATACAACAGAAAATTAAGAAGTACTACAAAATACGATATTCGGATATTGTTGTTACATAAAATTGAAGGCGTTAAAAGTCAACGAACCTTTCAGTTTCAAAGAATCTTTGGTCCAAATGGATGTTTTACCAGGCCACACATTTGCTCACACTACTGCCAAAAACATCTCAAAACTATCAGCATTAGTACCATCCGATAATCCGTCCGTATACATAAGATACTGACACTTTAAAGGGACTGAAAATAATACCCAACAATTGTATCCATGATCAAATTCATGTTTATCTAGTGTCCTACCACCAAATGTAAGTATCAGTGAAACATACTCTTTCGTCCGAGAAATGTAACAGGTCATTCAAAAGATTAGGAACCAAATGGATCGAGAGCAGGAAATATTCGAAAGACACGGCTTTGCATCTTATTCAGTGATTAAAATAAAAGATGTTTCACATGTATGGTTCGAACAAATTTCATGAATGTCCACCCTGCACTGAGAAAAAGAGTATGTAGAATGTGCACATAGATAAAATCTGAAAGTGTCGGGATGTGGAAAGATATTAGAAACAGACAGAAAATTAACTAATCCATGATCAATTAGTAAATGAGAAAGTACTTGAATTATGTTCAACCATTACCGAAGCAGATGGTTTCTGACTCTTTGCACAATTTGAGGCTTTTCTTGGCTTTGCAATTGACCATTAAGTTGAGTAAATTGATTAAGCAAAGAGCAGACGAGAACCAGATGAAGCAATCTTACTTTTGCGCAAAATGTCCATTTCGGAAGTGATCCAAGGAGTCCAAAATGCTTAGCTTATTGGGTTTGGTGTCCACTGGGAGAAAGCTTTGATGTTGATTTGGGTTTTTTTTTTTTTTTTTTTTGGGGGGGGGTGTTTATTTGTTGTTGTTTTTTTTTTCTTATTCTTTTTTTTTCTAGAAAATTCCTCCAAATTACATAGAACGTCATTTTGCATCAGCTTTGGTTAATAATAATAATAATAATAATAATAATAATAATAATAATAATTTTAGAAGATTTTATAGGAATTTCAAAACACATTAATCGACATTGATTTGTTTGAATTGATATCTTCTGACACCATATATAGAAGTGTCTTGAAGGCACACACGATTGTGTTTGGTTGTCTTGAGGAGTAAAAAGGCCTGTAATACAAGGTCCAAATTTCAACAAAATACACAGTACCTTGGGAATTAAGTCAAGCTTTTTCAGACGTTTTATTTGTTACACTTAAAACAGACTTTCTTTTCATGCAATCGAACCCGGATTTTATCACTATAATTTCAGTATTGTAGTAACGTTGGTCCAGAATCAAGTAATATATTGAATTTGTCAATATGACTTATTTGAATTAATAGACTGTCATAAGTCCTAACGTTGCCTGCAATAACTGTGAATTGAGGACAGAATTATGCTGTCACCTCCAATATTTTTTAAATTTGAGACCAGATTTTTTGACTGCATTGTAGACAAAGGTTTAAATGCAGAATAAAACTTTGTTGATTCATTCAAGCTGAGCAGTCCATCTTTGGAAACGCGATCTCAAATCCATTGTAATAAAAGGCTATTCCCTGGGCATTCACATTTATTGAACTTTTATCCAAGGTTAATACAGGAACAATTTCCACAGACAAGGGTAACCATTCAGATATTTTAGCCACTGTATGATAAGCATTTAACGTTTTATCATACTAATTTATTTTGAAATATATTTTATTGTCAAATTTTTACAAAATATGAAATTAAACGGGAATGGACAATCTCATCAAGTTTATTTTCCCTAAACTTATCAAATGCTCACAAGATGAGCTGGTAACTATATATAAAAGATTTAACACATAGTAAAATTTAAGGATACATTTCTCAGATATCAAAACAAATATCTTCAAAAGAATCAAATTCACACACACACACACACATATATATATATATATATATATATATATATATATATATATATATATATATATATATATAATCAAAATCAATTGCCAGTGGGAAGAAAAACACCATTTAGTCTCAAAAGTGCGTAATGTAGTGACATTTGTTGTGAAAATGATGGTGTAGGTGTTTCCTAACTGATACCTTGTTGTTTTCTATCTTATTTGCGGAACAAAATCAGTCAAAGAGCTTGATATTTGATGATTTATGGTCCTTCTTCTTCATTAGGCAAGATAGCCTCAGCCTGTTTCAGCGTAATGAAACTCTCAAGAGCAATATATTGGGCGACCAGTTATGATTCTTTCAGCTTCCATGTGAATTTTTTGTTTTCGTTTTGAATTTTCGTTTGAACGAATTTCACGAGTTTCACATACATACTCTAAGATGGGTCATATGAGTATTGCGAAGAGTTTAGCCAATGTATTTCTACATAGAGGGTACTTTACCAACACACAACTGAGATGCTTAAGTGCACTTTCAGTCATCGTAATATTCTGAATTTGAATAGTCCGTTAAGTAATGATAAAACGTCTTAATCTTAGGTCTAAATGACTGTTCACAGGGACAATTTTCCAGAATAATACTTTTTCAGCTGTAGATAAACTAAACGTAACGACCAGTCTTTTTTTCTACAAATCGACCGTGGAAAATTATCTTTTAAGTTTCTCAATAATATAGGGTCAAAAGAAAATGTTTGTACAGACAGAACTTTCATCAAATATAACCTAGACAATGAGTTCAAATTACTATCTCAACTCTTATTTTACATAATTCGAAAAGAAATAGGCTTAACATAAAACCTTGACGGATGCCAGCAGTTGCATGAAATCTTGAATTTTGTTGAGAGTGAGTTTCAAAAGAAATTTTTCTGATAGAGATCGATAAAGTGACGTTTGATCCAGACATACATTTTTCTTGCATTACCGGAATTAATTTACGAGATAAATGAAACCTTGTATCTATATTATAGTATTGAGCCAGCAACCTAAGGAAGTACACATGTTTGCACTAGTCCTTGTAATATCCTAATGGAGTGTGTTATATATGATGTTTATATAATATTATAAATATTATAGGAAATTATAAATGTTTCTTGACTTTAATATTTGCTTAAACCTTAATGTTAAGTATAATGTTGACATGTTTAGCTATTGTCCTTAAATTAGGTTGTTTACTTAGTATTTAATGTTCAAGGATGGTTTTGGTAAACAAGTTGTTTATTCCATTTGAGGTCAGGATTGACTTTGTTTACACCATATATTATTCTATAACATTCTGTCATGTGACCTATCTTTATATATACTATGTTTAGTGGACAGTGTTTCAGTTTCGGCCTTAACATCAGTCTTTAAAGAGCCATTACAGTTGTGAAAAATCATTCTAAATTCATAGGGAGGAATTATTTAAAATATTCAATGGATTATAAAAGAGCCTAAAGACTTTTGGATTTTGAATTGATAATTTTGGGATTTATGTGAACTTATTCAAAGATATTCTGGAGTACTTTATTTTGGCACATCAGCACATTAAATACTATTGGCATATCAGCACATTCACATATACTGTAATTCATTCAGAACGTTCTATATTTAGGACTTGTGATTAGACACTTATGATTATTGGATTATTTGGATTTTAATTCACGTTACTGTAAGTGTCTTTTGATTTTCATTTTTATTATAAAGAAATAAACTGCTTGATGATTTGTACTTGATGTGTTGGTTTCACTTTCTTTGTATTACATTTTTCTTGGACTATAGAGTTGTAACAAGTGAATCTCTCTATCCAACTTTGTAGAAAATAAGGTCAGTAAAGATCATTGTATTGTTTAAGTTGGTGTATGTGTTCCAAACTGAATGGCTAAAGTATGAATAAATAGTTGTTTGTGGATTGGCGAAAGGGCGAATAAATGGGTGATTTATAGTTAGCAGCATATAAAATAGATTGACCGATAGAAGTATACATACATGAACACATATATACATGCAGATAGGTAGATGGATGGACGGACATCGGATAGATAGATAGATGGATGGATCGACAGGCACACAGACAGAAAGACAAAAAGAAGGATAGATCGATATACAAACGTTACTCAAAATTACAGTAGCTGTTTCATTGCCAGTGGAATTTAAACATTATTTCCGCACTTAGAATATAAATTTATATATTGTATATTTTGTGCTTATGTGTTTCTTTAGTATAAGTTGTGCTCGAGGCCAAACACTCCCAAATACGCTTTACACCAACACAGTTTCATAACTGTTTCATTTATATATGCGGTGGTATGACTGAAAACAATGCCCCTCCATTTTAACCCTACTTTTTATTTTCATTTTCAATCAAGTACTGCTTCATTCATTAAAAGCTATGCACTGCATCAATACAGTTTTGTATGCCGCATGAAATTCTTGTTAACTGTTTTAATTTTTTCTATATTTAAAATAGATCCGTTTCAAATATCGATTGACAAATCACACGTTTACAGCCGATAAAACTGGAAAATGTTCTTTTTAATACTTGTTTTGGTTGTTGTTTTTTTACGGCACAGCAGTAGGTTATTTAGTGCCGAGGCAATTGGAGTAAAGCGCCTTGCCCAATGACACACAACAGTAGCTGACCCAGGCTGGTCAGAGGGTAGGATTCGAACCCGCGCCCTTCGAGTCGTGAGTCCTGCACGCTAGCCACTGAGTCACCGCGGCTTCTCTATAATACTTATTAATTTCACTCAAATTAGAAAACCATAACATAGGTTCTTATTGTAAATTTCAAGCTGTAATTCAAGTGCAAGAGCCAAACACTTCAGCGAAGGTAGCTGGAACTGAACTGAATAAACTTCTGGCACGTTTTGCTGCTATATGGGGAATGAAAATTGAAATAATTCCCTCCTGTGTTTAATTAAGGATGCTAGCACTTTCCAGTCTAATGCCAGTAGGCATATATTGTTCGTCCAGAGACACATTAGTAAATAATTTAATTAATAGTGTTAATTACAAGTACAATATGGGCGTAGTCTCATTTGTAACTATGTTGATCTAATGCCCCACTACAAAACCCCACCAAAAAATGAAACGTATTTACTGATCAAGACTAAGACGGCTAGCACAGTGGAGAGCAGAGCAGCAAAATGGTCAAAGCGGCGGGGAAAACATACAATAATGATTTTGAATTTTTAATAATCTAAAATAATGGAAGAGACGCGCAATTCACGGGCTTCAACGATACAGTGTATAATTGTATTGAATTCAGCTTTTTTTACCGAAATGCTAGGAAACATTCTCAAGTGTAACATAACAGAAACACTGCCAGTATCAGGAGATACTGCTTATTTGTTTAAGTGTTAGGTTGTGATAAAGGTTAATTCAAAGCTAATTGTATCGCAAAATAACATCCAAGGCAGTACAAGTGGTTATTTTGTTTGTTTCAAACATTAAAGAGATACACTACAGCACCTTAAAAATGAAATGGATTTACATATTGCATTTAATGGTGACCATTTTTAATAATAATTACTTTGAAATAAGCAACAATGGCTTTATAAGCAATATTGTTAAAACAGTTCGGTATGAAGTAGGAATAAATTGCATATTTGATGTTTGTAAAAGCCCAAATTTGCGTACATTTAAATTTACTTAGCAACTTGAAGATCTCATACATGGTCGATCAATAATGATTAGACCAAAACAAAAAAGGAATTTATAAAAAGTCAGGTTTAAAACAACGTAGGAATGGCATACTTTAACATAAATCTGAAATAATGTTCACGTTTGAAAGGATTGAATAAACGTTTCAAATTGCTGAAAATTAAAGAATATGTTGTAGACGTCTATCTTGTTAGCTTCATAATGAGACATAACGACAACTTATCAGATTGATAGTATTCTTCCGATGGGTTTTATTTTGTGTCTAAATGACAAAGAGCAATATTTAAAATATCTCTAAAGTCCAAGTTGCTTACACAAATATCAACTGTGGCAATAAATTAAACAGGTCAGAAAGAAGATCACGTGGTGTGAATCAAAAGAGTGCTTAGCTGAACAATCTGCCTGCACGTTATACAAGAAATTGATTAAAAATCAATAGAAAAGGGTCTTGATAAGTTATGGAATGACTAGTGGCAACCAAACACACTTGACATCAATGGATACATACATTTTAATGGTGATAGAAGTCTTCTGTAAATACGATCAGGCCACAAAAGCGACAATAATTAAAGGGAGATAGCATGCGCAATGCCGTCAGGAATATCTTTCAAGAGCGTAACCAGTTTTACCCTCCCCCACCCCCACCCCCCAAAAAATATAAATATTTGCTGGAAAAGGAAAACATTGAATAGATTTAGCGTATTCAAAGAAAAAGCATCTTTAGTGCAACAATTTTATCATAACTTTCATGAGTAGAATATGGAATTTCCGCTCAAAGTGAAAGCAGAATATAGACGCGTATTGATGATTACAGTGAAACTCATCACAGATCAATATACATTATTCCAGTTGCAAGGAGAATAACAGATTAAAAAGTATCGCTGAACCTATTTGGTTGCTGAAAAACTGATACGTTTGGAACACCAAAATTAAAAAATCAGTGCAACAGTCAGATTTTTAAAATTACAAACATTTTTAAAATTTTTTAGACCTTTTTAACTTTACCGAGGAAGGCGTTAAAATGAGAGAAATAATTATAGATAATCCATTTGGTTTCAAACCACAATACATGATAGCATCAACTAGACAGATCATGTTTCACAAATAAGGGTTGTCTCTATACAACCAATAAGATGATATATACAAAGTTGAAAAGATCTTAACGTCCTAAAGAATCAACGGCAAAAAAGTATGCATTTATCAATTGGAAATTATGTTATGAATCATTTAACCGTTGAGAACCGGTGGAAAATATTACGCGAATAAAATAAATGGAGAAATCAAAATACGTTGATAGCAGTATTAGTTAGCACGCGAACCTTGAGTTTTGTTGGGGACGGGGGTTGTTGCTGTTGTTGTTGTTGTTGTTGTTTTTGTTTTTGTTTTTACTTTTGTTGTTGGGGGTTTATTTGGGGGTTTTTTGTGGGGTGGGCCAAAGATATGAAGAATCTTGAACGTCACGGATGTTAAAAGAATGACGCATTAGAGCATGAAGGAGACATACATTATTGGTCAATGGCGAATTTGTGTTGATAAAAAAAACTAGATGGTCAATAGAAAGTAGATCCAAAAACAACAATAAATAACACTACGGTTCTCATGCAATATGTAACAACGCGACTGCAATCTACACAAGGTAATACAAGTCATTACAATAGATATAACAGAAATAACATAAAAAAAGAATGAAATTCTTTCCAAATACATCTCTAAATCTTAAGAACAAATACAAATTGATTACAAGCAAGTCTAAGATCTTCCAGTTTCATATAATTAAGATATAGTGACGACATAATCAACTACGCATTTGTTGTTTGTTTGTTTGTTTTTTTTTTTTGGGGGGGGGGTAGGCATACAACTTTTAACATATATAATTTTAGTGTATGTTATAAAACATTTCCCACAACAATTTAAACGACTTCAAGTGGAATAAAATGTTTGCACACATAGGTGAAGTAAACTCCCGAACACCATTCACATTGTGCAGATATCATACAGATTTTGAAAATACAATATTTGCATAAGTTTATTTGACATCTAGAAGTAGTTGAAATCAAGGCAAAGAAATGGTACGTCAAAACTGGTCGTTGTAATCGAAGTCCAGTCAGTTGAAAAATATAGCAAATGTAACAGAGAAAGAAAAACAATGAAACACGTGAAAAATAAACGAAATGCAAAATGTCAGAGATTCTACATGTGGGCTGAAACAAATAAACTAAAATGGTAATGAAGTTGAGAAAATGGAACAATTAGAGGAATTAAGGAAGAATTACATGTGAATGTGGAACACAGTAAAGAGAAGCTCAATGTATTTACACAAGAAACTTATATCCCATACTAATTGTTTCTTAAACTTAAATAATAGATTTAGTGTTCAGAAGCTTGTCCTGCAATTGCGTTCAATCCTACAGTTAACCCAGATATGACGCAAAATATATAACTAGTGTTAAATCTATTACACTGAAGCTCCCTTTTTTACATAGAGACTGTTAAACGATTTTCAATAATTCTACTTTATTATTTGTCACTGATGACTGTGTTGCTAGATACAGGCTAAGTGTGACATGATATTGTGGTAACAGCTAATTGTGGGCATTTCATACTGGGATTTACCACATCCGAGTGTTTCTGATTTGGTAAATTCTAACAGTTGTTCATTCACAATCACCTACTAAACTGTTTGCCAAATTTGGTGATCATTTATTAAATTTTCTGGTTCTCTTAACTGTTACTCAAAATGCTCATTTTTAACTATTGTTTGCATATCTATATTCCCAGGAACTAGTATTGGCTGTCTTTGTAAAACATTAGGTTCTAATAGATATGCAGGTTATGTTTCTTCTGTGTGTTCCACAGGCTCTGTCATTTCTTTAACGGTAGAAAACACATCTTTAAAAACAGGCTTCACAAATGATTGCTTTGTGAACGTACCAGACCAATATTTGGATACAATCGAAAATTCACAATATCTACTTTAAACATTTTAGCAATTTTTTTCATAGAATCTGGACTCACATTGTTTTCGTTATCAATGCTAATATTTTGCATTATTTGACGAACATTTCAATCTGCAAATTAAGATATTAGATGAATTTGTTGAAAGGCTGTCAAACCTTTTGTTAAAACGTTAGGTTCTTGTCAATATGATTAAGATTTTTTAACTCATTGGATGTATTCATTTTCATCACTCGTGTAATCTTCCGGTCTACCGTGTTTTAAAATATCCACTACCAGCTGGAAAAAGAATTAGTATTTTTAGATGAAAAAAAGTAACAAATATATTATCTACTGAATTTCAAGAGTGCAAACAAGAATTGAATATAGCTATTGCAAATGAAACTTACAAACTGATAACCGTTAATATTTAACTGAAAAAGAGTTGAAAAAATGTATGAAAAGAAATCAAAAGAAATATAAAATCTTATCAGATACAAGAGCTGCCTAGATATTCAAATAAATTGTCAGATGTTATAATTGTTATTATTATAACTGTATTATAATTGATGTTATAATTGTTATAATTATAACTGTGACATAATTTATCTGCATATTTCTTTTAATAAATAATTTTAAAAGTTTATAGAATGATTTGAAAGATGATGACATGATTCCGAATGGTCTCAGATACTTCACTGGAATTTTGTCATTCAAGTTGGAATTACCTTAATCAGCATTGAGTGTAAGTTTTAGATATCTTATAAGCATATCAGTTTCAAAAGTAAGAAAAACAAAGATAAAAACGTAGAAGACTGTGCAAACCACAATTCAGGAAAAGTGTTTAAGAAATAAATTAGTTAATCAATTAATATTAATCATTTAAAAAATTATAAAAATAAAAAAATACAATAATAATAAGTGTAAAATGTTGTAGGAAAGAGCTTTTTGTGTGCTTCTTTGCATTTTGTTTGATTGAGCAACGCCCGATTTAAGCTATGAGGACTGAGAAATATCTTTCCAATTGTGTGCCTACACGTATCTATGTAATGCGTGTTTTCCCCTACGTTCAGACGAACATTAATCCGCTGTGTGTAAATGTTTAAAAGGTCTGAAACAAACGAGTGTTTTTGTTGGTTGTTGTGGTGTTGTTGAGGTTTCTTTGATTTTTTTTTTTTTAATTTTGTTTATTTTGTTTCTTTGATTATTTTTTGTTTTGCGGTATTTTTAGTTTTCATTTTGTTGGTTTTACAGAAGGTGAAAAATACAATACTATCAGAGAGGATTGCAAAATTAGTTACAAATCTTTTAAAGGGGAAAAACGCCTAATCCTGTCGTCGTGTAAACTCCATTTAATAGTAAAGGACACATTTACTTCCTCTGCCTTTTGTCTAGTCATACTGCATTGAATGTACTAAGCTTTGTCTCCATTCTATTTGTGTATTTTAATTTTATTTCATTTTTTTTTTCTATCTATATATTTATTCATAATATACAGCAGTATCAGTTCTTGACATTGAGGCAGAGGACTTGCAAAATGTTAACTCTGCAAATAATTTTGGTCATAAAATAAATGAAATCAGGAGATTACAGACATAATACACGCATACATACGCACACACAAATCGTCGATCTCGAAAGATTTGTTAATTGAAGCAAAGTATAAATGTGAAAGTAATTTATAAAGAAGCTTTAATAATTTAATTATATTTAATTTATGTTGATGACCGTAGAAAATATTAGGGTTTTTTGTGTTTTGTTTTTTTGGTAATTCCTGTTATTTACAAATAATCATGGCTTCAGAAAGTGCGTGTGTATACACATTAACGACATTAGGAGGAAATCACCATGTTTATGCTGCAACATCAGGATGACATCTGACATTAGAAGGATGTCTTCATAATGCTTGGTCCTAATGCATGTGGAGTTACATGTGAAAATATTTAAATATTAGAATTGTATAGATTCTTGAGGTTTGATGGTAATACGTTTTGGTCATACAGGCAGAACTCAAATTTTGGAACAATATTATACCAGTAAAAAGAAGTCTGCAATTATATTTTGGGCCTATGTTGTAAGACCTGCCTTAGGAACACCTGGAGTAAATGCGTAAAACGTGTGTCTGAAAGGACTACTTAAAGACATCCCTAATAACGAAATTTATGCAGTTATTATTTTTTGCTAAGATTTAAGCTGAGAAATGAGAAAACACACACCTATTTTATGCAGTCCTCTCAGCGTTGGTATGGAAACAAGTCATAAGGCAAGGTCACATAATGTTGATGTAACAAGTTATCCGTTGATACCTCTCAATATTGATCCTTAAACAAATCGCATAATATGATCCCTCAACATTGGTAGATACTCATTTGAGCTCGGATACTCAGCTGTTGCGTCAGCAAGTTATATTTTACACATATAGCCATTATTGTGATGACATGCCGTTAAACCCTACATTCATACATACATACATACATACATACATACATACATACATACATACATACATACATACATACATACATACATACATACATACATACATACATATATGCATGCATGCATACACACATACATACATACATACATACATACATACATACATACATACATACATACATACATACATACATACATACATACATACATACATACATACATACATACCACCCTGCATGTATGTAGTATGTGTGGGTGTCAATACCTTTCATAAAGCATAAAAATACATGTTTGACATGACAGGTTTATTTTTTTAACATTGCAGGTTGTGTTTAAAACTATTTTTAAAAAATCTTGATAAATGTTTCAGAATCCTTAATGACTTTGTACGACATTGACTGAATTGTCTAAGTATAATCACAGTTCGTCCTAAAACACCGACCATTCTGCGGACATTAGCGTTTTGCTGACCAATAAAACCAGCCGACCAAATGTTAATCGTTGCAAATGTCCAATTAGTTTGATTCATCCCCAAATTTCCATCGCAAAAATAGGACAGCTTGAACTTTTTTTCGTTGTTTGTTAAAGAAGGTCGTAACATTTTTTTTTTATAAAAAATAATTGAATTTCAAAACTTGTTTCGGAAAAAGCGTGCTGCAACACGCTAACCAATCTTCTTTACAACGGACTATTTAACAGTTATAAAACGCACAATGGGATCATTTAGATAAGCGTATTTATTGCTATTATTCTACCTGCATGACTTTGTAAAAAAATACTAAGACATATCTTCTCAAATATACAAACTAACACTGATAATGTATCAATAATCGATGCTATATAAGAATAATATTCCATATTTTATTTATGAATACCTCAAGAAAATATTTGTTTTAATAATAATAATAATAATAATAATAATATTGTTATTATTGTTATTATTATTATTATTATTATTATTATTATTATTATTTTGGGTTTTCTTTTTGTATATGTTTCGACTTTTGCAAGCCAATTTTCGACCAGACAGCATTTATTCATGGCATACATCATGCTATTGAACAAAAGCAGCGAGGAGATCAGTTGAGTCTTTCGATTTTGAGACAGTTTTAAGAATGCAAATGGAACTATTGAAGCTAGCAAAAACGTAAGAATAGATCTGTATCAGAAAGATATACAGACTGGCAGTAGGGAATAGATCTGTATCAGAAAGATATACAGACTGGCAGTAGGGGAGTATACAGACTGGCAGTAGGGGAGTATACAGACAAGCAGTAGGGGAGTATACAGACTGGCAGTAGGGGAGTATACAGACTGGCAGTAGGGGAGTATACAGACTGGCAGTTGGGGAGTATACAGACTGTCAGCAGGGAAGTAAGAGAATGTTGAACACGAACCACTTAACTATTCACACTGTAAGGCAGATGAGAGAGAGAAAAAAAAACTGATATGCATCAATAGAGAGAGAGAGGCAGAAGAAAAATAGCATAATTGAATTTCATCTAAAATCAACTGGCATGTTATTAGACATTTTCAGTGACAATGGTGGTTCATCCAGGTCATCAGCACACTAAAACCTTTTATCATATTGAGATTTTACATCATCTCGCGTATGATATTTATAACAATATTGGTATTTCTTTGAGGTAGATATAATGAAATGGTTGCAAAATATGGTTGAAACGGGGCCCTGATTTAGTCACATACAGAAATAACGCAAGTCCATCATTATTCATTAAACGTAAGCGCTGATCATAGACAATTCAGACCACAATTTTTCACTTTCTACATTTATCTGACAGGTGTTTGCTCTTTTAAACTCCTTCCATACACTTTTGCACATCTTTAATTCACTCGATTAACAGCAAAGTTAAACTGCGATACAGTGTCTGGTTTTATCGACAGCAATTGTTCATAACATTGCACTTACAAGTTTTAAAGCACGAGCTAACTTGAACAATACTGACTGGATACTTTAAGCTGGATTGGTGGGGCACCTATAGGAACGATGGCATGCAGTTGAGAGTCATTATAGATCTAGAAAATCCACACAACTTAATCTTGTTTGGCTAAGTATGATAAACCGTGATGAAGTATGCAAGAGAAAAAATGTATACTCATTAGGTGTGTACTGTTGCAGGTAAAGACAGAGTTTGAGAAATCAAGGGGTTGGGGTAATTGAGCCCGCAGGAGTTAAACCTTCACTTGGGTTTAATCTCTCAAAACCGGTGTTTATTTGGTTCAATCGACCGGTGTTTATTTGGGACAATCGAACGGTGTTTATTTGGGACAATCGACACCTGATGGGTATGATTTATTTATTAAATACTTCCAAAAAGAAAAAAATTGGCCTGATGGTTTGAAAATAAAGATTTCTGCAATTATGTCAACATTTCTTTTCATCTGTTTAGGGCTTGTGGAGATACCTCGACGACAAATGACTTATTCAAAACTGAAAAAGGTTTCATAGGTGAGGACAGAAAAAAAAAATAAAAACAAGAGAATCAGGATTGCAATTATAACAGTTTAATGTTATATATTCTGCGTCTATCGTTGGATAAACTGTATGCAGACCAGGAAGTTGTTCTCCGCAAATTGTTTTTAAAAGTTATTTTCAATCATTACTGGACGTTACCAGGAACAACTACAAAACAGCAGATTTAATGGAGGAAGTCCTGGCGCATAGAAATTCTGAATGTTTAGCAGCTGCAGCGAAAATGAATCATTTATATATACTCAACGATCAACCAAATAGGCAAGATGAATCAGTCTTCTATCGATACAGTGCATCTAATTTATCCAAACATTCGTTGCTTATTAGCAATATTTTTCAAAAACGACCACATATCGGTCCAAAGGCAGTTTAACTCCTTTGCGGAGAGTTAATACATGCATACAGACTATCCATATTTGAATTTCTCGCTATATGGTTGTTGTCCACCACGACCAGAAATGTCAGAAAATAATATAAGAGTGCCGGAGAACAATAATACAACCAGTAGATATAAACATTTTGCCAATGTAAGATTTAATCACGTGATGAACACCAATTTGGTTCAATGAAATCATAAGGTGGTGTTGTGAAATGATTGAAGTATATTTGGATGCCTCACACATAAATCCTTGCCTTGTACAATGTCAACGAATTATTAGCGACGTCATGAGGTCTTATTACAATCGCATATGATAGAAAACTATTATATGGGCTTATACAACTTATATTCACATCATGTATGTGATAAATAACCATTGTAAATTTATTTAAATGTTGACGTCGGACTACAAATGAAGATGAACGACAGACGATGTTCAGGCTATGTTCACCACTTTCGATAATTGTATCACCGAAGACAAAAGAAACATTTGTATTTATCTAATTATTTCTGCCATTTTTTAAAACGTTTCTGTAAGTTTTGAACCCCATGATGCAGTTCAACAGATTTGTTAGATAATACGTAATTGCGCAATATATGAGGACTATATCGGAATTTGAAATTATGTTAATGACTGAAATGTTGTGATGTAACAACACACAGAATCATACCAAAATCTGGATCTGATAATGGCTGGACTACAAATTAATAGATGTTATAATTAAACATAATTACATTTAACGATTAAATCAAATAGTGTAATACTGTTTGGGTTTTTTTACGTTATTTTATTATTTATTTATTTTTTTAGTTTTATTTTTTTTTGGGGGGGGGGTTTCTTGGTTTGATTTTAAAAAATCTTCCTTGATAGTCCAATTTATACGCCCCAATACATAAGGACGTAAACACTCAGGCAAATTATAATTGTTATAACTGTTATTGTTGATTTTGATCTTGCTCTTGTGTTTGTTATCAGTAATATTATGAAAAATGAAGAAGAACAGAGGAAATAAATAAATAAAATGAATTAATGAATTTACATAATATGTGGTTCTGATGTGTATTTGCAGATGGAGTAAAACAAATATACAGACAAGACGCCAAAAACAAAGTTGTTTTTATGCACAAAGATATAAAAGAAAATATAGAATAATAGATAAACACATTAATCTTATGGTTCCACTCAAATACAAAGATACGGAGGCAACAATTCCAATACTTACTTAGCTCAGCACGGAAATGGCATGGAAAACCGTATCCAAATTTGGATTATTCGTTCTTATGTTTTAACAACAAGAACAAACAAAATCAGTTACACCAGCATTTGTTTTTTGTTTTTTTTTTATGGCTAGTTGGAGATCGAAATTATCGTTTCCTTATACACAATGATAAAAATATTTGCACTAAGTCAGTGGAATGATGATGACCTTGCTGGGTCTGAAACTCTGGCAGCATATTCTGCATCACCAGTAGAAAATGACGGTCGAAGTGAGAAATGGCTACGATGGGGGTAGAGCAAACCCCTCTATATGGATATACGTAACACAATAAGGCATCTCAGTCTATGACTTTTTATCCTTAAATGTGTCCGTATACCGTGTATAGTCTCAGCTTTCAAATTGCAAAATTATATATATATACAGATAGATAGATAGATAGATAGATAGATAGATAGATCGATCGATCGATCGATAGATAGATAGATAGATAGATATATGTCCATGAGGTAAGTTGTACTTTAGTGGTCATTTTATAAACCATATATTTACTGCATTTGAGTTCAATGTCAGTCTTGTTTACATAGCATTTAACAATTATATTGGAATTTTCCATATCTTGATGTAAGAAAAGTCAGGTATATACAGGAAATTTCCATTAGAGTTACTCATATTCTAGAATATTCTGTTAGGTGATTTATCCTTATATTTATACCGGTTTGGTAAACAAGATTTCATTCCCATACTAAACTTAATATTGTTAAGATCAGACTATTACAGAATTTATTTTAATACTCAGATGTTACAGTTGTGGAAATCAAATTAAATGCAGAGAGAGAGGAACTTTTTATGTGAAATATTCATTGGAGTTACCAAAAGTGCTCATTCAAATTTTGGATTAATACCTGACTTTGGGATTTATGTTAACTCATAAATAGATATTCTGGATTACATAATTCAGGCATATCAGGACGTTCAAGACTACTGACACATCAGCACATTCAAGACTACTAGCACACTAGGACATTCAAGGCTATTGGAAATCATTCGTAACATTCTATATTTAGGGTTTGTGATTAGGACACTTAGGATTATTTGATTATTTGGACTTTAATTCACGTTATTGTAAGTGTTTTTTTTTTTAATTTTCACTTTATTGCTTGTTGGTTTTACTTACATTGTTGGTTTCACTTTCTTTCTATTACATTATTTTTAAAATCTAGAGTCGTATATATTGTTCAAACTTACATACTCAGACATTTTGCCAGGTATCATCCATAATAAAATCTTAACGTTACTTCTGTTGACATGAAGGATAGCTAACGCTTGTGGAACAATGAAGGCTAACAAACTACAGCCATCTAAAGAACTAATATTTTCAAGTACTATATGCAAAGGCTGCGGCTCGCATATTAGTAAATACAATTTTTTTTAAAAAATATAAAATAGTTATTGAGGAAAAGGTTTTGGTGACCTCCACAATTCCTCAGTCATTCAATCACATGTGCTAAAAATAGATTATCAACCTTCGTATTGTATACTCGTCAAATATCGAATCAGTATTGGCTCAGAATAATTGAACAGTCTGCATTGTTCCTCTTATTTAAATACAGAATGGTATACAACTGCATCCGTATCAATGGCAACGGTAATATTCCAACTACAAAAAGGTTGCATGCGCTGAAAAGATTCACATACATTTCATCTAGTTCTGTCCTAAAGTTGTTGTTTGTTTGTTTTTTAGTGGTCTTTATTTTTCTTTTTTTTTTGGTTTTGTTTGTGTGGGGTTTTTTAAATCTTTTTTTTTTTTGGGGGGGGGGGGTGTTATTATTTTTTTCAGCGGGTGTGGGGGATCTTTCCCATTCCTGCCATTAGGCTTTCCACCTCGTCATTCTCTTATATGGACTTAAAGAGATAATATCTATAGCTTTATTTTCAACATAAAATCGCATAAAATTGCACTTGTGGCAGAGACCTATCAACCCAATATTCAACTTCTAATTTGATCTACATGTATAATAATTGCTTTATTTGAGTATATTGTCAGACAAAGAAAGTCATACCCACTCACCCATTTCCCATATCGCGCAACTATCCCGATACATACATGCAAATCAAAGCACGGGACCTCAGTAGGATATTACTTATTTTGTTTATTATTTGTGAAAGAAAAAGGCCATAGCCTTCATGACTAGCCTATGATCAAAGCACTGTTGTGAAATGTGTGACCTTGAGCCCAGGGTCAAAAGATTAAGTAATAATGTGGCAGAATCATTTATTTTTTTTTAGTTTCGTTATCGTTCAGTCAAAGTAGGAAGAAAATCCATCAAGTGGCTTAGAAAAAAAGAAAGAAGGTGACTGTTGTACAGACCATCCGTCAACTAAATATTTGCATCGAAAGTTGTTTTCTTGGCGCTATTGAATCGTTCTTAGACCAGTTGATTTAAACATTTTGTATTCCCAGATCATAAGTATAGGGTAAAAGGTTTGCACAAACGTTCTACCAACCTAGAATTGTTTTTCCGCAATATTTCATAAATACACAAAATAAATTGACAAACATAAAAAATAAACTACTGCAACAGATGTTGATGTCGTAACGTAATTAAACCTATGGAACAGGACACATGTGTCCGATGGAAATATAGTGATTGTGACATATGATTACATTTATAGGTACCTGGATACATATGTATATGCATTCATATGTATACATGTAACTCCGTTCACACACACACACACACACACACACACACATACATGCATATATAGATACATATGCGTATCCAGAGACATATATTAATTGTATATATAAATACATTGTCATGATTTATTTATTTTTTTTATTTTATTTTTTTTGGCTAGGTTTAACATCATGTTTAACGTAATACTGGCTATATCCTGCCGAGGCAGCAGACTTGGGCTTACCTGGGCTGGTATCGAACCCGTGATCACTGGATTTTCATGGTTCAAGTGAAAAAATGAAATATTCTTATAAATTGCTGAAGATAATCTTACACATAATACGTATCATTTAGCGAAAGCGATTTAAAAATTAAAATGAAATTCAAATGGGTGGTTGAACAGGGTGATTATTAAGGGATATTTTTATGCCAACATTCAAATTCCGAAAAAATGAGCAAATCAACAAATGAAATTAGATTTGCAGCTAGAAAACGCACAGAAATTTTTCTATATCCTAGTGCTGAGGAAAAACGCAGAAAAAGTAGACTTTTTGTGTAAAATTCATGAGCATAGATGCTGAAAACTATGATCAATTATATTAAGTCATTGCATGTTTTGCCTGTTAAAGGCACAAAGGATTTAGCTGCAATTTTCGCCTGTTTTATGGATCTAATACAAAAGGAAACTTTAATCCCAATCAAGTAATGTTTCTATCTTTCATCACATGACTTTTAAACAATTATGAGACTGTGGCGATATGTTCACATGGTGCTCTTCTATTCAGGTATGGTATTCCCATATACCACAGTCTATTTACTTTATCCGTGGAATCTTTCTATTGGATAAACTGAGGGAAGTGAATTATAGTGCTTAGAGCAATCAATTCTCAGAGAATAAAATATCCATTCAAGGTTCTTTATCGTCTTGAAATCGATACATCGCTAGAATGGAACAATCGATACATCGCTTGAGTGGAACAAAGTAAATCTAATGAAATTTCTGAAAGTTCCATTTTGGTGCAGGAAATTCAAAATGTGAATCTAGTTTCTGTGTATCACTTCTATATCTGGAGGAAATATCAGTAGCTCGGTAAATATAATACTCCTTCTTTCTCGTGAAATTAGTTTCTTTCATACGAAACGGTTTTTATTTTTATTAACCTGGATATCGAATGTAATCTGCCTCATCTTGCTACTCAAGAAATACAGAATTTATATTCATATAAAATCGTGTTTGATTCATTGCAACATAATTGTATATATATATATATATATATATATATATATATATAGAGAGAGAGAGAGAGAGAGAGAGAGATAAATAGAGACAGACAGACAGATGGATAGATAGATATTGGTTGACCACGATGATGACTTTGAACATAATCATAGTCAAATTGAAATTAAATTTGTGTTGAATACTTCTTGTTTTGCCCAATGATCTTGGTTGTTTTCTATTCTGAATTTTATTGTTGTATGCATTTAAAGTTAGTGTAATAAAAGATTGATACACCATAAATGAACTAATAAATGCCATTGCAGTTGTTCTTGGTCATCATCGTGGTCAATCATCATCATCTTCGTCTTCTTCTTTTTCATTTTTTTTTTTTTTTTGTGATCCCCTCCATATCTGTCTGAATTTTTAACATAACTCATAAACTTTCCGACACCAATGTGTCAGCCTAAGATCAAATGAATGTAACTTGACTTGGATCAAATG
Source organism: Margaritifera margaritifera (assembly GCA_029931535.1). Classification (NCBI taxonomy): domain Eukaryota; kingdom Metazoa; phylum Mollusca; class Bivalvia; order Unionida; family Margaritiferidae; genus Margaritifera; species Margaritifera margaritifera. The sequence continues at coordinate 2,142,286 of JAQPZY010001681.1, forward strand.
AATGTAACTTGCCTTGAATCAAATGAATGTAACTTACCTTGAATCAAATGAATGTAACTTGCCTTGGATCAAATGAATATAACTTGCCTAGGATCAAATGAATGTAACTTGCCTTGAAAATGACGAAAGTTATGAAACATTGCCTAACAACTTATCTCAAGTCTAAAATTTATAAACAGTCTAAGTTCATTAAATCTTGAGATGCTAAGTAAAGTTGATCGACATATCGAAAAGGTCTCTTCATTTATCCTTTAAATCTGTAAAGTCCTTAATAGCGCAGTTCCTAACACCTTTAGAAATATCCATGGATTTGGCATACATTTTAACAAGAGCAATAAAAAAAATCAACTGTTTCTTCAAAAATAAAATTCATTATACAGGGCAAAGCCCAAAAGGGATTTGTGTTATCTCTGTCTCAAATATAGCAAGCCTAATTTAAATCACTCATATCTCAAGAGTTGTGGCCCCTTAAATCGATGAAGGTTTATATGAAAGTTTTTTAAATAGAGAAATTGATAATCATATTCTTAATTTTATATAGAGAGAGATAAATAGAGACGACAGATAGACAGACAGATGTATAGATAGATAGATATAGATATATAGATATTGATTGACCACGATGATGACTTTGAACATAATCATAGTCAAATTGAAATTAAATTTGTGTTGAATACTTCTTGTTTTGCCCAATGATCTTGGTTGTTTTCTATTCTGAATTTTATTGTTGTATGCATTTAAAGTTAGTGTAATAAAAGATTGATACACCATAAATGAACTAATAAATGCCATTGCAGTTGTTCTTGGTCATCATCGTGGTCAATCATCATCATCTTCGTCTTCTTCTTTTTCATTTTTTTTTTTTTTTTTGTGATCCCCTCCATATCTGTCTGAATTTTTAACATAACTCATAAACTTTCCGACACCAATGTGTCAGCCTAAGATCAAATGAATGTAACTTGACTTGGATCAAATGAATGTAACTTGCCTTGAATCAAATGAATGTAACTTACCTTGAATCAAATGAATGTAACTTGCCTTGGATCAAATGAATATAACTTGCCTAGGATCAAATGAATGTAACTTGCCTTGAAAATGACGAAAGTTATGAAACATTGCCTAACAACTTATCTCAAGTCTAAAATTTATAAACAGTCTAAGTTCATTAAATCTTGAGATGCTAAGTAAAGTTGATCGACATATCGAAAAGGTCTCTTCATTTATCCTTTAAATCTGTAAAGTCCTTAATAGCGCAGTTCCTAACACCTTTAGAAATATCCATGGATTTGGCATACATTTTAACAAGAGCAATAAAAAAAATCAACTGTTTCTTCAACAATAAAATTCATTATACAGGGCAAAGCCCAAAAGGGATTTGTGTGATCTCTGTCTCAAATATAGCAAGCCTAATTTAAATCACTCATATCTCAAGAGTTGTGGCCCCTTAAACCGATGAAGGTTTATATGAAAGTTTTTTAAATAGAGAAATTGATAATCATATTCTTAATTTTATATAGAGAGAGATAAATAGAGAAGACAGATAGACAGACAAATGTATAGATAGATAGATATAGATATATAGAAATTGATTGACCACGATGATGACTTTGAACATAATCATAGTCAAATTGAAATTAAATTTGTGTTGAATACTTCTTGTTTTGCCCAATGATCTTGGTTGTTTTCTATTCTGAATTTTATTGTTGTATGCATTTAAAGTTAGTGTAATAAAAGATTGATACACCATAAATGAACTAATAAATGCCATTGCAGTTGTTCTTGGTCATCATCGTGGTCAATCATCATCATCTTCGTCTTCTTCTTTTTCATTTTTTTTTTTTTTGTGATCCCCTCCATATCTGTCTGAATTTTTAACATAACTCATAAACTTTCCGACACCAATGTGTCAGTCTAAGATCAAACGAATGTAACTTGACTTGAATCAAATGAATGTAACTTGCCTTGAATCAAATGAATGTAACTTGCCTTGAATCAAATGAATGTAACTTGCCTTAGATCAAATGAATATAACTTGCCTAGGATCAAATGAATGTAACTTGCCTTGAAAATGACGAAAGTTATGAAACATTGCCTAACAACTTATCTCAAGCCTAAAATTTATAAACAGTCTAAGTTCATTAAATCTTGAGATGCTAAGTAAAGTTGATCGACATATCGAAAAGGTCTCTTCATTTATCCTTTAAATCTGTAAAGTCCTTAATAGCGCAGTTCCTAACACCTTTAGAAATATCCATGGATTTGGCATAATTTTAACAAGAGCAATAACAAAAATCAACTGTTTCTTCAACAATAAAATTCATTATACAGGGCAAAGCCCAAAAGGGATTTGTGTGATCTCTGTCTCAAATATAGCAAACTTAATTTAAATCACTCATATCTTAAGAGTTGTGGCCCCTTAAACCGATCAAGGAAGCAGTCTGTCGGGTTTATATGACAGTTTTTAAATAGAGAAATTGATAATCATATTCTTAATTTTTTTCCCTACAATGATTATCGCAAAAGCCAACATATAGCAGTTATAATGCTGTCAGTAGTCTGGTATAAAAAGACACCGTGAAAAATGTATGACTTTTTTAATCACTTACATCTCATATTTCTAGCAATAGATGGTAAGAAAATAATAATAATTTAGCAAGGACAGCAGACGGTGTAACAACCCCACTCCACCCCAAGTATTACCTTATGTAATAAACCATTAGGTACCCATGAAATTGATCAGGTGTTGGTAATTAGAGTTACCATATAACAAGGCTTGAAACCATTATTTCCCATTATTGAAACCATTATTTACCTGGATGCAAAAAGTTGTGCATATACCATTCTTAGGGATAAATTATCAAGGTCACGTTTAGATACCAACACCGTCAAAAGCAAGTAAATAAGTTTTCGTTGCAAAAAGCAAAAATAGTCATATGCGTTACTTCTGGGTTCCAAATTAATATAATACAGTCTCAAACTCTAATTTAACTGGGCGTCAATTCCATTAATGGCACTACATGCTTATCATTTAGTTCCAAGACAGATGTACAATTGCATGCATTTCATTTGCAAGAAATTAGACAAAATTCGACTGGCAAATGATCACACACTATTGCTAGTGAAGCCATTCTATCAATTAAATGAAGTAATTGCTTCCAAATTACCGTCTAGATGTCAGTGGTATGTTACTGTACCATTTGTGGCACAATTTCCACTAAACAATTTACCCTCTGCTAAGATTTAATGAAGGAAATTATCCTTTATTGCATAAAAAACCTAGTTAGCAACAGTAACCTAAGTCAATCTAGAGCAGTTTTATGTATTCCGCGAAGTTCTATTGTCATTGAATTTCGTATCGACTCTTAATAAATTAGTTACAAACTCGTACAAGTAATGACTATAGTGTATGAAATTATATCAGTTACAAATTTGTACAAGTACTGCTTACAGTGAATGAAATATCAGTTACAGACTCGTACAAGTACTGTCTACAGTTAATGAAATGAGATGACATTTCCATTAAAACTAATGTTCAGTCTCTAACCGAGCTTTATTACGATGAAGCAATACAACTCGTTATTATTTTGTCTATAATCTTTCATCTTATTGAATGCAACACAACTCGTTATTATTTTGTCCGTAGTCGTCCATATTACTGAATGCAACACAACTCGTTATTATTTTGTCCGTAGTCTTTCGTCTTATTGAATGCAACACAACTCGTTATTATTTTGTCCGTAGTCTTTCGTCTTATTAAAAGCAATACAACTCGTTATTATTTTGTCCATAGTCTTTCGTCTTATTGAATGCAATACAACTCGTTAGTATTTTGTCCATAGTCTTTCGTCTTATTGAATGCAATACAACTCATTATTATTTTGTCCGTAGTCTTCCGTCTTATTGAATGCAACACTACTCGTTATTATTTTGTCTATAATCTTCCATCTTATTGAATGCAACACTACTCGTTATTATCTTTTTTCCATAGTATTTTGTCTTATTGTGTGCTTCAAACAAATTGATGATAGTTTAACATTGTTTCTACCGGTCAATATCCAGCGGTATTGACCGTTGTTAAGTAAAAACTATTCACCGCTTCCTTATACAGTAAACACGTGCCCGCATTCGATAAACTAATTCTGGTTGCTTCTAAATAAAAATGACGACAAAAAAAAGTGGAATGCTGACCACATCATAAATTGTATAGCCACCAGATGCCAACAATGAATGTCATCCTTTTTATCTGATTTATAAATATAATAATTTATCTCTACTTATATCAGTAGCTCAATATATATATATATATATATATATATATATATATATATATATATATATATATATATATATATATTCCAAATTAAATAAAGAAAATCTGAATACATCCAAAGATTTTTCAGTTGCAAGAGAAAAGAAAAACAATAAATTTGATTTATACAATATTGAAAATGGACGTCTAGTGATGGCTAGTTTCTGACGTTTGAGAGAGAGAGAGAGAGAGAGAGAGATAGAGAGAGACTCAACTTTGATACAATATATCGGTAAATAACTTCTCTTTTACGTAAACAATGCAGTTTCATCCACCCAGAAAGCATTGTTTTATCCTCTAATGAGAATTTAATGAAAGACAAACGACTTCAAAATGAATTTATATCTTTTTTTTTTTAGGTATAATACAAGACTTATGGGCCACAGTACCCTGATAACAATCATGACGCACAGTGCACTTTCAAAATTGTCCCGCCACCGCGACAGAAACACTGAAACAATCCCAACGATACTTTACCTTAGGCTGAATTGTTCTGGCTCATCTTTTTATAATGTTATCTTTAATTTTCATTGATGTATTGCGTCAATTGTTCATAATATTAATATTTCGTTGTGTTTCTTTGGTTAAACGGCATTCCATTCTCTTTAACAAACTTAGTTTCTTTTAGTGTTGACTGAAACTCACCTTATTGGAGGGGGCGGGCGGGGAATATTTTTTTCTTATAAAATTGAATACTTTTCACTTCTTAACAGCTTACCCTAAATGACCCTTAAAATTGATCAAGTTCTTAACTTGTATAGAGAAAAAAATCACTTGCAAATCAAACATTTCTTTTCGTATAGCCCAAATATGCGGTATGTGCTTCTTTAATCACAACGTGAATGAATTTAAATCAGCCCAATAGTGAACTTTATCATACTATAGTAGAAAAAGTAAAAATAATACAAGAATCATTCACTAAACGAACAGTCATGAAAATTGGCAAGAAGCTAGAATTTTTTATTTTTTTTTAAATGTAAAAGCTGGTCCAGCGACGTTTAGGAATACATATATGTTTTTGTTTATGTATATTCCACGTTCTGACAAATATCAAAGAGCATTACCAATATAAAGCGCAATAAAAACACCAAAAGTAAATGTCAAAGAAACATTCGGTGATGATGATGATTAGTAGACAGTGATTGTAGCATTAGTGTTGCTGTTTTTAATATTGTTGTTGCTATTATTATTATTATCATTGTTGTTGTTATTATTATTATTATTATTATTATTATTATTATTATTATTATTATTATTTCACACAACTCTAACATGTGGCTGTCTATCGTTCATATCAGGGAAATGGTGCAATTGCCAAACAGGGAATCCACTATTTTATGAAAGGGCACTACTTTGTCAATAAAACAAGTGCCTTTCTTCACAAATATATTTTAAGAGTCCAAATACTGTTATTGGAGACGTCCAAGTAATAGCTTGCACATTTCAGGAAACGGGCAATCTGTTAGACAGAAAACAGTCAGAATTTCATTTTTAATACTGTACATATGTCATTAATCCAGCTGCCATAAACATTATTCTAGGAGACGTTCAAAAAAGTAAAAAGCGTTTCTCATCTTTAAAAACAATGTGCAATGCTCTACTCTATTAACTGACATAATTCTAAAAATATTTAGTATTTCTTTCCCAAAGAAGCAATCAAGATTAATTGCCATAATTTGTATTGTTTATAATACTGAAACATGTTTTACAAAAGCATCACGTTCTCAACCAATAAACATATAATAATACCCCACTGTTGATGGTGACCCATTGCACGAAATGGCTTTATACAAGATAGTCACAACAAGACCTTGCAGTCAACTTGTGCCTGTTTATAGGTCTGTCGAAGTTTGCATTAAATGTTCCAGCGAATATAAATATCTGTTTTTCGTACGATATAATGGATCTAGAATATGAGAAAGATCTAAGATCCCACCTACAGATGAGTGGCCCACTGTGGTGTTTATTTGATTAATCTATAAAGTGTCACTGTGAAAAAAGAAATATTATGTTCGATTGTAGGAAAGGGAAGTAATAAAGCAATTAAAAGCAGTAACATCCTCTTACGCCATTGCAAGCATTGAATACAGGCTTAAATTTGGCACAGACAGCTAATTCACTTTCCATAGTTCGTAATGTTAACATTTTACCAAATTGCTATCATTTCGGAGGTAACAGCGGCAAAATACCCCTACATCCTATTCACGATCTATTCAAAGATTAACTTTAAAAATGATAAAAATGAAATGCTGCACGGCTCGTTTTTTTATAGAAAATTCTCCTCTAAGTTCCCTCTATCAAAATATGGTCTGTTGAGATTCCTCGTTTCCATCCGATAGTACCATGGAATGAAAGTGTTTTTAGGTTCAAGCTTACTATCACATACAGTGTACGTTGTCTTCTTTTTAAACATTGTTTATTTTTTGCTGGTAATTACATTCAATCAATTAGCTACCTGTAGTCATTCATATGCGGTATTTAGGCAAGTTTCTTGCCTAGTAAAATCATTACTTGTATGTGACCAAGTTGATTAAAGTTCAAGTTACTCAGTATTTCTGTTTATATTGAAATTGGGTGGGGTTGAGGGGGTAAGCAACATATTGTCCTTTCAAGTAACTGTATTATATATCATTTTCTTCAGAGAGCACCATCCGTTTGATTTATTGTACTGCATTCATATCGATATGATGTGGCATTCCGCAAATCATTATTAACATCAGACATTTCGGCAAAACACTCAATGTAAATGGTCACAGCTGTTCTTCTAGTGTCTTGTCTAGTTATCAGTGTATAGCCGGGGTTTTCTAACATGTAATTCACTTCTGATTCTTAATGCAGCATGCTAATACCTAAACCACTGTTGACTTAAGTAAATTGACTTCCGCAACACTTTCATTGAAAGCGTCAGAAGGTCATAGCTTGATTTCGACCACACTTGGATCAAAAGTCAAACTGTGCAGTTAAAAACAAACTATTTGTGAGGAAATTAACGGTCATATCTGGTTCAGGTTTCTCTAAATAATATCTACTATCAAACCTCTATTCGTACATGACCGTCTGCAATCTTAAATAGATGTATTGCAGGAGTCAGTTTACAGTGTGTGTGTGTGTGTGTGTGTGTGTGTGTGTGTGTGTGTGTGTGTGTGTGTGTTTTAACACAAGTGTTGTAAACGACGAGACAAACTCTCAGTATTGAATCGATCTTCATAAAGCTTAGTTGTAGAAATCGAAATTTTCATTTCACCGAAGGTGGATTAAGTATTAGATCAGTGTCACCTGTAATTTGAATCAGCTGTTTCACAACAACATAACAACAAGCCGAAATCAGTAACGTTTTTATTTAGTCTGTCTTCTTAAATTTGCTTTGTTTTGTTCTGCAAACTGACTGAAATCAATCTTGATATTTGGTAACATTTTTTCGAGCCAATATTACAAACGTTTATAAATCAAGATGACGGCTTTCAACAGATCTGACAAGTAATAGATACCTTAATACATATGATTGATAGTACTCATTAACTGATCAAGGAATTACTAATTGAAATGTTGTCATTGATTGCTGGAAGCAGGGGAATTAAGAAGTAACGGAAAGAAGTGACAGCCACTTTGGCTTAATGAACGTAATGTATCAAGGTTCTAATGATTTTTGTGTAAATGGTAAGTTCTGCTATTATTGTCCAACATAACACATGTCTTCCAAATATATTTGTTTTATATTCTTTTTCAAAAATTAGTCTGCATTTTGCGGCATTGTTTTTCTAACTTCATGAAAGAATAATATATGACAGATATTGTTATATACACATTCAAGATAAATGTTTAGAGCCAGGGGTTTTTATATCTAGCAATGGTCTCTTACCAGGGGATTAGTTTTCGATTTTTGTTTACGTCAAACGTAAGCTAAATAGCTACCAATTTAAGATAATTAACTGCTGCATCAGTACCATACATGAGTCTAAAAACATCAAGAATGGGAGTTTAATATTTATATATTGCTGTCTTGAAGTGTATATCTGTGTTTTAGAGTGGATGCACATAAATGCCTTTCCGCTATATATTATTTTGGGCTTAAAAGGTTTCCATATGGAAATGACATAATATCAAGTCTATCAATACATAAACGTGCTATATTGTATTAGGAGCTAGGGTGTATAATTTACCATGTGACCTCTGTCACAGGATCGATTCAAAGAAAACATGGGCGGCTTCAAAACATTAACAAATCATCCTGTCTGGAATAAATTAGATGCTGCTTTCTGTATTTCTTCTGTTGAAAATCTCAAATGAATTTCAAAGAAAGGATCAACAACATACTCTCATTGTCTGAAAGCTTGCTTTTGGTCTATAATTTTCTCTATTATAGAAAAGCATGTATTTTTGAAAGTGTGGTTCTTTAGGTAGATACTCTCCATGGTTACATGCATTTCATTTGGACATTCTCGTCATTCTAGGTTAGTAGTATAGTGGGGGTAAATAGGGACAAAAAGGGCACTTGGGGGACGTACGAGAGTTTAACATGGAGAGGGCACTTGGGGGACGTACGAGAGTTTAACATGGCGGGGGGGTCTCTATAAGGACAACGGGAGGGAGGGAGGGAAATAGAATTAATCTTTCTTGAAAAAGGGTGGTCCTGAGGAGGACCGTTGGAGGAATATTTTTATTTCCTCCAACATTTAGTAAAAAAGTTTAGGAAGGTGGTGGATCTTTTTTTCTTGGTTGGTAGTGTTGGTGGTAGCCAGTCAGGATGTTTCATCCGCCTGAATTTATCTTGGATTTTCATCCAATTTAAATTCAGGCGTTCGAACTCCATTTCTTTCCTGGCCTGTTCTTTCTTGGAGCGTTCAAGAGCCCACAAGATTTTAATTTGAGCTACTTCCTTTTCTAAAACTTTCTTTAACAATTCCTTCACCATGTGAAGGTTCACCTCTTCTCGCCTGGCGTTACTGGCGGGTGGATACAACCATTCATCTTGTTGAACAAGGTCAAGGAAGTTCTCCACTTCATGCAATAAATCCAGACTTCTCTTGATGAACCCCACACGGCAAGGGGTTGAGGAAGTTTTTACTCTTTCCTCCACCAAAACATCATTCACCAACCTCCTCGCTGAAATAAGAGCCGCTAGTTGGCTGGTGACAAATGGTTTGGTGGTAGGATATCTCCACCAATACTCCAACCTTTCCATCAACGACTCAACATCCACCATCCTATCCCAAGCTTCCTGCAACAATTCTACTGTATTCATTCTTCAGTGTGAAGTGTGAATGGCGCAACTGTGGAAGGCACCGCTTTATATGCGAGAAGCGCGGACGTGATGGAAAACATTCCCCTTTTTTTTCCGAAAAAAACCCACACACCACACATAACATACATGGTGAGAAGGGTTTTTTTGTATGAGAAGGGGTAGACTATAACAAAAAAAACATGACAAACATATAAAAAAACACACACTTATATAGGCAATATTGATAAATAATTAATCTTTTCTTGAAAAATGGCTGGTCCTAAAAAGGACCTTTTTTTGTTATTGTTGTTGTTGTTGTTGTTTTTTTTTTTTAACAACAGGAGCATCTCCTAGAAGGTTTTCTTTTTCTTCTTGAACTTCTTCGGACTTCGGGTCCATACAGCAAAACCCTCTTTAGACAACCTTGTCTCTCCACATAAGTTTGTCGATACCATGTAGCTGTGTCTGTAATTTTGGTTTTAGTCCATGATACTTTTACATACATCAGGAATGCTGGATTAAACAGCATTCCTGAAACAATGTTGGAGGATTCTACACTAACCCACATGATTTGTTTTTAGGATTGGTCGTCTTGGAAGAAAAAAAAACCGGTGAAACTTTATGAAACCAGCGTTTGTATATATACCTTACGATCGGATTGAAATGGATCCAAATCAACTACCAATCTAAACACGCGTTACAAGTCGGTTCGGTTTTCTTCCAATGGGAAGAGAGCGGAGGTGTGACGTCATCTCGGGTATAAAGGTATCGTAGCGTTCGTAGGGAGGTTTATTACTTTTTTTCGACAGCCTTCATGGAGACTGGAAAGACAAGTACTACATCAATGTATTGGAGTGATCCTACAACGATAATGAATGCTGCGGCAATATTGAACTTTCGGCCGGAAGACTTTGATTTAGATTTACTAAATCAAGAGTTTGACAATACTACTACTACTACTACTGTACCAACAATGGTGGTGAATGATTTTAAAAGAAGACAAATGGAAGAGATGGAAAATTTTGTAAAAAAGCAACGGGAAGAGGAAGAAATGTTTCTTCTTCTTCAACAACAACAGAAAGAAGAAGAAGAGAGAAGAAAACAAAGTGAAGAAGAAGAAATCAGACATCAGCAGCAGCAGTTACAAGAGGAGGAGAAGAAGGAAACAGGAAAGGAAAGCATCAGTCTTCAAGAAAGAACTGTAAGTCTGTTAGAAGAGGTATTATATGAGTTGAAATGGATGACCAATTTCTATAAGTATTCTTTAACTCATCAACCACCTAAACGGAAAAGACCATCACGGGCTAAACAACATTCTTCTTCTAAACCTTCCAGTGCTAGTGAGATGCCACCACCACCACCACCACCACCCATGTTACCAATATCACCACCACCACCAGTGACTACCACCATAATGAAAACACCATCAGTAGCAGCAGCATTAACAGGATATGGATTGGGTCGTGGTAAAGGACTACGGCATTTGAAGTTAATTTGAAAGTTTTTGTTTTGAAAACCAAAAACAAAACAACCCAACGGTCCTTTTAAGGGCCACCCAGATTTCTAGAAAAGAAATCAAATTGCCAAAAAAAAATCAAGTTAAAACTTTAAAAAATCCTACCACCATAGTACAAGTGTGAGTTAGTGCGTGCGTGCGTGCGTGCATTTCTACTCTAAAACAAAATAACACAAAACCACTTACTTTTTTTCTCTCCAGTCTGGTGTATTCATCCAATTTCTTTTACAAAATAATTCAGCAATATAACATATAACACCAAAAAATCACACACAAGAAAAAACAAAGTTCACTTTCTGTAATGCTTGCGTGGCTTGAATTTAAACACTGGAGTTTCTTCCTTCTCACTTTTGTATCTCTTGTGTTTCTTTTTCTTCATAGGAATCCTGTTTTCCTTTTCTTCATCTTCATTCTCACTGTCTTCCATTCTTCTTACACTCTTCTTACCTTTCTTGATGATATGTTCTTCTTCTTCTTCTAGGTTTGTAAATTCTGAATTCACTTCCTCCCTCTCCTCTTCTTCTTCTTGTTCTTCTTCTTGTTCTTTCTGAGGGCATTCATAAGACCAATGTCCTGGTCCTTTACAATGATAACAGATATCTTTTCTTCTGTCTATCTTTTGATGTTTACGTTTGGGACAATCTGGAGCCCAATGTCCTTTCTCTTGACAGATGTAACAAGTATCGTCACTTTTATCTCTGTTTTGGTGTTGCCGTTGTGGACATTGTGTAGCCCAATGTCCTTTCTCTTTACAGATATAACAAGTATCTTCACTTTTATCTCTGTTTTGGTGTTGCCGTTGTGGACATTGTGTAGCCCAATGTCCTTTCTCTTTACAGATATAGCAAGTATCTTGTCTTTTATCTATTATTGATCTTTCTTTAGCTAGATAATTCCAATAATACCAAGCAGGAGTATGTCCTTTATTGTGACATCGATCTTTTCTTTTTGACTCTTCCATCTTGACAGCTTGAAAGTTCGATCACCAAAGACTGATTCTGAAGGTAAGAAGCTCTCTCTTTATATACTCTTCTGTCTCTATATAAAGGTACCTGGGTTAAAAAAAACTCAATCAGTTTCAAATCAGAGTTCAAGATGAAAAGATCACGCCCAAACCATGATAAATCAGAACCAGAACAAGAACAAACCAAGAAGCCACGGCGACGAAGGTATTCCGTGCCTCCTGAAACACCCTTAGAGGAATTACTGGCTCAAGTCCATGCCAGTGACTTTGAAGACGAAATGAGTGAACAACAACCTGAAACCCAAACTTCCAAAACCAAAGTCACTACTACTACCAACACCAGAACCCCTGACCAAGAAAGTCCTACTACTAGCGCTACCGCTACCGCTACCGTGGCTCCTGAAAATTACTATCGGATTCGAGAGACACAAAAAATCACTTCTCGAAAATTTAGGACCACGGCGTATACTCACACAGTACACTTCAAAGACTTTAAGTCTCAAGTACCTCCCGAGAAAGCGGCGCGGTTCATTACCAATTTGTGGGAATCTGTGTTACAGAACTTAAAACGGCAATGTGGAGCCAAAGAAGACGATCGCTTGAGACTAGCCATTCATCATGACCAATTGAAGAGTCCTGTTTGGATTGAATTTAGTACCCCGGCAGAATTAACGCCAGACAAAGTTATGTCTAAAATAGAACATGTACAACAATCCAATGACAAATTTACCCTCACCGATGGAAAGGCGACCGTTTACATGACCCATGTTTCTCCACCTCGAGGAAGTGGACGAAGCAGAAAAACTTTATTGGTGGACGATCTTCGTACTACCAAACACAGTGTCGTCCAAATTAACAATACTGAAGATTCAATGTGCTTAGCTCGAGCTATTGTGGTGGGTCGTACCTATGCTAACAAGAACGAGAGCAAAGAATGGAAAAAAGCCTGGATGAACATTAGAAAATCTAACAGACCCAAACAACGAAAAGAAGCAGAACTCTTGTTGAAACAAGCAGGGATCCCTAAAGAGACTGTATGTGGTATTTCTCAATTACAGCAACTTCAAGATGTTTTGGCTCCTCATTATACGTTAAAAGTTCACCCTCAAGAAGTGCGTGGAGCTCTATTGTTTCGAGGCCCTGATTTTCCTGAGGGAAAATACATTCATCTATATCACCATCAAGAACATTTTGATACCATTACCAGTATTACTGGATTTTTGGGATACTCTTACTTCTGTGAGAAATGTAACAAAGGGTGTAATAGTCGGGAGCAACACATTGCTTGTGGAGAAAGATGTCGAGGTTGTTTATCCGACCCACCATGCCTTCCTGAACCACAACAACATCACATGTATTGTAAAACCTGTCGACGCCGTTTTGTCAGTCCTACTTGTTACCAACAACATCGCAAGACCCAAGGACAACAACAAAAATGTGCTTGTGAGTTATTACAATCGTGTTCTACGTGTGGACAGCTGATTCGTTCCAACAACTCCAAGAGACACGTTTGTGCTAGCAAGAAAAAATGTTCTATTTGTCATCAGATCGTCGATTTTGATCATCGATGTTTTATTCAAAAGCATGACAAGATAGAGAAGAAAGAAGAAATAAAGAAAAACAAGAAACAAGTAGATTTCATCTTTTTTGATTTTGAATGTATGCAAGAAACAGGCACTCACATTCCTAATTTTTGTGTAGCCCATAGGGCTTGTGATCAGTGCATTCAAGAATCGATTCATTTTCACTGTCCTCATTGTAGTAGGATTCCAGGAGGACGTGAAAAAATCTTTCGTGGAGTGAATACTTTGTCGGAGTTTGCTGAATGGGTTTTAGACCCTACCACCCACGACAGTTGGAGCGAAGAAGACATTCATCGTTACGGAGATTGTCATCGGTATGCGACCGTCATAGCTCACAATTTTTCGGGATACGATGGACAGTTTTTACTTAATTATTATTTGAACCATGGAACCGAACGTCCTGAAGTCACCATGAATGGAAAAAAGCTCATCTACATGAAAGTAGGACAAGTTCAATTCAAAGATTCGATGAGTTATTTAGCCATGCCTTTGAGTCGCATGCCAAAAACGTTTGGTATGACAGAAATGGCCAAAGGTTACTTTCCTCACTTCTTTAACACGGAAGCTAATCAACAGGCCGTCCTACCTCATTTACCTGACCTTCATGATTACGACCCCGATGGAATGCGACCCGAACAGCGAGAAGCTTTTCACACTTGGTACCGTGTTCACCAGAACGATCCCTTTGACTTTCAAGAAGAGATGCTCAAATATTGTCGATCGGATGTAGATATTTTAAGACGTTGTTGTGGAAAATTTAGAGAGTTATTTCTCGATAGTGCAAAGGTCGATCCTTTGAAAGAGGCATCCACCTTACCTAAAGCCTGTTCCTTAGTCTACAGACAACATTTCATGCCCGAAAACCAACTCGCCATCATTGACTCCAACACGGGAATTTTTGCTAGTCGTCAATATTCGGTCAAAGCTTTACGTTGGCTTCATTACTTATGTCAAAAAGAAGACAAATGGATACAACATGCTAGAAACGGTGGAGGAGAAAAAAAGATTGGAGGTTATTCTGTGGATGGTTGGGATTTAGAAAACCCACACATTGTGTATGAGTTTCAGGGATGTTTGTTTCACGGATGCCCTATTTGTTATCCTGACCGAAACATGAAAAGTCCTTATTCAGATTCTACCATGGATCAGTTATATGAACAGACTTGTCAACGACGACTTCAGTTAGAAAGTCAAGGTTACGAAGTGATAGAAATGTGGGAACACGAGTACGATCGACGTTTGAAAATCGATCCTGAATTTAAAACCATCACTCAAAGTTACGACGCAGCCGACATTGAACCTTTAGATCCACGTCACAGTTTATTTGGAGGACGAACCAATGCTACTCGATTATTGTACGACGTGAACGAATCCCAAGGAGAAGAAATCAAATACATTGACGTGTGTTCTTTGTATCCTTGGGTGTGTAAATATGCTCGTTTTCCTACCGGACACCCTGAAATTTTAACAGAGCACATCGACGTGGAACACATTCGTCAATACGAAGGATTGATCAAATGTAAAGTTTTACCTCCCACAAACTTGTTTCATCCCATCTTACCTTGCCATTGTCAAGGAAAATTGATGTTTCCTTTATGTCGGACGTGTGCCGAAATGTGTAACCAAGATCATTCCTGTCACCACACAGAGGAAGAACGGTCAATGATAGGAACGTGGGTCAGTGCCGAATTGTTTCGGGCATTGGATCGTGGATACCGTTTATTGAACGTGTATGAAATTTGGCACTTTCCAACGACAGCCCAATACCAAAAGGACGACGCCACTCATCATCCAGGCATTTTTTCGGGGTACGTGAACCAATTTCTTAAACTGAAACAAGAAGCTAGTGGTTATCCTTCGTGGTGTCAAACTCCCGAAGACCAAGTTCGATTCAAAGAAGAATACCGTGAAATCGAAGGCATCACTTTAGAAGAGGTAGAAAAAAATGAAGGAAAAAGATCGTTTGCTAAAGTGATGTTGAATTGTTTGTGGGGGAAAATGGCTCAACGTACGATCTTACCCAAAACGGAATACGTGGACGATCCTTATCGTTACTTTAAACTGGTGGACGACAAAAGTATTCTAGTCAAGCACGTTGAAATCGTCCGTGAGGATTTGATCATTGTTAATTTTGAAGATGAACCCAAGTTTGTGAAACCTGACAAGTTTAGTAACGTAGTCATTGCCGCCTACGTGACTGCTCATGCTCGTTTGAAATTGTATGACGAAGCATTAGAAGTCTTGGGAGATCGTGTTCTGTATTTCGATACTGACAGTTGCATTTACATTCATCGTCCCGGTTGCCCCCACCCTACCATTCAAGGAGATCGATTAGGAGCCTGGACAGACGAGCACCCTCAAGATACCATCCTGAGTTTTGCTAGCGGTGGCCCTAAAAATTATGGGTACCGATACCGAGACCCTCAAGGTCAACTTCACACCTCCTGTAAAGTCAAAGGATTGACTCTGAACTATCGAACTAACCAAGTCGTGAACTTTGAGGTTTTAAAAAATGCTCTGTTGTCTGGACAAGTGAAAGATTTTCAAGTCGCTACGTTAGAACCTCACAAGATTGTTCGCCTACCAAATCATAAAATCGTGACTCGACCTGTTCAAAAAGTGTATCGTATCGTGTACCAAAAAAGAGTGAGACTTCCAGATCACACTACTTTACCTTACGGACACGCCGATTTGGAGAAGTATAAAAAAAAGGAAGCCCTCCTCTTGAAAAAACAGAAAAGATGTCTTCAACAACAACAACATGGGTTTTGCCTGACTATGCTAATTGTACCAGCCGATTGAAGACGTTTAAAAAATGGCCTAAAGGGGATCGATTACCCACAGCCATCTCTTTAGCCAGAGCAGGATTTGTTTACTTTGGACAGGGAAGTTTAGTGAAATGTTTCAGTTGTGGTGCAAGCATTCGCATGAGTCCTAAAGATTCAGCTATCGTGGAACATACCAGATGGTCACCAAACTGTGCTTACCTTTCTTTAGCGTTTCCACCGATCACCTTACAATACTTTTCGGATGGTACAGTCGACAGGTATAAAAAAGGAACCCCTTCCAAGCCTAACCTTCATTCTGACTTTTCACGTGAACCGAGCAAGAAGAAAAAAAAATAGATGAGTATTTTTTCCAGTTTTGAGGAATTTGAGTGTGATGCTGAACCATGCCATGACGAGACCGATGCCGTACGTTGTGACATCGTGGATTCAGTCACTCACCGTCGATCCAACTCAAAAGATGCAGGACGCCCTTTATGTTTTACTAATCGTACACAAAACGGTACTCCCTGCAGACCTAATGGATTGATGATACCCTTGGCTGTGTCTGGCTATTCCAAGTATGAAAATCGTCTCGAGTCGTTCCAAGACAAGTGGCCAAAATATTTAAATGGCCCTAAACCCGAAGCTTTAGCCAGATCTGGATTTTTTTACGTGGGAGTTGGAGATCAAGTAAAGTGTTTCAGTTGCGGTGTGAGACTTTGCTATTGGGAGCCTTACGACTTAGCTGACATCGAACATGCTCGATGGTCTCCGCATTGTCAGTTCTTACCTTTAGTGGCTCGAGAAGAATACGGATACGATGAACCAGATACCAAGAAGTAATACAATGGAGGAGAAGAATACTTCTTCTTTAGATGAACTTATTTGTGGTTTACCTTTAGAGTTACAAGATCGTATTTTTCAGTATATTCCTCCTACTTTAGAAGATCGTATTCGTGGATTACCTTTGGAGCTACGAGAACGGATTTACCAAGAATTTGTTCACATTCAACTGAAACGTAAAAAAGAGTTACATCCTTTACGACAGACTTGTTGTAACCAATGGTATTTGAATACAATAAGACATTTGATTGCTAAGAAGATATTCAAATGGTCAGACATTGATGAAAATCTACATCCCCAATTTAAGACATTGGTGGGGGCTACCTACAATGTAGCAGTGGAATATAGAATTCCATGGGAGGAAGTGAAGGAAAAAAATGTGACTAACATAGACGAATACCAAAAACTGTTAGAAGAACTGTCTCCTGAAGACAAATCACCTTTTTGTGTTTTGAAATTAGATAGGATAATCACTGAAACTGGTGTTGGATCCTATAGATATCCTTTACCTACCGATTCCGTTTGGTTAGTGTGTGAGTATTTTGTCACCAAGATACCTACTCTACAAGATCGCATTCGTGACTTGCCTTCAAAGTTGCAAAAACGGATTTACAATGAGTTGGTTCAAATTCAAGTGAAACGTAAACTTCAAGTGATTCCTCGATTTCAAGGCTATGGCTACTTTCGTCGCATCAGAAATTTGATTCTGAAAAATGACTATCACCAGTATCGTGAAGAATACAAAAGAGAAGTATTTCTTTCCAAATCGGAAACTTTACCCAAGTACATTAGTGTCATGCCTTTGAATGTGCGCGAACAGATTTACCGAGAGTTTGTGAAATTACAAATGAAACGTAAACTCAAAGTCATTTCTCGATTTTTACGCTATACCCTCTTTCAAGGGCATAGAAGAATGGTCATGGGAAACGTCTATCACAACTTCTATCCTGAAGGAGACTGTCTCAAAAGGTACCAACCTTGGGAGCCTGGCTATAAAAACATGCCACCCAAGATACCAACCTTAGCCATCGATCCCTATAAAGAGGAGGCGGCACGTCTCAAATCACTTTACTACTCGTGAAACGGATTCTGTGACACAGTTACTGCCTGACTATAAAAGAGTGGGTATGCCTGAACTCTACACACCAGTTGTGAAACGGATTCCGTGGAAAGAAATCATAGATAAAATTCAGACCTTAGAGGATTATAAACAAGTGATACAAGAACTGTGTCCATTGAATTTTGGACGTTATGTGGTATGTGTCATAGTGACTACTTATCTTGGATTTCGTTTTCCAGGACATTCGTTGTGGACTATTTTTGAGGACAAGTGTTTGCCTTGGATTCTTTTGAAGGATCCGTGGTTGTTTTGGACTCAATTGTTGAGTACCAAAAAACAATATGACCGTGTGTTCTTCTTCGGACTTAGTAGAAGAAGAAGACTATAAAAACTTGATTTTATCAGTCCACGAAAGAAACATTGTACGTATAGCGTTGAGAGTGGTGATGAAAATTAGTGACGTACTTCCATGTGAAGAAGACATTCGTCACACTTTATCTGTGCATAAAACATTTCAAGAAGTGTGTACTGCTAGTGAGTTACACCAACAACTTTTCCATTGGAAAGATGTACGACCCTGGAGAAACCTTGGTTTCCAATATTGGTTACAAGAAGTGGCCCAGTTCAGCCAAGATTTGGCAACCACTTATTGATAACATTCTAAAAGTGAAAAAAAAAAAATGGGAACCTCCATGGGAAACTCTAAAAGAAGAAGAAGAAGTACCTGACACCACTACCACTACTGCGGTGGTTCCAATACCTCTTGAGGAGGAACACCACCACCACCACCCTTCTTTACCACCACTACCGTCAGTGAATTCAAAAAAGACGAGTAGAAGAAGAATGTTACCACAAACAGTGGTGTCTTTCATGACTTGGACACAAAACAATTGTTGTTCCTTTTCTTGTTTAGAGAGAACTTTAGCTGTTTTAGTGATAGTCTTAATTGTGTACGTGTTCGGTTTAATTGTATATTTTCTCACAAATTCACTTCTTCATGCAAATTTGTAAAATATGTTATTGTTTTGTGGGTTGGTTTGTTTTTACAAAAAAAATAAACGTGTATGAAAACGTATAAAATGCCTTGGGTTTTTTGTCTTCTTCTCAAAAATCTTCTTACCTCAATCATGGCTACATCTTCTTCTTCTACCTCGTCTGCCTCTTCCTCCTCTTCTGTGGTGAAAGTGATTGACGAAAAGTTAGATCGTCAAAGTTGGAATGCTTTGTATCTGCGCCATCCATTTAACATGTTAATTGCTGGACCGAGTGGTTCAGGGAAAACCGAATTTGTCAAACGATTGATCGAACACAAAGCTGATTTGTTTGATCGTCCACCTCAACGTATCGTGTGGTGTTACAAAGAGTGGCAACCGTCTTACACGTTATTGAAAGAAAGTCAAGGAGAAACCATTTCGTTTGTAGAAGGCATCCCTCACGAAGACGATGGAATTGTGTCTGACGTGAGTCAAACTCATTTAGTTATTTTTGATGACATGTTAGGAGAAGACGAAGAAGAAATTAAACTTTGGTTTACACGAAAAGGACACCATCGTAATGCTAGTATTGTGTACATAACACAAAATTTATTTCAACAGAGTAAAGCCCATCGAACTATTAGTTTGAATGCTCATTACGTGGTCTTGTTTAAAAGTCCCAGAGACAAATCTCAAGTACAAGTGTTAGCCAAACAGTTAGGAGCTCCTTGGCTGAATTATGCGTACGACGATGCCACTCAAGCCCCTCACGAGTATTTACTCATTGACTTAAAACCGACCACTCCTGACTATTTGAGATTTCGTGCCAGTATCTTTCACTCTTGGGGTCAAGAAGGTGGTCCTGTCATTTACACGTCCCCTTCAGCCCATTTTTAAAAAAAACTATAAAAACAACCTACAACGTCATTTCTGTCACACACTCTTTTTGAGATGACTTCCTTTCAATCTCATCCTTCGGCTAAATTGATTCGTGCCTTGTATGGCATTAGTCGTGAAAAAAATGCACAAGTTCGTGCTCATTTGTTAGAAGCGAGTCTGAAAGAAGTGTTACGATGGTTTACTTTGACAGCACGTCAATTACTACAAGGTATCATTCACATCCCTCATCAAACTCAACGTTTTTTTCAAAGACATAAATCGGCATTGTCACAACTGGCTGATCCTAGAATCGATTCACGGACTAAAAAACAAATCATTTTAACTCCTGGTGGAAGTGGTTCTTTAGGAGGAGTCATGATTCGTTCCCTTTTGAAATGGGATCCTAATGATGCCAAAGCCAAAAAACCCAAATCACCTAAAAAGAAGAAGAAGAAGAAAGTCAGCCAAAAAAAAAAGAAAAGCCCCCAAAAGAAGAAATCCCCAAAGAAAAGTCGTGCCAAGAAGAAGAAGAAGAAGAAAAGAAGTACTTCTGCAACCAGGAAGAAAAAAACACTACCACAACAACAGACCCCATTAGTAACAAGGTCACCTTTTGCGTCCACATCTTCTTCACCTTTTACCATGATGCCTGTCAAACCAGACTTAAGATCCGTGTTTCCTAATTTAATGCAAAAATGGAAACCTATTTCAAAAGTGACCCCGTCGGGACCGTCAACTTCAACTGATTTAGCCATGGCAGCAGCTAGCAATAAAGTACCATCCCCTAAAACTAAAGTCCAAGAAAGAACTGGTATCTTACAAAGTTTAGTGGATTTATCCAAACAAGAATTGAGACGATTTAGTCCCTTGAAAACACCTCAACGTCGAGTCAGACCTGTCGTGAAGTTGGTACGTCGTGCAGACAATCAGTGGAGACGTGTTCCAGTATAAAATAGAAGGGTACCCTGCTAAAAGACTTCAGACTTGTTTTCTACCGACTAAAAAAGATGGCTCCCAAACGTGCACACCACCACCACCACCACCACCAAAAAAAGAAGAAAACCACCAAAAAAGGACGACTTCTTCCCCCTCGTCTGGCGAAACATTGGGATGTCTTGTCTGTCCTGAACAAATCCAAACCTCCCATGCGAAAACAACTCATTCAAACAGCTCCTAAAGAAATCATCGATACCGTGTGTGAATGTTGTTTGAACGTGTTAAAAGGAACGGTACCTTTGTCTAAGATACAGAAACAAAAATTAGGGAAACATCGGAATGTTCTTCGTCAAATGGTGAAAAAGAAAATACCTCTTCAACAAAAGAAAAAAATGTTGGTACAACGAGGTGGATTTCTACCTATGTTGATAGGACCATTGTTAAAAATAGCCGCTCCTTTGTTAGGAACGATTGCTGGACCACTTTTAGGAGGAGTCATGCGATAAAAAAAAAGAAGGATAAAAAGGACCACCCTACTCTGAAATGACCACACCTTTTTGGTACCTTTGAATGAAATGGAAGGACGAAAACTGACTTTAGTACCTTACAAACGATGGATGGAATTTCATCGTTGGAACGAACAACGGATACCTCATTTACCACCCAATCCTAATCTCAACGAAATGTCTCAGTTACAACAAGAAATACAATCCCTGATGGAACGTAACGATTTGTCCGAAACAGAAAAAACCCAACGGTACGGTCAACTTTTACAACGTCTACAACTCTTTCGTCAAAAAGCAGTCGACGAAACAGCTCCACCCACTTTGAGAGATTTTAAGGCTCTCATGAAAAGCGAACCTAAAGTGACTATCAAAAAAGAAAAAGAAGAAAAAGAAGAAGAAGAAGAAGAAGAAGAAGAGTTTTTACTAACTCCACCTCTTAAAAAAATAAAAAAGTTAGCCACCCCAGATTGGATAAAAAAGAAAAGGTCTACCCCTTTATCCTCAGAAAAGAAAAAGAAAGAAGTGAAGTCAGAAGTAAAGAAAGAAGTCAAAACAGAACCGATAACCCCTGTTCAAACCACATCTACTTTTACCCCAGTAGCACGTCGGACACGTAAACAACAACAATCCAAAAAGATACCTCACGAAGAAAAGAGTATTGGAACTTGGTTAACTTATTCTTCTTGAGGAAAAAAAAATCATGGAGAAACTGTTAGCTACCATTTATTACAATCCTGGTCATGCTGCTGGTTACGGAGGAGTTCAAAAATTATATCGAGCTGCTAAAAGTCAATTGAAAAGTGTACGTTTACCCGAAGTACGACGATGGTTACAAGAACAATCAACGTACACGTTACACAAACCCATTCGACGCAAATTTTCTAGAAGTACTACTCAAGTGGAAGGGATCGATCATCAATGGCAAGCCGATTTAGCAGACGTCTCTCATTTAGCTACTTACAATCGTGGTTACAAATATTTGTTTTGTGTCATTGATGTGTTTTCCAAATTTGCTTGGGTCGTGCCTTTGACTTCTAAAAGCAGTACCGAATTGGTACGAGCCTTAAAATTGGTCTTGAAACAAAGTGGACGTCAACCTTTACGATGGCAAACGGACAAAGGTACCGAATTTCTAAACCAAGCTTTTCAAAAAGAATTGAAACAAAGACACATTCATTTTTTTACGACCGAAAATCCTGAAACCAAAGCCAGTATCGTGGAACGTTTTCAAAGAACTTTGAAAGAACGCATGTGGAAATATTTTACACATCAACATACTCTCAAGTACATCGACGTATTACCTCGTTTGGTTAAAGCGTACAATCAATCGTACCATCGTAGTATTGGATGTACCCCCGAAGAGGTCAGCCCTGAAAACGAAGTGTCTGTGTTTGATAAATTATTTGGTTCACCCCAGCAGATCAAAAAAAGAAAAAAGAAAAAGACACCTTTGTTGAAGTTGTTAAAGACGGGAGATTGGGTTCGCATCGGAAAAACCAAACGTACTTTTGACAAAGGTTATTTACCTAACTGGACTACCGAATTGTTTCGTGTCACTACCCCCGTCCGTGGACGTGATCCTCCCGTCTATAAATTGGAAGACATGAACGGTGAAGTACTCAAAGGAACATTTTACTTGCCTGAGTTACAACGAGTGACTAAAAAAGAAGATACCTTGTACGACATCGAAAGCATTCTCGAACAAAGAACACGCAAAGTAGGTAAACGACGAGTAGAAGAAGTCAAAGTTCGTTGGAAAGGATATCCTCCTAGTTTTGATTCTTGGATTGCAGCTTCTCAAGTCGTCGACTATAAAAAGAAAAAGAAGTAGTAAAAAAAACTCATAACATGCCATTCAACACAGTAGCTACTCAGACAACTCCTCCTCCTCCTTCGGAAAGTTCTTCTCTTCAAGATTTACAAAAACAACCGCTTTGGGTGTGGTGTGGAGAACGTGTGCCTAAAAATCAAATCGTCTTTTTCTGCCAAATCATTGTAGTGTTTTGTGTCATCGGAGCAGCCATTGCTAATTTGAGTTTACAACAAGGAGACAAACAATTGTGGACTATTTTACTGAGCAGTTGCATCGGTTATCTTTTACCTAGTCCCTCTTTGAAATTTACGACCACGACCGACAACAGTCACCACAATAACGCCAGGCGTTCTTCTTCTTCTTCGTCCAGTTACCACCACCAAAATACTACCAGTCCTCTTTTGGAACCTTTTGAACATCCTTCTTCTTCTGTCCACCACTTGAGTGATACCTCGGACACCACCAGATCCACTACTTTGGAACTATGAATGACCAATTTTATTTAACGTTACCTAGTGACAGTTCCATGGATGTGTTTCCCAACAACAGCTTATGTTGTTTTACCACCAAATTACCTCAAGCCCTCCAATTGGATCACGATGCTCATTGGGAAGTAGGCTTGGTAGAAATCATTCATCCTACGAAAATCACAAACATCAACAAAAGATCAAATCAGATCATCATAACAGTTAGGAACAAAAAACTACAAGATTCCTTGGAAAAAGATGATCCTAAAATCTGGGCAATAGACCCAACAAATAAAAATGACATGCGGGGACATTTCAAAAAATGGGATGGAGGGGTAGGAGCCAAAGAGGCTTATGCAGTGTATGCCCTGAGAATTCCTACGGGGTATTATTTTAATGCTCGACATTTGGTGGACACTATTGAGGCTACCTTTAACCGTCAATTTGGTAAAGCCCTAATGGAGAACAAAAAAATAGTAAACATCAATTACAATGATGTGGCACGCCGTTTCTACATGGAATTTTCTCTGAAAGATGAAAAATCGGGTGACATGATGTCAGACAAAGAAGCTAAAGAAAAAGGCATCCCCGATCAGGAGAGAAGATTTATGACTATTGAATTTTCTGCTGGATTGTATGAAATTTTGGGTGGTAATAACGAAGATAAAAGTTATCTATCACCTGTCAGCACCAACATCGAATCTTCAGAAGCTTTTCGCGACCCCGTGGAAATGAACATTGGATTAAATTTAATGTATGTGTACTCCGATGTGGTAGAGTACAGCGTGGTGGGACACACCTCAGCTCCCTTACTAAGAGTCATTCCTTTCAAAGTGGATACTAATGATGGTGCGTACGAAGAAGGTGGAAACACATTTCACATTCACCGTGAATTTGTACACCCTCATTATTATTCAGTGAGTAAATCGTATTTTGACACTGTCCAGATTAGTATAAAAGGAGATTTGGGACAAGATGTACCATTCATTGACCAAGGAAAAGTCACGGTGAAACTACATTTTCGAAAAAAACAAGTTCTCTAATAACTTTCCTCTCAAGAAAAAAATAAAAAATGTATCCAGTGTACCAAGGAGTGCCTCGACAACGAGGACATGGTTTAGGAGATATGTTAAAATCAGCTTTTCGGACGGTAGCTCCTATTTTGAAACCGATGGTCACTCGAGGATTTCATGCCTTAAAAGATGCTGCTTTGACACAAGGAAAAGAATTTTTGCAAAATGTCCTCATTGACAAACAAAATCCAAAAGAAGCCTTTTTGAGAGCAGGCAAAAATGTGTTGATGACTACTGGTAAAGATCTTTTAGGTCTCCGAGAAAATCCTATAAATACGCTTCACGCTTCAGACTCTGGCATTACTTCACAACAGCAAGGACAAGGTAGAAAGAGACGACGACGAAAAGCTCGAAATCCTTTCAAAGTTCATAAAAGAACACACGGTAGTAGTACTTCCAGAAAGAATAGAAAAAGAAGAAGAACTGGTAGAGAATTAGACGTGTTTGATTATTAAACCATTGAAAATGATGCACCGAGATTCTTGCGAATGTACCAAGTCCGAACTAGAACTGTTTTCTATGCGTCCCACCATGATGACGATGCAAGAATCCCAATGGGTAGAATTTCATCCTGTATCGTCTTTGTCGGATTCAGCTCCTATCGAATTTGAAATCAAAGGACAAACCGAAGATTACATCGATCTGAATAACACCTACTTGTACCTGAAACTTCAAGTAAAGAAAACGGCAGACAACACCTTTCCTGCGGATGATTCCAGAGTCGCTCCCGTCAATAATTTTTTTCATTCTTTGTTCAGTGGAGTAGATTTGTACTTGAATAACAAACTGATCAGCAGCAGTTTGGATACTTACCCTTACCGTGCTTACTTGGAAAATCTCTTGTCGTATGGAAAAGAAGCTAAGAACAGTCATCTGGATGCTTCAGTGATCTGGAAACCTGACACCTCGGAAAAGTTCAACGACACAGAACTGTCAGTACCGGCCAGGGTTGCTGCTGTTGTTGATGGTCAGGGTCATCTTGTTAGAGATATAACTCCAGCAGACTCCCACAATGTGGGATTTAACGACCGTCGAAAGAAAATCAGAGGGCGAAGTTTAGAATTGATGGATCGTTTACATTTGGACATGTGGTTGCAAGACAAGTATTTACTCAATGGAGTTGATGTACGCCTGAGACTGAATCGCAGTAGTGCCGCTTTCCATTTGATGGCTAATGCTAACGAGTGGAAAACCATCATCCAAGAAGCCAAACTTTACGTACGACGTGTAGAAATCTTACCCAAAGTAGCTAACGACATCAGTCAATCCTTGAGCAGAACCACTGCTAAGTATCCTCTTAGACGTGTGGAAGTGAAAACCTTTACTGCAGCCGCTGGACTCCGATCCATAGTCGAAGATCACATCTTTCAAGGACAGCTCCCTAAACGCTTATTCATTGGTATGGTTTCTAATGCAGCCTTCAATGGAGTCTTCAATGAAAATCCGTTCCAGTTTCAGCACTTTAATGTCACCAAGTTAGATGTCAGTCGAGATGGCAAGACCTTGTGTACCAGACCTTTTGAACCTGACTTTGACGCCAACGCAAAAACTTACTTGCGATCTTACTTGAGCCTGTTTGAAGCCACAGGACAGTTAAGCCGCGACTGTAGCCACGGTATTACGTACGAGAATTTTTCAGGAGGGTATGCCTTGTGGGGCTTTGATTTCACTCCGGACCAAGGTAGCGATGAAGGACATTTCCACCCTATAAAATCAGGACCACTTCGTGTGGAACTTCAGTTTGGTCAACCTCTAGCCCAGACAGTGAACGTCGTCTTGTTTGCAGAGTTTGATAACACTCTAGAGATCAACAGTTTGAGAGAAGTCATTGTAGACTATTAGAAGAAGAAGAAGAAGAAACAAAGAAAAGATGCAGAACAGAGAAGAGCGTATGGAAATAGATGAGGGATTTTGTGAAGTAATTCACCAGTCACCAACTACTATCACCAAAGAGGATGATAATGATGACGAAGTCATTCGTTCAGAACCTAAAAAAGAAGAGACTAATACTGTTGTTACCGAGTTTGTTGGATTTTATCCTTCTCGATGGCCAGAACACGAAAAACAGTTAGTGGACTGTTATGCTGAGGAATTGAAATTCATCATTAACAGACTGATTAAAGAACAATGTTATGGATGTCAAACCGATCATCCCAGTCAGATACAACACGACAAATGTTTGATGTTGACAGGCGAAGAACAATTGGATGAATTTTTGGAAGATGCCTGGTCAAACATCTCAGAAACAGACGTGTTGACAAAGTGGTATAAAATCTTGCAGAAATATTCTTCTCCTCCACTCATTCCTAAGGAGATCAAACGGATCGAAGGACTCATTGAACAGAGTGAAAAACCTATCCGAGATAAATTTTCCTGGAATTACAAGACAGATCAATTCAAGTTCAAAGTCAGGTGTGCATTGGTGACTCAATATTTCTGTTGTTGAAGAAGGAGAAAAAAAATGGATACCAGGGAACTTCATTACTTATTGAATCGTAGTTCCTATACTTCTTCTTGGAATCCTGTGGTATGTGCTAAAGATGAACTACCTCATCGTAAACCAAAAAACGTTCATGCTTATGTCATCAATACTGACGACAGTCATCTACCAGGAAGCCATTGGATTGCCGTGTACTTTCCCAATGAACACTGTGTGGAATATTTTGATTCATATGGATTACCTCCTTTGGAAAAAGACATTATTGAGTTTATGAGAAGAAATGCCGTCTCGACTCGATTCAATAATGTGAGACTACAAGGATCCGATTCTATGGTGTGTGGACAATATTGTGTTCATTATCTTCATCAACGCAGTCTTGGATATTCTTTAGAACATTTACTCACTTATTTTGATAGTGACTATGTTAGAAATGATGCTAAAGTACAAAGATGGTTTTGTGAACGTTATGGTTATCTCTTGTCTTTAGCTCACCATCGTAATGTACATCAAAATGATGTGGATGTAGAAAGTTTCACATTTACTTTACCTTCTCAACGTTGTCAACCTTGTAAATATGTTCCTGTTTGAAAAAAATTTTCATAGTTACTTGTTAATTGTTAACATAGTTTTTGTTGAATAAATATCATTTTTTGTGAATTGTTTGAAAAAAAATGGTGTTGTGTGGTTTTTTATTGAAATTTGAACAAAAAATAATGAATATGTTCTTTTCTCTCTCTTTCTATCGATCTAAAAAACCTCTCTATCTATCTATGATCTCCCTGTCGATCATCTGAAAAAAAATCTTACCATGTTTTCCATCGCGTCCGCGCGTTAAGCATATAAGGCGGTTCACTAGCCAGTGTAGTCATTCTCGTTGACTCGTCAAGATCTCAACAGTGTTCCAAGAAGAAAGAAAAAGAAGATGGCTGCCACCAAGATTACAAAGTTGAATGAAGCTATGGTGAACATAATGAGGGTGAAGAATCATTTGATGGAGACCAACCCAGAGAGAAATACCATGACGTTCATTCAAATGGCTCATGATCTAGTAGAAGAAGTCCTGAGAGAAGAAATACTTAGAGAAAGAACAGAATGGGAAGTAGAACAACGTCTACATCAGCAACAAAGACAGCAGCAGCAACAAAGACAACAGCAGCAGCAGCAGCAGCAGCAACAACAACTTCTTCAGCAGCAATCCAGCAAGCAATTTGACGGTGAAGTCTTATGTAAGATTGACTGCGATGATTTTGCTTTCACTTTCAGTAGAAAGAGACCTGCCTGTCTGAAAGCGGTAAGACCACCCACTATCGCTAAACGTGGCCGACCTGCTGGAGCTGCCACGGCTACATCTACCTAAAAGAAGTTTTTTAAAAAAAACATAACTTCTTAAACCCAAAGGTCCTTTTTAGGGCCACCCAATCTCTAGAAAAGATTATTTATCTCCAATATTGCCAAAAATAATAATATCTATAATAAGTGTGTGTGTGATATATATATTATTTATAATAGTCTACCACCCCTCAAACAAAAAAATCCTTCTCCCTATATGATTTGTGTGGAGTGTGATTGTTCTATAAAAAATTTTTTAACTTAACAAAAAAAATGTAGATAGTGTGTTTGTGTGTTTGATTTGTTTAAAAAAATTTTCCCTTCCCCCCAAAAAAGGTGGATAGTGTGTAAGTTTTTTTAAAAAAAAAAATAACAAAAAAATTAGTATGGTGTGTAGGTTTGATTTTTTATCAAAAGTAGTTTCTTTTAGGTCCGCGCTTTTTTAGAGTCAGGGGTCATGGAGTGTAAACTCCGCGAAGCTAAGAATGACGTAGAACGAATGACGTCAGACGCAGGGTAGTGGGGTAATGTTTTTTTTTCTTTCAGTGAAAAGGATGTTTTCCTTCACGTCCGCACTTCTAGTATATTAAAACCACGTCTTCACCGGTTAAGCTATCTAGTTTTATTCAACCAAGATGAACACAATAGAAATTGTGAGACAGATTAGAGTTCATTTAGAGGTGGCCTGGCACCTCCTTCATGAAGTGGAGAAAAGGGAGGAGGAGGAGAAGGAAAACAAAATTCCAATTAGACCCCACCCTATGATGGAAGAAAATTGGGAGCCAGAAGCGACTCATCCTCCGTCGGCCTTCACAGCTCCATGCAAACAAAGTAAAGAAACATGGAGGGGGAGCTGCCCTGTATGCAGGGCAAAGCCAGGGAAGTGCCAACCACCTCTAAAATGAACTCTAACATAAAAATAAAAATATTCCTTCAACGGTCCTCCTCAGGACCACCCTTTTTCAAGAAAGATTAATTCTATTTCCCTCCCTCCCTCCCGTTGTCCTTATAGAGACCCCCCCGCCATGTTAAACTCTCGTACGTCCCCCAAGTGCCCTCTCCATGTTAAACTCTCGTACGTCCCCCAAGTGCCCTTTTTGTCCCTATTTACCCCCACTATACTACTTAGGTTTACACCCTAGTGAAACTCTATGGTGTGTCTCCTATCAAAACGTATCTTTGTTTCTTAAAGTATATTTTAAGCGTGCAAAAACAGTCCACATATATTTTCTGTACATTCTTTATAAATTATATATGTTAGCAATAGATTTTACCCAATCCCCAACATTAGTTTTCATTTGTCTATCGTATTAAGGCATACTTTTCATAGGAAGCTAGTTGGTCTTGGCATTACTATATTGAAAAAAGCATCTGTGTTATGATCTTACTATTCCGCCGTTATTTTCCCTTTGACGATAAATGACGTGAAAATACCACTAAAGTTTATTGGCATGATACACATTCCGTCACGATACCATATTTGTTTAACAAAGCTGGTTTCTATCATTATTATACACATATATGTGTAAGACTCAAGTGTGTTCGTAAGGCTCAAGTGTATATCTATGGCTCAGGTGTATGTGTAAGACTCAAACTTTTTCATTTTTCTTTCTTTCTTCAAGCAATTGTTTACATTTTTCTATTTAGGATAAGTATCACAAAAAAGAAAGAAGAAAAAAACGATCAACCGATTTGGCATTATTTCCCATGTTATTCAGAAAATAATTCATTGTTCCCTTCTGTTCAACATGGAAATAATAATAATAATAATAATAATAAATATAATAATAGTAATCGTCATAATTATAATCAGCAGTAGTAGTAGTAACAGCTGTAGTAATAGTAGTAGCATTAATATTAGTAATAGTAGTTGTTACAGTAATAGCAGTTGCAGCAGTAGGAAGAGTAGTACTGGTGTTGTTGGTGGTGGTCTTACAAACTACAACTAATAAACTTGTATCAAATCCGGCATATCAAATCCGGCACGTCAAACGAGCCTTAGCCTTTTACACTGGCAGACGTCTCAGAATTATGGACCTGAGAGCTCAGTCTAATAGTTCGATTACAAATGGCTTAGGACAGTAAAGCGAAAATCCCATCAAAACCGACCACATGATACGGCATAAGAGGCCAGATATAGCACTGATTGACAAGAAAGGAACCGGATATACGTCACAGACATAACAGTGCCTAGGGACTTATGCTGCACGCATGAAACACGAGAAAATAAGCCAGTACAGTGACCTGACAAGAGAATTTGTATAGGTCTGAGCAAACTCAGACAGAAGTTTGACTATTTTTGGAGAACTACCAGATCATTAAGAATTCTGCGAAAGGTTCTTGAGATCTTGCTATAAATGTTAACATTCCTCTGGGCTTCGATGGAGCCTTTTTGTCCCCATATCGAGAGCACGTGAACTAAAAATTTAAATAATATCAAGCAATAAAGCATTTTGAATAATGACAAGAGCTAACCAATGGGGGCGGGGTATGATATTTTTGTTCCCACTGTATAATACATTTATCATGTGGGAATCCCAAACAAAATTAAACTACTTAAATGTCTAAACTCCGTGAGTGATTTTTTATAGCTGGTTCCCTACTTACTTAATTGCGTAAGACTACCGTGGTACACATTTTGCTATGCTAACATTATTTAATAATTGTTTCTTCGAGAAGCAAAGTTACATAAATTGGTCCTACTAAAAAAGAATGTTAATAAGAATTTCGATATGAGACGAGGGCTTGTGGGGTTTGTTTCTGGAACAATTTTTCATTTAATACATTTTTAGCAATTTGCAATGAAAGAAAAGTTTGTAAGTGTTCAATTATTATCACCTCTATAATTAGAATTATTACCGTCGTACAAAAAGCCAGGAATGTCTAATAAATACAATTTTTCATTTGGTGCTTCTTCTACGTCGATCGCTTGCCAACAGATATGTGCAAAGGTTAACTTGTTAAATTATAGAAGGGCAACTAATACACCATACCATGCTTATGTGTCATCTCATCCTTGTGAGACATTAGAAAACGCAATTTGAAAACCGCTAAATGTAGTCAATGTCTTTTCTTCATCTGTTATTTGCCATTATTTTCGTATTTAGAGTCCTTAATAAGGATACTTGAAGCATTGAATCAGAATGGAAACCGCATAATGGTCACACCAGAGTGTTTACATTTTTATGTTTTTTCTTGGATCTCTAGTCAAAATTTGCGTATGCTACATTTCGCGTACCCACCCTAGGTAGAGGTTTGTAAATTATATAAAATCGTTTTATTTTTTTAATTTGTCTATTCTTATTATTATTATTATTATTATTATTATTATTATTTATGGAAAACAACAACAACTGTCCTAACATATCAGTTCTAAACAACGGATTGCACTATTGATATTTAACTTTAATAAGTCCGAAAGCCTAAAAGGTCTTCTTCAGTAGTTTTTCGTTTTTCTCTTATGATCATTCCTGCAAAATTGCTCATTTAAGTTTTTTTAAATAAGTATATCTAACTGGTGTAGCTTAAAATAATATTCCAGTTGATTAGTGTAGAAAGAAACTATCTTCTACATTCTTGATCCGTGGTTATGATTATGTACCGTATTTACCCATTAAAAACACGCTCCGTGCTCTGGCTAACATACATCTACATCTTCAGTCACATAATGCACCTGCAGGTCAGGAGATCAGACTATATACTGTTGTCTTTGTTTATTATATTAAGGCAAATCTGAGTCTATTTTGTTCGCGATTTGGTGTACTACATACGCGATTTGGTGCACTACATACTCGATTTGGTGTACTACATACTCGATTTGGTGTACTACATACGCGAGCGAAGACGGTTAACTACAGCATTTACTTCTAATCTATCCTGCACTTTTATTGTTGTCTGCTTTTTTTTTTCCATCGCCACTGTATTTTCTCTGCAGTCTGTTCATTCCGCCATGTCTCAAGACAAAGATTTGCAGTCAATCAAGGAGATTCACTGGTACGAAAATTACTTGTAATCTCAGAATCGTAAGGTTCTACCGTCAGAGTCAATGTCACGAGCTCTACTAATAGGTGGTCTGAGGCACTCGCCTTTACAGATCACTGACATTTCACTCCTTTCCGCATTGGTTCGAGTCTCTGCTAAGCCAACGTGGATACGAGAGAAAGCTTGGCAGTAGCTTTCCGTAGAACAGTAGTTATTTCCGAGGTCTTCCCGGGTTTATCCTCAACTAAATATAATGGCGGCCAGATATAGCCTATCATGTGCCGAATAATGGTGTTAAACCAACAGAACAAAACAAAACCAGCAAGTCTACGACTGGAAGAAGTTTTGTAGAGGGATGAGAATTAATATTTGACTGAGATTAACACATTTTTCTAAAGCACTTACGGCATTCACCTTGAAAATGAAATTTGAAAATGAAATCTCATTTTCTTCAAACTGGAATTATTGTCTATTAATTTGATTTATAAGACGGCTGTTGCGCTTGCCTTTTTGTGTGTGCTTTGTTCATATATTATTTTAGTGTCTTCTGCGTAACATTCGATTACTTGTGGTGATTTTACTTAGGAAAGATTGTTTCTATTCGGATAAGGAAGCTAGAAATCTAACAATGCAAACAGTGTATATGCTCATCTCAGTCACATCCTTGATTGCTATAAGTAACAATGCAAACAGTGTTTATGTTCGTCTTAGCCACATGCTTTCATGCTAAGTAAGTTGCATAGGTTGATGAATTATTAAAATTATCGTCGAAGTAAACACCTCTACAACCAAAACCATATTCACACTGCAAAACAGAATAATAGAGGTTAACATTGAGTGTGGAATATTTATTCTTTACCTCCCTTGCACAACAATAACATGTATTTTGTTATTTTCTTCATCAGATAATAACTTGTAATGCATGTAGTATCTGTTATAGAATGATGGTATATTTTTTATTAGCAATCTGCACAAATGATTGTTTGTGTTTTGGGGTTTCTTTTTCTTCCTTTTCGGCTTCTTTATGAAACTACCACATACTATGAATAGCCGCAATCATAAATACATTATTGCATCCTCATCCTATTGTCAATCCCTGCCGGAAGCCATTAACTATGAATTAAAATAAATCAGTGTATCTTCTCAACAGTTTTAAGACTAGCAAGACAGATCCTTTTCAATTTTTTTTAAAGACAGTTTTCTTCCCATTATAAGATTTGACATGTGAAACATCGGACAAGTCTCACTTACTCCAATCAACAAAATACATATAGTTAACTCAGCTGGAACCATGTCCCTATTCGACAGTATCACACAAAGTGCATGCACAATACAAAAATTTACAAATCAACCCTATAAAATAATAGGCACTAAGTTCACAATTTCTGCAAGTTTTTTGTTGCTGTTGTTTGCTTGGGGATGGGGGGGGGGGGGGAGAGGATGCTACATGATTCAGATCATTTTATTTTCAATAATGATTCGTGTGGATTATGTAACTATATAGAAAGATTATCCCAATGGTGGCGGAGATTTGTATGTCCGGAACTAATATATCATTGTGAAATTAAGTTAGACTATAATAAGGGTATTTTGGGATAAACTACTGAGCAACCGTTTATTAGCATTGTCACCTAACTAACAAACACATCTGAACATCAGAAACATCTGATTTAGTATTGTCATTTTCTCCGTTGGATTTGACAAATGTCAAAATAATCTTGTAGCTTATAAATGAAGAAAGGAATTATCTTCGTTATTTTGTTTTCAATCATATTATAATTATTTTTTTATATTCATGCTAGCACTTCGATTCCGTATCTATTCCTTATTGTGATAATTTACACTTACTAAATGCATGTTTTCTGTTTTCTCACTCTCCAACCCATGACCCCCGCCACTCTTTTATGCGTCACAACAGACCATGACTTGTTTGGATTGCTTATCCAGATAAAGTTGTATTATTGCAAAGGCCACAAGCTTTTACATCCTATTTTTTCATGGAATAATGAAAAAATAAAAGGAGATAAAGCACTTTGCCAAAATACCATTCGTGACTTATAACTATAATAATTTGCAAGAATGCATCATCTATGAAACTGCATTGCACAGAAATAAAGATTGAGTCATTTGAAGCGACGAAAAATCTTACTAAAAAATAATCCTGCGATGAAGCAATGCTATAGCATCTGATTCCCTTACTGAAGAAACATAGGTAAACTTGAATTGTACTTACTTGTACTTCAAAACAAATATTCTATTCAAAAGGCCCAGAGATCGTGATATTACAACACGATTGGATATTATCTTCCTGTTTTCCTCTTAGATGCTGAGTCATATTGTTATTGACATAATATAAACATAAATGTATTTAGAAATATTTAAAATAAACTCTCATCTAATTTGAGTATAGCAGCGTCTTACGAAGGACAGCTGGTCAATATAAGTAATCAAATGAACTTACCTTTTTTAATAACAGAAAGAACATTTCAACAATATACGTTCAGCAGGTAAAAAATTCGTAGACCAGTCATTTTACAGAGAGAGAGGTAGAGAGAGAAAGACAGAGAGACAGACAGAGAGAGAGGAACACTTTCAGAGAGAATTTATTGCAATAATCGTTTAGGAGCTTTAAAACTGTAGTACAAATTTCACTCAAACTAATAGGTAAGACTTAAAAGGAAAAAACTACCTTTGGTTAGGTTCCACTTTGTCTTCGAAAGAAGAAGATGCTGATGATGACGACGACTATGATGATAATGATGGCAATAGTTTGTTTTTCTGTGTTTAACGGCACAGTAAAACATTAAATTTATGTCGTATTAAGGCAATTGGAGTAAAGTGCCTTGCCCAGATACACACCAGGGGCGAGCGGCTGAGTTCAAACCCGAAACCATCTGGTCGCGAGTCCTTAGCCCTAACCACTGCGCCTCTCAGATGACGATTGTGAAGGAAAATTGGTGAAGATTGTGCTCTTTTCTTTTCGCTCGGTTCCCTTTGATTTAATTCTGACAATGGGTCATCAGAAAGATCAAGTTGTAGCATTCAAGATTACCAAAAGCAACTAAATGTGCTCAATAAAATACAGTTTATATGAAACATTTATATTTATTTTCAAAAAATTCACAAAAAATATGTCATTGTTCTAAAGAGGGTTAACAATATTGACACAACAATAAATTTACCGATAGAATATAAAAGTGTTAAAATAAAATTATCCTATGGGAATTTGCTTTCAAAAGCAGCAGCAAGTTCTTTGTGAATAGCTGTCGTGAAATTTTGTATCAAATCATCAATCCATATAGACATTTAACACTCATATAAAGTTTATTGTATTGTCTGACATTCAATCTAAATTCATACAGCTGTTTCAGAAAGATAGTTCATTTAGATGTGTGCCTTCTTTTTTTATTATTGTGGTAAGACACGTAGGAAAATGACAACTTTATTCTAGGGAACAAATAGCAGATAACACTCTTGTATTTGAAGATTTTAGGACGTTTGTCGCGGTTTTACTGTTGAGAAATGAGTTTCTTCGAAACCGATAATTGTAACTGTAAAATCGGCATGAATGTCCTCAAACCCTCAAACAGAAGACTGGTATCCCCTTACTCACAAACTGGATAATTGTGTCAAAACATAGCAGAAAATGTATTACTGGGCGGCACCACGTGACAGAGTGAGTAATGTCGGCACAACGGCATTAAAATTTTGGAAGACATATTGTTGATTATACTGGTGTAAATTTTGACAATTGACTAACCATAAAGCATGTTACATGTGTTAGAATACGTTATCTATTGACAGCGCTACCTACCAACCTGCAAACACTTTCCAGTTTTTTAGAATGAAATTGCATTTTGGTCAAATGCAATTTAACACCCGTAGATAAGGAGCTCTACCAAATAGTAAGACCAGATTAAACTAAATTGCATGCGTTATCATGTGTCTCACAAACAAGCGTGTTAAAATGGGGAAGTCATTGAGAGTATTCCATTGCTGACGGGATTACAATTCGTCCTCAAGAGATCTATTCCTGCGAGAAAAACTTCTGAAGAAAAGATATATGTTCAAAAAAAAAAACGCAAATGGTATGAGATTTTTAAGTTCATTTGTAAATGTCTGTCATCATTATAAATTTCGAAAGTATCCAAATAGCTTGATGTTACTGCTAACATGAAACCAGTTTTTACAATTTAGACCATTATTTCAGTGTAAGTGTGTGCATATCGTTTCCTGAGATGGTAATTACGGGCTCTGATGGAGAAACTACCTTCAATTCAAGTCAAAACTAACTTTACTGTTGCTAATTTGTGAGTATAAGTAAAAAACTGCAGAACAGTACAAATTAGTTCATCGCAGTTTTATCACTTTTTA
The DNA here is from genome assembly GCA_029931535.1 of Margaritifera margaritifera. Classification (NCBI taxonomy): domain Eukaryota; kingdom Metazoa; phylum Mollusca; class Bivalvia; order Unionida; family Margaritiferidae; genus Margaritifera; species Margaritifera margaritifera. The sequence goes on from JAQPZY010001681.1 coordinate 2,179,322, forward strand.
TTTATTCGTTTATTTTTAACAGTTTTACTAAGTTTGAAAATTCATTTTTATTTCCTCAATTCAATAATCCCTTTCGAATTCTGTCTTTTGTCTGATTACGTCACATTGACGTATCTCATAACGTAATATCCAGTTGATATAGTGGCACGCACTGTGGAACAGTAACTTACATTTTTTTAAAATTTATATTCGAGTTTTATTTAAATCAATAAAAGTATAAAGTTGAATTTCAAACATGTCACGTTTCTACAACACTGTTTTAGTATTCAATATACTATATACATTAATGTTTACAATGGTAAAACTGTCTTTTCAAATATTACAATAAAATTATTTATCTATTGAAACTGAAAATCCATTTGTTGGGCTCTCATGTATATGCTGCATACTACTTTTACGAGCTCAGATATTTGCCAATTCTTCTTAAAGACAGAGTTTTTAAACCGGTCGGTAATACCAGAACATCTGTAAGGCCGTCGAGATATCAAAACAACCAGACCCGTAAAGGAATATTCAACGCCTATCCAGAGATATGTTTATATCCAGTCGATGACATCATTACACGGCTAAGTTAATAACTCTTGAAAACAAAAAGTCCGTCTTTAAACGACTCGGAAATATTTTGAAAAGGCTGTCATCGAAAATATATAAAAAAAACACAATATATGCCCTTGGTAGAGAAACTATATATATATATATATATATATATATATATATATATATATATATATATATATATATATATATATATATATATATATATATATATACGCTTTGCTAGCTTTACCCCAAAATATACACGGCAAACAAAGAAGCGACAATAAATAAGCAAATAAGCTTGGTAGAGAAACTATGCATACATTTGGATGCTTTGATGTTTCTACCCAGTAAAAAACACACCAAACAAAGACAACACTATACATCCCAGGAACAGGCAACTCGTAGCCAGTAAAATACACACCAAACAAAGACAACACTATACATCCCAGGAACAGGCAACTCGTAGCCAGTAAAATACACACCAAACAAAGACAACACTATACATACCATGAACAGGCAACTCGTAGCCAGTAAAATACACACCAAACAAAGACAACACTATACATCCCAGGAACAGGCAACTCGTAGCCAGTAAAATACACACCAAACAAAGACAACACTATACATCCCAGGAACAGGCAACTCGTAGCCAGTAAAATACACACCAAACAAAGACAACACTATATATCCCTGGAACAGGCAACTCGTAGCCAGTAAAGTACACACCAAACAAAGACAACACTATACATCCCTGGAACAGGCAACTCGTAGCCAGTAAAATACACACCAAACAAAGACAACACTATACATCCCTGGAACAGGCAACTCGTAGCCAGTAAAATACACATCAAACAAAGACAACACTATACATCCCAGGAACAGGCAACTCGTAAGCGGCATATTACTTTCATTATAACATAATTCTAACACCTGCGAATGTAACGCAATTATTGGTTGGTCGAATTGTGACAGTAAAATCGACGATATGCTTTCGGAAATTGTTGTCGAGTGACTTAGTGTCAAATAGATGCATATTTTCTGCTATTGTTTGACACAGATTTTCAAGGTGTGTTCTACAATGCAGTTAACAATCTTCTGTTTGATGATTTGGCAAAGTTTATGGTGCCACTCTAAAACCACGATAAGCTTTCTCAGATCCTCAAAATACAAGCCTGTTATTGCAAAAATAACAATAAAATTAAAGAGCCTGTTATCAAATCGTTCACTTTATCTACATGAAGATTAGACACAAATCCATTTCAGTATTAACCAATGTCCAGTATTGACCAATGTCCAGAATTTCTTACGTCTTCCGGTTTGTAACGGTCAAGAGTAAATGTATGATAGGCTGAAAAATTGTTTTCGTTTTTGAAACGTTATGTAGATACTGTGGATATAATACAGATAATATAGTTACTGAATACATATATATATATATATATATATATATATATATATATATATATATATATATATATATATACAGAGAGAGAGAGAGAGAGAGAGGAGGAAACAAACATGATTACGTACTGTGCTTTATGATGTTTGTTTTCTCTAATATTTCCTTGACAAAAACAAATTTCCAAAAATCCGGTGCATTTGTAAAGATTGTTATTTTCCATATAATATGTAGCTATTGTATTCATAGTATTTTATGCAACATTACGTGACAACAGATCGCTACATGAATGTGAGGCTTACATTGAAAAGCATCTCATTTGGATTATAAGGCACAGGTCGCTGTTCTTTATTGTATGATCTGCATTTTTTTCCAATATTATTTTATGTACGTATTCAAGTGACACTTGTGAAGTAACTTAATAAAACCACACCAGTCACATAATCGCGTTGCCAGTCAAAGGCTCTCTTGAGAATTCATGTCGGACTGTCAGTTAGCATTTAATTATCACAAGTGTTTCCTACAGTGAGGAAAATATCCATTCAATGGGGTCCTATATAGGAAAGTGGTGAAACAAAATCATTAAATACAGTTTAATTCTACAGACTGGTTGCAAGAAACAATTAGTCACGAACACATCCATAACAAACGGTTAATATTGTGTTTCAGTGCTGCAGATTGATGGATGCAAGAATATCAAATGTCTGAATAAAATCAATAATACTACACATTTTTATATCAATTTTGACAAGTTTTCTTTGCGCCGTGAAATCAATTAAGAGGTTGAGGAAAGAAAATGTTTTGCTGGGTTTGTCAAATCCCTCGCGTTTAGGTTTGCAAAATAAAATTTCATATAAGGGTTTCATAATTGATCAATATATCTTTTCCACTTACATTAAAAAAAATGTATGATGGAATAGATTTTACGTAACAGCGATAAATACCTAATTAGACATAACTGTGGAGAGTAACATCTCCGTGTTGACGAGATCAATATTCCAAATTTTCAGACGGAACAAACACCGGTATTTAGCAACAGTTAAGATTTGACATTCATGTAAACTATACTATGTATCTATCTCTCTCTCAATCTCTCTCTCTCTCTCTCTCTCTCTCTATATATATATATATATATATATATATATATATATATATATATATATATATATATATAGAGAGAGAGAGAGAGAGAGAGAGAGAGAGAGAGAGAGAGAGAGAGGAGGGAGAAATAAACTGTTCTACACTGAGACAATTTGAAAGAAAAGTTTTATATCCATGTACGTTATAGATTAAAGCTGGATCACGATTTTGTACATCATCTATAAAATGTTGACATCACCATACGGTTTAGCATATTGTTTAATAATTACACATATTTACTAATCGTTTTCAAAGGCATTTAGACTGGGTAAATTACATCATGGGAATCTCAGAAAATCTGGAAGTTATTAGTTCACAACACTTGATAGGTCACAACACTTGATAGGAACTACTTATGTATTCATGCCCTTCCTGTTTGTTTGGCAATATTTACAAACAATGGTTAGAATATATTTCTTATTTATTTCTTGAGAGTCATAATTATTTTAATGGCTATTGCTTATTATAAGAATTGAATTTCATATTTTACAGGATACATCAAGTCATGCAGCTTGAAAATCGATTACACACCATGCTTGAACGGCCATAGCGAAGGTTCATGTCGGTAACATCAGTCCACCCATAACGTTTGGTCTCATTACGACATGACGGTATTCCTGCAACATAATATTGATACACATGTTTAATGCTTGCCAAAAATGGAGATAGCTTTTATAATTTACTTTAAACTTTAATACGGCGTTTTAGACACTCTTTTTTATAAAATTAACTATGACCATCTTTATGATTATCTTTTTCCTTTGCTTCAATCACCATCGTTATGATCATCTTTTTCCTTTGCTTCAATCACTATCGTTATGATCATCTTTTTCCTTTGCTTCAATCACCATCGTTATGATCATCTTTTTCCTGTGTTTCAATCACCATCTTTATGATTATATGATTATCTTTTTCCTGTGCTTCAATCACCATCGTTATGATTATCTTTTTCCTTTGCTTCAATCACCATCGTTATGATCATATTTTTCCTGTGCTTCAATCACCGTCGTTATGATCATCTTTTTCCTGTGCTTCAATCACCATCGTTATGATCATCTTTTTCCTTTGCTTCAATTACCATCTTTATGATTATCTTTTTCCTGTGCTGTAATCACCATCTTTATGATTATCTTTTTCCTGTGCTTCAATCACCATCTTTATGATCATCTTTTTCCTTTGCCTCAATCACCATTTTCACTCAAATTGCTTTTTCAAATTTTGTTTTGATCTGATGCTGTCATGTTTCTAGAAACTTTAATATTGTCCTTTTTTTAGGTTTATATGAAGGAATTTATACGCAAGACATGTGATGCGTGTCATACCATATGTGAGGGGAGTGGAGAGGGTATCAATAGGCCATTTAATCTAAAAGCAAGAGCAATTAATGTTTCATGTTGCTACAAAATAGATAGATTTATCCGTGTTACGAATAAATGATAGATGGATAGTTTTCTTTGAGAGGTAAAGTACATTTTCTGAAAATTTGCAAACCCAATTAATCCCATTGTGAAGATAAGTTTTGAGGGCTGGTAGTACGAGCATTAGAGTAAATACGTAGTCAAAGGAAGTTCACGTGACATAAGTGTTATGAACATGACTTTACCGGGAGAGTCATCTAAGGACATGTACGGAATTTGTGCGCGAAATATAACAAACGTATTTGAATTCCAGTAAATGATAGATGGGAGTCCACGAAGTATAAAAATATTCAAGTGTAGTATCAACATACAGAAACAAATATTATCTTTTGGACCATCTGGTAAAGTTGAGCTTCTAATGGCAATCACACTTAGATACCCTCCTAACATTTACACTGAAGATACAAGACGAAAAATGAATGACAAGCTTGTGTGTGTTACGATTGGTTTCGGCTTACTTGTCGGCTTTTGAGACACACAGTTGTCAGTTAAATCATCTCTAATACCGGATATCTTGCACAGAGACGCGCAGAAAGGAAACAGTTCTGTTAGAGCAACTAAGTTCGATCATGGACCCACTATCCAGAACTTTTTTATGAAATAATGAAATCGTCAAAAGCACGTTCCTAAAACAGATCTATCAGGTTGAATTTTCAAGAGATATATAATTCCAGTTGATATAAAATTTGTGTTTCTCAAATAGAGGATCTTACGAAATAAGACAAAACCTGAAATTGTATAAATGTAAGAAATTCTATAAATTCAAAATGTTAAGCAAGGTGAGAATATCAGAATGTCAGCATCTCTCTTCCTTGTTCCGTCACAAAGTCTCGTCTCATCTACTTTTCTTTGCCAGTGAAGGTCTTGCTCGTGACTTTCTGGTGGACAATAATAAAAGTATTAATTCTACTCGTGTGAACGAACAATAAAAAGTATTCAACTGAATTGCATCTAATGGTACAGTACCTGTTTGAACATTTGGCCGCGCTATGTTAAGGTAACCGCCGAATAAGCAAATGTAAAATGCCGATATAATGTTAATGGGACTACTATTTGTTTAGATTTTATAATCATCTGATCAAGCGTCAACAATTCATCATAAAAAAAGAAAGAAGACAAAGCAATACAAACCTTAAACGTTCACTTGGAAATCTTGCCGAAAACATGAACAAGATAATAAAAAGAAAATAAAGGATTTAAAACTCAAAATACTATGGTTAATATTAAAATGCCACGACGTGTTTAATTTGGTAATACATTATTTAAATATTTGTTGTTTATTTTGCTGTAAAAATGGACTTTTTTTAAGGACTATCACTGTGTAAAATGACGAGGATCTATACTCGCACTGTATTCTTTAAAATGTCTAACAATTTCCGTTGCAGGTAGTGAAGACATTTTAGAGATTTTAAAGGCTACAGTGCTAAGTGATGAATCATGAAGTAAAGAACACTAAAGAGTATTAAAATATCTTCACCGTGTTACTCTGAGTTAGTCTTTATATAAAATGCATCTAATCTCCATAAAATGCTCTTTGGTACCGACTGAACACATTAGTGTAGATCTAACATGAAGAAGAAGAAGAAGAAGAGGAGGAGGAATAAGAAGAAGACGACGACGACGACGACGACGACGATGATGATGATGATGATGATGATGATGATGATGATGATGATGATGATGAATAACAAGAGGGAAAAGCATAATGAGGTGGTAGAGGAGAGGTAAATAATATAATATTATATATCGGCGATGAAAAATAAAAATAAAAATATATCTATCTCAAAATATAACAGTAGTTGTATGTGCCACTTGGGGGCATAAGAGGGTCATTAACATTACGTTATAGTGTTACATGGAATTCCACTTGGGGGCATAACGGGAAATCCCATGTTAAAATTGTAGATAGGTTTACATTAAAATGCTCTTGGGGCATAAGGGGAAATCCTGTGTTCAATTTTAAAATGACCATTCCGGATGTGCCCCATAAATGATTTTGTTACAGGGCATAAGGGGCATTACCATTACACGTAGGTTTACATGGAAATGCCACTTGGGGGTATAACGGCAAATCCTATCTTAAAATTTTTCATAGGTTTATATTAAGAGGTACTTGGGGCATAACGGAAATGGTCATGTTAAAAGTTGGATATACTATTCAACACAACACTCTTTGAATACTATCAAAACACACGCCACATATACTATCTAGCAATCGCTTTTTGATTACTATCCTAACATACACCCCAACAATTCGGCAACCGCTTTTTCATTACTATCCAAACAAACACCCCTACTATCGAACGAAAAGGGTAGGAGTGTTTATACACACACCCTATACTTACATACACACAAACATACTATTACACAATGGTAGGAAGTTTTATATACACAATACTATACCCTCTCAAACATACAAACACAAGAGAATGGGTAATATGGCTTTACGTTTTAGTTGTAAACAACATAGATATACACAAAGACATACACAAACACAAAACATAAAACAAAATAAGAATTGGCAAATATGATTAGTATCTCTCTTCTCTAAAAATATGGGTGGCCCAGAAAAGGGTTTTTGGGGATTGTTAGCCAAAGTCGGTTAACATAAGTGGCATCGCTTCAATGCTGTTTGTATTCTGAAACTTCGTCTCACTGCGGGTCTGAAGAGAACGATGAACATCAGACAGCCTTGCCTCACCACATACATTCTTATTTTTGCATATCGCTGTATCTGTGATCCTGGTAATGGCCCACGATGCCTTCAGATACATCGGACAGTCCGGATTCAATGCCCGAAACAACGGTTGATGGTTCTACGCTTGTCCACATCTTGCTTGGGTTGTCTTGCGAATAGGTGACACAATACGATGATGCATTTGTATATATAGCCTAGGATCGGATCGAAACGGACTGAAATGTTCTACCAATCAAAATGCGCATTACAAAGTTCGGTCAGAGCGTGTGGTCTCTCTTCGAACCAGACGAACGCGAACGCGTGACAAAACTTTCAACAAATAGACACACTAGCGTTCCTACGGTTTACCATTGTGGAACAGTTTGAGTACAATACCTATGGCTGAAAACGAAGACAATGTATTGTGTACTAGGGGTGAGCCTGCCGCGGATACATCGTATACTCGGAATAATAGTACCATGTCTACGACTACTACTGCGGACGTAACCAGTATTATTCTTCCAGAAGAGGGTGAATTCAATTTAGCTTTTTCCTGATTTCCTGTAATCTCTACAAGATGTTTGGCCTGCGACGGTAGTACTAGATTCACCTCCTTCTCTAGCGTTACCATTGGTGGATGATTTCAGAAAGAAACAGAAGGAAGAATTGGAGAGTTTTATGCAAGAAAGAAAGGAGCGGAAAAAGCATTTGTTCAACAACAGCAAGAAGAGGAAAAAAGAAATCGAGAAGAAGAACAGAAGAGGAAAACTTTGAATTGTGAACGGCAGAAGGTAGTGAGTGAAAACGAAACGATGAGTCTGTTACGGGACATTTTGAAGGAGTTAAAACAGCTAAGAGAAATGTATCAGATCTCTTTTTTAGCTCAACCTAAGAGAAAGAGACCTTCACAAGCCAAGATTTTTAAACTTCAATCACGACATCTACTCTCACCGCCACTGAGATGGCAGCAGCAGTTACTACTACCACTACCAGGTTTCATCACGGGTTTGCGTGATTCATTGTTAGAGACACTGAAAGCACAATACCAAGCTAAAGATGACGATCGTTTGAGACTCTCCATCAGTCACGACAGTCTGATGTTTCTTGTTTGGATCGAGTTTAGTACACCGGCAGAAGCAACACCTTCTAAAATCATCGACAAAATTCACGACGTTCAGCAATCAAATGACGAGTTTAACATAACCAATGAAAAAGCAACCCTTCACATGACCCACGATTCGCCTGCTAGAGTTAGCGGACGCAGAAAGTGTGCTTAGCCCTTGCCATCGTCATGGGTCGAACTTATGCAGAGAAAAACGCGACAGTGGAATAGAAAAGATCATGGAGGTATTAGAAATTGGACAGAACACAACAACTAAGAGAAACAGAACTCCTTTTGCGACAAGCGGGCATTTCAAAAGAGACCGACTGTAGCATTCCTGACATGCAGAAACTTCAAGACGTCTTGACACCTCGCTATACGTTGGAAATATACCCTCAAGTGGTTCGTGCAGCTCTCGTGTTTCGAGGACCAGATGCTCCAGGCGGAAAATACATTCCTGTGTATCATCATCAAGAGCAATTTGATGCCATTACTACTATCACAGGATTTCTTGGATACAATAACTATTGTGAGAAATGTGACGAAGGATTTACTAATTGGGAGCAACACATTCATTGCGGAGAGAGATGTCGTGGGTGTTTAGCATTGAGATCTTGCATTCCTGAAGGAAGAGAATGATTTAATTGCTCTTCTTGCAAGCGAACCTTTGTCAGTTCATCTTGTTACAAACAACATCGCATGAAACAACCACACAACAAGAGAAATCTAATACTGCTTGCCTCTAAAAAAATTTAGGTTATATTACAAAGAGACATAATTATCAAACTAAAACAGATATTCATATCGATTCTGTTGTGAACAATATCGCATACAGGATAATAAATCTGTTATGCCGAGTGCTCGCTAAACAAAATCACATAAAATGTTTTGATAGACAAAGAACAATGTAATTAATACATTTTAAGAGACAAACCCCGCACGGGCGAGGTTCCATTCATTTTCTCTGTACGAGATCCTTTTAAATCATATTTGAAGTAATGTCTTTTATGGATCAACAGTACAAATAATAACAACCAAGATTCGCCACTGACACAAAACAATACCACAATATTCCGTTTGGCAAATTTTGTATCGTTTGGACCTGTTTTCAACTATACCGAAATGACAAGTAAAAATAAATGTAGAATAAATATCTATACCAAAATGACAAGTAAAAAGAAATGTAGAATAAATGCCTATACCGAAATGTAGAATAAATACCTATACCGAAATGTAGAATAAATACCTATACCGAAATGACAAGTAAAAAGAAATGTAGAATAAATACCTATACCGAAATGTAGAATAAATACCTATACCGAAATGACAAGTAAAAAGAAATGTAGAATAAATACCTATACCGAAATGTAGAATAAATACCTATACCGAAATGACAAGTAAAAAGAAATGTAGAATAAATACCTATACCGAAATGTAGAATAAATACCTATACCGAAATGTAGAATAAATATCTATACCGAAATGTAGAATAAATACCTATACCGAAATGTAGAATAAATACGTATACCGAAATGTAGAATAAGTACCTATACCGAAATGAAGAGTGAAAAGAAATCTAGAATAAATACCTATACCGAAATGTAGAATAAATACCTATACCGAAATGTAGAATAAATACTTATATCGAAATGTAGAATAAAAATCTATACCGAAATGAAGAGTTAAAAGAAATGTAGAATAAGTAGCTATACCGAAATGTAGAATAAATACCTATACCGAAATGACAAGTAAAAAGAAATGTAGAATAAATACCTATACCGAAATGTAGAATAAATACCTATACCAAAATGTAGAATAAATACCTATACCGAAATATAGAATAAATACCTATACCGAAATGTAGAATAAATACCTATACCGAAATGTAGAATAAATACCTATACCGAAATGACATGTAAAAAGAAATGTAGAATAAATACCTATACCGAAATGTAGAATAAATACCTATACCAAAATGTAGAATAAATACCTATACCGATTTGTAGAATAAATACCTATACCAAAATGTAGAATAAATACCTATACCGAAATATAGAATAAATACTTGTACCAAAATGTAGAATAAATACCTATACCGAAATGACAAGTAAACAGAAATGTAGAATAAATACCTATACCGAAATGTAGAATAAATACCTATACCAAAATGTAGAATAAATACCTATACCGAAATATAGAATAAATACCTATACCGAAATGTAGAATAAATACCTATACCGAAATGTGGATTAAATACCTATATCGAAATGACATGTAAAAAGAAATGTAGAATAAATACCTATACCGAAATGTAGAATAAATACCTATACCAAAATGTAGAATAAATACCTATACCGATTTGTAGAATAAATACCTATACCGAAATGTAGAATAAATACCTATACCGAAATATAGAATAAATACCTATACCGAAATGTAAATAAATACCTATACCGAAATGTAGAATAAATACCTATACCGAAATGACATGTAAAAAGAAATGTAGAATAAATACCTATACCGAAATATAGAATAAATACCTATACCGAAATGTAGAATAAATACCTATACGGAAATGTAAAATAAATACCTATACCGAAATGTAGAATAAATATCTATACCGAAATATATAGGATAAATACCTATACCGAAATGTCGAATAAATACCTATACCGAAATGTAGAATAAACATCAATTTTAAATCTTTATAATTTTAAATCTAAGCAGTATGTCAATAGATTAATTAATTACTTAAAGATTACTTGACACTAAATTTTAAATCCTTATAATTTTAAATCTAAGCAGTATGTCAATAGATTAATTAATTCCTTAAAGATTATTTGACACTAAATTTTAAATCCTTATAATTTTAAATCTAAGCAGTATGTCAATAGATTAATTAATTCCTTAAAGATTATTTGACACTTAATTTTAAATCCTTATAATTTTAAATCTAAGCAGTATGTTGTCAATAGATTAATTAATTCCTTAAAGATTGCTTGACACTAAATTTTAAATCCTTATAATTTTAAATCTAAGCAGTATGTCAATAGATTAATTAATTCCTTAAAGATTATTTGACACTTAATTTTAAATCCTTATAATTTTAAATCTAAGCAGTATGTCAATAAATTAATTAATTCCTTAAAGATTATTTGACACTTAATTTTAAATCCTTATAATTTTAAATCTAAGCAGTATGTCAATAGATCAATTAATTCCTTAAAGATTATTTGACACTAAATTTTAAATCCTTATAATTTCAACGACCTTCTCTTTTTTGCTAAACATAACCAACCGACATCATCGTCGTTTTCAAGGTGCGCTGCAAATCCAATATATTGTATAGTTCCAATTAAAATATGCTTTTATTAAATCTATACCACTAATCCGCCCCACTTCCGTCGTTTCCAAGGTGCGCAACAATCCAGTAATGTTTTCAATTCAAATTCAAATTTATTTTAATACTAAGTTTATATTATATACTTTTCAGCTCATTTGTTTCGCCGCTACTACTAACATAAATTATCAATAATTGGTTCTGCGTCAAAAGTTGAATCATTACGGTATGATTACAACTGTTTCGTAAGACATGCCATGGTAATTTATATATCAGAAGCATGGACAAGTTATCCGGGCGGCATCGTCGTGCTTATTAGCAAAAGGTGTAACATCTATTTTGTGCAGAAAACCTTTCTGTCATATGGGTTCAAGGTCACAGTTAGAACTAGTGGTTATCTATCCAGGACTAACTTGGACTCTGCACCTTCTTTGAGATTTTCACAGCAGTTAATTTCGCAGAAAAATAAACAATGGATATTCCGATTTTGTGATGCTCTACCACAAAATAGTTATTATAGTGTTTCCATTGTCCGTCCATAGATCGGTCGGTCACACCTTTATTAAGTTTCGATTTTAAGTCTTTTGAGGCACTGCTGAGGCATTAGTTTTCCATGAACGTATTTCTAGTTACATATTTGGGTCTCGCTTGATAAGCTTCTACTAAAGTGATTTGCACGATTTTCTTAAGTTCTAATCAACGATGAGGTTAAAAAATGAAAGGTTTCACTGATTTTCACTCACCATTGAAGTAAGATGGGTGAGAATATAAAGGGATCGAAATATCACGAGGTACTTGCTTGTCATGCAAATAGTTTCGTTCACGAGTTCTTCCTTCGCCTTCAAGCATACAATGTACATACCTGTAGATGATACAAGTTTGACATATTGCGGTGGATAAGTATCCATCTGGCGTGGTGTATCATACCACATTGACCTTGGCCATAATACTTTCAAGTACAAGCTAATTAAAGTGTAACATAAACAGTGTTTATTTTTCCTTTTAAACATTTATATTTTATTCTTTTTCTTCCGTTGACTCGGAATATACCTACTGTCACTGTTAATTTGTTTTCTCTAGGTATTGAAACACATATCTCTTGAATCCCCTAGAATCTTGGTTCTAGACACCTAGTCAAAGAAAATATTTGAGAATCAATTCATTGTACAGTTGAATTTCTGCATGTGTTTTTAGACAGTGCCATATCAATCTGCTTACCTTTGAAGTATTCCATTTGCTAATTAAGATTTCCTTCCTTTTAAAATCATTGAACGACTTAACGTTGCAGTATAAGAACAAATGAAAGAAATGGCTTCGATCTGCTATATTTTCATGTTTAAATAGTATTTGTGTTACATTAAAATAAATTATGAGTAGATATACAATTCTGTTCAAATGGCTTCGATCTTTTATATTGTCATATTTAAATAGTCTTTGTGTTACACTAAAATAAATTAAGAGTAGATATACAATCCTGGTCAAATGGACACATAAATGTCTATTCACAAATTTCAAGAAAATACCATATTTTCATTGTTCATATAAGACCGTATATCTTGCGTTGTACTTCAGTATGATAGCAAAGGGAAGTAATCCGTTTGGCACTATGGTATCTCTATTTTCCTTGAGTAGTCCGACTATCTTTCAGTCTATCTAATTATGCTTGATACAACACATGCATCTTTGCAGTATGTTGGTAATTATAGGCAAACTCAAGTTTGACCTTTAGATCCTTTCCAGTTTTGGTGACGATGGATATCATTTAAGAAAGTAATATGCACCCCTCCCCCCCCCCACACGCACACACGCACCACCACCACCATCTCCCATATCTCATCTTCTCCATAATCGTTATGTAATTGGCTACCTGTATATTCTATTGTAAAGGCCCAAACTACATATCCGCATATACAATTTATTAGATTAGACACAAAGTAACCATAAACTGTTATAAAACAATAAAACGTGATTAGGTTGTCATGGGGTTATAATGTTGATGCACAGAGACGGAACGGCATGGCGAATGAGGGCTGTCATGGGGTTATGATGCTGAATCAAAGAGATGGACTGGGATGGACAATGACAGTTGTCATCGGATTACAATACTGAAGCAAGGTGACAGACTTTGGTCGTAAATATAAGGTTATAATGCTGAAGCAAGAAGATGGACTCGAAAGGCGTATACAGGTTATCTCACCCTTGGTCAAAAATGGAAGAAACAAATGTTGAAAATTCTTTTGATTTATCTATTTGTTTTAAAAGCGAGATTATGTATTGTTAAGACTCAGGAAAAACGTTTGCTGTTTAATTGATTGGTTCTTCAGGAATTAAAAGTGAAATTATTTTTTATTCGTTACAATGTGCATGCATCGTGTTATCGGCTATAACGACACGTCATAAATACGATAAAATTTAAACCATGATAATATTGCCTAAAATCGGAGTTCCTTGCTGTTTCATAAAGTCCAGAGTTTGAATTATGCGTCCAAAGACTATGACATAATTACCGTGTTTTATTAATTGAAGAATATATAGTCTTATACAAATGTTTCTATTCATTATTTGGTGCATCAGTTTGCCACTTACATAATACCACAGTATTCCATTCGGCAAGCTTAATTTTCTTTGCAACTGTTTGTCACCTATACCATATGAATGGTGTGTACTAAAATCAATATAGACTAATTGAACAACAATATTGCCACTCTGATGGCGACAATTCTTTCAAATACCCCACGCACGAGGAGAACGAGTCGGGGAAAGAGCCGGGGTAACTTTTGTCCCCTGTTGGAGGATCCTTCAATTCGATGCACAACTTTCTGGTGGGAAACGGTAAGTATTATAGCCCGAGAACCGATTCCTTTAAGTAATATAACGGTTCTATTTCCATTCTAGGTGCATGTGTGCAGGTGTTTATATTTGTGTGGTATGTTAAAATGTGTTGACGTCCTAACTTTGTCTAAATAAAATAAGGTTTTAGTCATCTAAACAAATTAATAATACGGCATTGAATCGGGAAAGCATGCTCTTTCATCCTAGCTAGTCCTCTAAAAATTATTAGCTGGTATAGAAGCTTTTGATCGTATTTAGTTTTTCTTTTCTAAATGTTAGTTATGTTGTATTTTCGCTTTGTTAACAATACGTTCCAAATCCAAGTTTGTTTAAGATAATTTTCTATAGACATGTGAAGAAGAGAAGAAAGAATTAAGTACAATGTTGCAAAAACAAGACGTTACACATTGTTTTTGCAGGCCAAGATTTGTATCTCTAGGTTTGGAATTAAAAGTGTATAGATCTATAAAATAAAGGGAGAAATATCCACAGGTAAGTTTCAGTGTATAGGTCTATAAAATTAAGGAGAGAAATGTCCACAGGTAACAGTTTAAAAGGTGTATAGACCAAATAAAATTAAGGAGAGAAAAGTCCATAGGTAACAGTTTCAGAAGCACATGTATGTATGTATGTATGTATGTATGTATGTATGTATGTATGTATGTATGTATGTATGTATGTATGTATGTATGTATGTATGTATGTATGTATGTATGTATGTATGTATGTATGTATGTATGAATGGATGGATGGATGGATGCAGAAAACTTATGGAAAAATTACAAAGGGGTATGTTCAAGATTAAAATAAAATTGAGTCTGCTCAGTCGTCTGCACATTCAAAATTTGGAAAAATATTAATTTTGCTGATGTTGAAAGGAAACCAACTGGACTATACATTAAGACTGTTTTCTGTACAAAGTCCATAGTGTTTGATAAACGGAGACTACAGAATCAAAACACAAAGACGCATGTCCTCATCTTTTCATTAGGCAAACATATTTGGTCATGTTATAACGATTTTGTTTTGACACTGAATATCTAGCATGTAATCACGGCCTAGGTTGGAGCAAACAATCCCGTCTTTTGACTCCCTCGTTTGTCTTATGAATTTATTTTTGAGGGGTGTGCAGTATAAAAAATAAATATATAGTAATACATATAGGTTTGTGCCACTCAAGATCCATAAATGGTACCAAGTTATGTGCTACAGAAAGTTTGATTTCATTTATATTTCCATATAGTAGTCAGTAATTAAGATCGCGATAGTTGCTATCTGTAGATAACACAATATAACTAACTGAACAAAGATATTAATCATTATGTAAAGATATCTACGTTAAGACAGATGTGCAAGTCTCCACTTTTGCCATGGGTTTGTTTGAGGCAAATGAAGACTTCAGTTTAATGAACTCCTGATGATCAATTATGAACCTATTCATGTACCAAGACTAAGAAATAAGTTCCCAACCATGTAAAGAATTAAAGAAACATAAACCCATTGATGCACCAT
The DNA here is from genome assembly GCA_029931535.1 of Margaritifera margaritifera. Taxonomy (NCBI): domain Eukaryota; kingdom Metazoa; phylum Mollusca; class Bivalvia; order Unionida; family Margaritiferidae; genus Margaritifera; species Margaritifera margaritifera. The sequence goes on from JAQPZY010001681.1 coordinate 2,195,282, forward strand.
CAGGCTTGATGAAACACTCAAAAGGTCGGCACATCCCCAAATGCCATTATATATGAAACTGCCCTACGTACCACTAGAATTCTCTCCTACTAACCATTTACTTTACTTTCTTACCAAATAAATACACTAATTAGCCCACTTTTGTGTCTTTATTTCAAGATATAGACGTAATGTTTTATTCTCATACAGACCCACAGTAACCCATATACTACTGATGGCACTCTTCTTCAATGTATAATATATATCGGCAAAAATAATGTACAATTTTACCGATTAATAAATGTATGCCCTCTGATATAGTAAATTGATCTGTCATAAATTCTTGATTCATCATCATCATCATTGATATTTCATGCCTACAGACTTTGATAATTCAAACATTTATTTAGTAGTAGTAGTAGTAGTGGTGGTAGTAGTAGTAGTAATAGTAGTAGTAGTAGTAGTAGCAGCAGTAGTAGTAGTAGTGGTGGTAGTAGCAGCAGCAGCAGCACAGTTGTAATCCTAGCAGTACTATTATATAATAGAAGAAATAGCATTAATAGTAGTAAGAAGAGGAGAAGAAGAAGGAGGATTGCTACTAGTGTACAGGATGTCGTCAAAGGCATTTAACCAAAAACCATCATGTCGCAATGAACCAAGGATATATCTATGCATCGCTAATATTTAATAGAAGAAAGTGATTATATGTAAATACATACAATATAAATAATCCAGCATTTGTTTTCTCCTTGATTCATATAAATTCATCATTAAGTATGAATTTCATAATCAATCATTACGCCAGTTATATATATATATATATATATATATATATATATATATATATATATATATATATATATATATATATATGTATGAACTCTCACTTCCTGGCTTTAATTATCTAGTTCACTGATAAACTGCACCTGCTCGATACATATAAAGGCATTTATGTGGTGACAACTAAAACCAAAACTTATCTAAATGTCACAAAGAATAAACGTACCTTATAGACACCGTTATCTGTATTTGACCCTAGTTTCATGAGCGCAGCCATTAGCCAATCACGTGATGTGTCAGTCATGACAATAGTGAACGGAATATTAGATACCGCACGTGTCGCGATCAAAATAACATCAGTCTTTTAGTTTAGGTTTTATCTTTCCTCATTTTCTCGTAAAAATTGACATGGATAGCGATGGAGAATATAAAAAAGGTGGAAGTGGCTCATGTTCCGTCAATGGATGTTCAAATAATCGTCGCAAACACAATTTATGGAAGCAATCAATGTGTTAGATACACGGACAAGTGCATGAAGACTGTGCGATGGGTGCCGTAACCCGCGTTATCAAGTATTCTCCTGTAGAATCCAGGGATAGCACTTTCCGCTCCGCTTTGGTGGGTATTTATAATTCTCTCTCTCTCTCTCCCTCTCTCTCTCTCTCTCTCTCTCTCTCTCTCTCTCTCTCTCTCTCTCTCTCTCTCTCACCCACCCGCTTCCGTTTCCACACTCTCCGGTCGGCTTCCACCCTCTCCCGCCCGTTCTTCATTCTTTTGCCCGCTCCCAATCTCTCCCGTCCGCTCTCAGTCTCTTACACATAATTGACCCGCACTTGCTCCCGCTTACTCGCACACTCCCGACCTCTTTTACTCTAACGAGAATGAGCGGGGGAGAGCTAGGATGGATAGAGAGCATTAGATAGTTGCACTGACATATGTATGTGGATTTTAAATCATACGCACTTACACATGAATATCCGTACGAACATTGGAATGTATGTACAGACGAATGTGTTTGTATATATGCATGTACTAACTAATTGATATATTTATTTGTATCAATGTGTGCATGCATATATAAAGAATAACTTTATTTGCCATTGGACAGATTGGCCATTAAGCATACAGACGTACAGAAACCGTAAATGGTAGAGATATGTATGTATGTATATATGCATGTATGTTGTATGTATGTATGTATTTATTTATTTATTTATGTATGTGTTTGTGTGTTTATGCAGTGTATATGCGTTTGTGTGTACGCATACCTGTATGTTCACAAGCATTCATGGTTGTGTGTATATGTATATGCACGTGCTTATGCAGTGTGTACGTGTGTAACAGGATGAAGCCAGGTGGAATTGGATTAAGCGAAAACACTTAACCCAATTAAGTGAATGATATGTTTACTTATAATGCAAATGAATGATGAATCAATCTGACACCTTACTCACGCGCAAAAAGTGCAACAACGGATATGACACAATAATATCGTTCCTAAATTGAACCGATCAAAGCATGGAATATCAACAAATATGACTGAAGTATGGATCTATCAACAGATATGATCAATGTATGGAATTTAACAACAAGTATGAGTATTGTATTGAGGCTATCAGCATACATGATTGATATAGGGAATTATAAACTAGTAGTCAACATATAGTGATATTGAATTTTACTTTCAAAATGAAATATATGATGGTATTGATCTTATGGCAAGCAAGACGAGTCCGAGATATTTCCGATTCCACATCTCCAGTGAAGGAAAGACCTTGCGTGTTCCTCTCCTGCTAGCCTGTCGTAAGATCCCTCGTGAACCTCCTTATCGGGCAGATCCGTTGGTCCAAACCCTTTGGTCCCTCACATTGAGTAAACCAGAGTCACCATAGACCGCAGTATCCTGTTTAAACAAAACCCCAGAGTTGGACCACTCTCCGTAAACAGCTAAAAATAAGATGACTCAGTCGTGTAATACATGGGACACGTTCAAATACGAATACAATGATATGCACTACACACGTCGTTACGCATTAAATTCTTTCGCAAGAACAATTATACGAGATGATTATTATAATAACCACGTTCGTACATGAATCTGTCTCCGACAAGAATAATTGCTCTGGATTATAAGAACTCGAACATTACTCATCATTTAATATATACTACATACAATATGATTCAACTTGTCTGTTCAGCTATAAAACCGGAGTACTTGAAACAGACTATAGTCTATACATTCGTTCATTCGTTATTTCCTCCATAAGAAGATTTACAGATACATACATAATAAATAAGACAAACTAACATAGAAATAACATGTAAATAATATACAAATATGCAATGGTTAACTTCAATGATTGTTCAGTTAAATTCAATAAACAATTGTATCTAAGCGACAATTGGAGAATTTGTGAAGTATATGTGAATAAGATTTATGGAAAAGCCCAGATGAACCCAAAACGTTCGTTTATAAACATATATATAAACAAGGATTATATACATGCGAGTATTTACGTCCATATGTAGTATGGGTGTTTCCCTGGACTCACGGATCTAAAGCATTAACTGTATTGTGTTGGATTTACTCATCAGCACCTGATACTAGAAAATGTCATCAGTGATTAAATTAGGAGATGTATATTACAATTAAGGTAAGGAAACATATATTCTCAATACCAGAACAATGAACTGGAATGAACTAATGCGAAATGTGTAAAGCTGAGTTTCATCCAGGGGAGTATCAGGGGTAAGCTGTTTCAATGTGGCTGTACTCCGTGTGTAAAGCTAGGCCGCTGGAACTCATCACTAATTTGACTGTACTCCGTGTGTAGAGCTAGGCCGCTGGAACTCATCACTAATTTGACTGTACTCCGTGTGTAGAGCTAGGCCAAATTGGTTGAATGAAGACTGTTGATTGTATGAAGAATTCGAAGTTGAGAATGATCGCTACTTATTCTTTCTCGCCAAGCAGTCTCTTCGTGTTCGTGAATAGCTTTGTTAACTATTCTTTTCCATTTATATTTGTTTGGGAAGTATGTCTGGTTCATGAAATTTATGAGGAAGTCATTTAGGGCATAATTTTGAAGTGTACACCAAAATATCGGGAGCAGTGCTGGATTACCAAATAGGCAGAATAAGCACGTGCGTAGGGCACCAGCAAAGCAAGGTCACAAAAAAAGGAGAAAATACGGTTTAGTATAGTATTGTTTTTATTTTGAATTACATGGGGGGGGGGAACCATAATCTTTTCAGTGCTTAGGGCCTCTAAATGTCTTAATCCTGCCCTGATCGGGAGTATAGCCAATTTGTACTGAATACGTGCCATCAAAAAACATAAAAAGACGCATGAGAAATACAAGATCTGTTTGGAAATGCAATAAAATGCTGAAGTTTCTTGAGTTTCATAGAGATTTATCTTTTGAAGCCGATTCCAAATTTCGCAACCATACAACAGTGCTGGGTTCACAATTTCCTTATATAGACTGGCACATGTTATTGTGTTTATATTTGGAGTGCAAACTCCGAGATCAGGAAGGCCAAAAAATGTTTGCCGTACTCTTCTACAGGCATTGAAGACGCCATTAATAGAACCACGTGAGCCAAATCGGTTTCCTGAATGATTGTATCACCAAAGTTTAGTGACAACCTGTGGTTTGAATCTCGCCTTTTTCCAAATACAGCAATACATGACTTTTGAGTATATAGTTTGTATCGCCCTTAATCGTGTGTATTCGGCAATTGTTGCAAAAATCTTAGATTATTGGGAGAGCTTGCAAGACACGTAAGGTCATCTGCAAGTGTAGGATATGAGCATTGTCGACTACCTATTTTACTACCTACATTGCTCCTGAACATACTATGGAGCAACTCATCTATGAATACCAGATAGATGAAGGAGGAAAGGACGCCACCCTGTCGGACTCCTTGTCTGATTTCAAACTATTTGGACTTATATTTGTTAGTTACAACCGCTCTTTGTACGTTCTTGTACTTTTCCACAATTAGCCTCCAGGTTTTTCCTTTGATTCCAATACTGAAGAGTTTTAAGAAAATTACACTATGCCAAACCGTATTAAACGGCTTTAGAAAACTGAGAATAAATTCCGAAACATTCAATATATTAAGCAATTTCTTCACATAGAACGGATAGCAAGAAAGAATACAGCTTTCATTTTCACATACCTCTGCAGCCGAAGATTGCTTCCGTAACCTGGACAGCTCCCTTCCAAGAATCATCTGTATTGTGACGATATTGAGAGAATTTGGGCTATAAGTACTATATTCGTGGTCAAATCCACGGCCATAGAACTCGAGGTATATGGGTTCCATACTGCCAGAGCTTTCTACTCGCAGATGTGAATGAATATAAATCACTATTTCTCAATTTCCAAGGTTAAAAATAGTACAACCCCTTGTAACGCTGTACGTTATCAAAGAAACAGGTGTACATTTTTATTCATATATTATACAAGCGTATTTTAGTACACACTATTCCCTGGCAATATAATTATTCAGTGTGTATGCATTTATGCAGTGTGTTTGCATTTAAGCGGTGTGTATGCATTTATGAAGTGTGAATGTGGTTATGCATGTATGTATGTGTTTACACATATGTGTATGTAGATAAGAACGTATCTTGTTAGATAGGTATTACTTATGAATATATGTAACTAAGTATGTATGTTATAATGCATACATATATGTCTGTATGAATATTGCCTGAATGTATGTTTATATATGCATATATATTCATACAAAGGTATGAATATGTTTCCTCAAACTGTGTATGCATGCATACATGCATGTATGTATGTATGTATGTATGTATGTATGTATGTATGTATGTATGTATGTATGTATGTATGTATGTATGTATGTATGTATATATGCAGGTGACTCATGTATGTATTAATGTTTTTACGTATGTACGCATGTATGTATGCATGCATGTATGTATGTATGCATGTATGTATGTATGTATGTATGTATGTATGTATGTATGTATGTATGTATGTATGTATGTATGTATGTATGTATGTATGTATGTATGTATGTATGCATATGTATGTATGTACATGTATGTATGTATGTATGTATGTATGTATGTATGTATGTATGTATGTATGTATGTATGCAATCGCGGAACATAAGAGTTCGCCTGGATGATCGAATTTTGATGAAAAAGTGGAACTGTTAATGGAAGTATCTGCATTTAATGGATTGTATAATCTATGTTTGACTGTATATGTATCACTAAGTATATATTAAGATTTTGTAAACATTTGAAATGTTTCAGATGAGAATAAAAGTAGAAACAATACAATTATTATTAAAATACATTAATAAACTATTAAATTTCATTATCAAATATTACGTTTGCGTTTCACAGCTATCGTGGATCTACTCCTACTATGAATGATAAAGTGGTAACATAAGTGTGATGGACAGTCGTTCTGTATGTGATCTTACAAACACAAGTGTCAAAGGGCTTTGATCATGATAAACTCGCCTGACATGGATTCTATTCACCCATATGCCAGTAGGTTCATAACTTATTTCACATGGTAAGTCACCCATCCTCGTTGATCGACATTTAATTGTGTTGGCTTGTACTACATAGTGTCTTTGATCGACAGTTAGTTATGTAGGCTTGTACTACATAATGTATTTGATTGACAGTTAGTTATGTAGGCTTGTACTACATATTGTCTTTGATCGACAGTTAGTTACATAGACTTGTACTACATAATGTCTTTGATAGACAGTTAGTTACATAGACTTGTACTACATAATGCCTTGATCTTCAGTTAGTTATGTAGGCTTGAACTACATAATGTATTTTATTGACAGTTAATTATGTAAGCTTGTACTACATAATTTATTTCATTGACAGTTACTTATGTTGGCTTGTACTACATAATGTCTTTGATTGACAGTTAGTTATGTAGGCTTGTACTACATAATGTCATTGATTGACAGTTAGTTATGTAGGCTTGTACTACATAATGTATTTGATTGACAGTTAATTATGTTGGCTTGTACTACATAATGTATTTGATTGACAGTTAATTATGTTGGCTTGTACTATATAATGTATTTGATTGACAGTTAGTTATGTAGACTTGTACTACATAATGTCTTTGATTGACAGTTAGTTATGTAGACTTGTACTACAAAATGTATTTGATTGACAGTTAGTTATGCTGACTTGTACTACATAATGTATTTGATTGACAGTTAGTTATTTGGCTTGTACATGCATAATGTCATTGATTGACAGTTAGTTATTTGGCTTGTACATGCATAATGTCATTGATTGACAGTTAGTTATGTAGGCTTGCACTACATAATGTCATTGATCGACAGTTAGTTATTGTAATGGTGCAAATTTCTGTCGATCGCTAAAGAGAACATTAATTTGGACATAGAACAATTAATTAGATTTATGAGGACAGGGTGCGTATTAAATCGCTATGCTGCAAGGATTTTAAGGTCTGTGTTGTGAGAGGAACCGATTTTTAATTAAGCATTCGTTTATTTAACAGTCAGAAAAACTGGAAGGGAAAAGGTTAACTCAATCTTTGTATCGAAAATGTCAGAGTTGAGATTGTCCAGAATCAGTTATTTGGAAATCTAGAGGGTCAGGATGGGTTCAAATTTTGGCGCCTATTTATAAAAAGCGGTAGATATATTTAATCCTGATTGGCTACACTAAATAAGGGGCGTGTTTCCCACACGAAATTTCATGGTTTTAATATGCCACATCGCAAAATTTAGCCAGTATACGTTTTTTCTGAGAGAGACTCCGAGATTGAATTTGCAAGAAATTATCTCGTAAAATAATTATCCAAGGGACCGGATGTCTGGAAAGTTGACGGACGCAATTCTGGCGGTAGAAGTGAGCAAGGCTTGAAAGCACAAGGTATTTGCGTCAATCTCATGTAATTCGTTGATACCAATATAATTATTTGCTTGAATTTATTTACTTATATTTGCATGAATTTATTTGTATAAATTCGTAGATCAATTTTCTTGATATGAGTATAACGGTGGTTGAGTTCATTTATCTGAATTCGTACAATGATCTTCTTTATATAAGTTTGACAAATTGTTTGAATTTGTCGTCTTGATTGTTAGGAATCATGTATTCTAAGAATTTCATGCATTACTTTAGTTGATATGAGTTATGAGAATCCGTGTGAATTCACCGATCTTAGATGATTTCATGTATGATAAAAACTTCAGTGCGTATTGACTGAAATTAACGTTGTTAAGCCATGAAGTGAGATTTCATGTATGCTAAAAACGTAGTTAAGCCATGTAATGAATTCCATTCATTCATTTGTATAATCGAGAACGGAACTGTTATGTCTCGTGTGATGTTAATGTGAGTCAGCGATGAAAGAGCCGTTAGGAAGTACATTAATCTTAGGAAACTAGGTTTGTTTATGGTCTGCAATGTTTGGCTTGACCAGATAGCCTTTGGTATCTGTTTGAATTCCGATAGGACAATATCTGACATAACGAGAGTGGAGTAATGATCTATTCCCAGTAGGATATCTGACAGAAGATTTAGGTTGCTTCTCTGTTTATTTTGAAAGGGGAAATAGCTCCACTGACGTAATCCACTGACGTATCCACGTACCTACGTATCTACATACCTACGTATCCACCTACCCACATAAAAGTTTGAGGGCCGACAGAGGCGGGATAGTGAGAGTGAGACGAAAAGCGAAGGAACCAATTGAACAGCACGGTGAAGCTGGAGTGAACCGGAGAAAACCAGGTTATGAAGCTGTACGGGGCAATGACTTCGATTGTTCATCGATTCTATGATGAATTAATTCTATCATTTAAACAGATCGGCTATTTATATAAGTATATTTGTGTTTAAAATTCGGTGAATGATTTATTTCAAAAAGAAGTGTATATTCCTAATGTAATGCATTATCACAGTTTGTTTATGTAATTGATTAAATTGCTATATTTCATTTACGGGGGCTCGTGTTATTCTGTTCTATATATCTGCTCAGATCTCTATTCATTCCATCTATAAGTTTCACAATTTATATTATTATTTACTCGATTCGGGCAATAAAACCGAATTCGATCATCCTATAGATAACGATAACCACCACCACTACCACCACCACGTTACAGTTATGTAGGCTTGTACTACATAATGTATTTGATCGACAGTTAGTTATGTAGGTTTGTACTACATAATGTATATGATCGACAGTTAGTTATGTAGGCTTGTACTACAAAATGTATTTGATTGACAGTTAGTTTTGTAGACTTGTACTACATAATGTATTTGATTGACAGTTAGTTATGTAGGCTTGTACTACATAATGTCATTGATCGACAGTTAATTATGTTGGCTTGTACTACATAATGTCTTTGATAGACAGTTAGTTATGTAGGCTTGTACTATATAATGTCATTGATCGGACCGTTATGACTTTGTAATCATGCTTGATTAGCATTTGTGATTTCTGTATGAAAATTTTACACAGTGTCGTTGCTCAGAGATAATCGGGTGTACGAATAAACTTGATCTCTTTCTATATCCCTCCTTCTCTCCTAATTACATTTTTTTTTTCTTTGAAAAGACAATTTTATTATTTATAATACCACTGTAATTATAATTGGATGAAAATATTTTCGAGTGTATTTGCTTTTTTTTTATTTCCGTTACTCTTTTCTATGCTGGCGTCTTGATCGGAAAAATTTACAGAGAAGTGTACATTGTAATAAGTAAAAATTTCACGGAACACGGCGGTAGTCAGTGCCACTGAATAATCCGGATAATCAGCGTTTCCTTGTATATACATATCTATATTACGTATGTTTGCATGCATGTGTGAATATACAAATGCATGTCCGTCCTTTCGTTCTTCATTCCTAAGTTACTTACAAATACATTTCATAAGTTGTTGAAAAGTATTTTTATCAATATGGTCTTTACAACAGATTGTATCGAATGTATTCAATATGGTCTTTACAACAGATTGTATCGAATGTATTCAATATGGTCTTTACAACAGATTGTATCGAATGTATTCAATATGGTCTTTACAATAGATTGTATCGAACTTATTCAATATGGTCTTTACAACAGATTGTATCGAACTTATTCAATATGGTCTTTACAACAGATTGTATCGAATGTATTCAATATGGTCTTTACAACAGATTGTATCGAATGTATTCAATATGGTGTATTCAATATGGTCTTTACAATAGATTGTATCGAATGTATTCAATATGGTCTTTACAATAGATTGTATCGAATGTATTCAATATGGTCTTTGCAATAGATTGTATCGAATGTATTCAATATGGTCTTTACAATAGATTGTATCGAATGTATTCAATATGGTCTTTACAATAGATTGTATCGAATGTATTCAATATGGTCTTTACAACAGATTGTATCGAATGTATTCAATATGGTCTTTACAACAGATTGTATCGAATGTATTCAATATGGTCTTTACAACAGATTGTATCGAATGTATTCAATATGGTCTTTACAACAGATTGTATCGAACTTATTCAATATGGTCTTTACAAGAGATTGTATCGAATGTATTCAATATGGTCTTTACAAGAGATTGTATCGAATGTATTCAATAATGTCTTTACAACAGATTGTATCGAATGTATTCAATATGGTCTTTACAACAGATTGTATCGAATGTATTCAATATGGTCTTTACAACAGATTGTATCGAATGTATTCAATATGGTCTTTACAACAGATTGTATCGAACTTATTCAATATGGTCTTTACAATAGATTGTATCGAATGTATTCAATATGGTCTTTACAACAGATTGTATCGAATGTATTCAATATGGTCTTTACTACATATTGTATCGAATGTATTCAATATGGTCTTTACAACAGATTATATTAAATTTATTCAATATGGTCTTTACAACAGATTGTATCGAACTTATTCAATGTGGTCTTTACAACAGATTGTATCGAATTTATTCAATGTGGTCTTTACAACAGATTGTATCGAATTTATTCAATGTGGTCTTTACAACAGATTGTATCGAACTTATTCAATGTGGTCTTTACAACAGATTGTATCGAATTTATTCAATGTGGTCTTTACAACAGATTGTATCGAATTTATTCAATGTGGTCTTTACAACAGATTGTATCATATTGATTGTAATATACTTAGTTCCTTTTGATTGTTTGTTTGTTTGTTTGTTTGTTTGTTTGCTTTTTATGGGAGGGGTGCTTTTGTTTTTTCGATTTTGCGGTCTTCGTATAGTAATAATGATTATAACACTATATAGCAACTATGCAAAGAAATCAATAATAATAAGATAAGAAATCAATATCTCGTTATTAGTATCTTCCTCTTCTTCGTTTTTTCTTCCGTTTCTCTTTTTTTTTATCCTCCTCCACCTAATTTTTGTTTTTTGTCTTCCTAATTTCCATCTCCATGAAGAATGTTGTGAATACTGTCGTATAATGGATGAGTTTCATATGTTGCTGATTTTACGCTATCCTTTACATTATGCTTCTAAACAGCTTATAAAACTAATAAAAAATATCGATAAATGCAATGTTAGTATAAGAAAACATCAATACAATATGGAATTACAACACACAGAAGTATTCGCTTCAAGCTCTATTCCTTAACAAACAAGGCAAAAGAAGCTAATTGCGGACGATTCAACCCGCCACCTGACTCTTTCATTATATGAATACCAAATTATGTAGTAAACTATTTTAGTACGTTTCACACACTTATAGACTGAAATATATACTTTAAATCTATTGTGCTCATAATCTCTTAATTGCAATGTTCTTGAAAATATATTTTCTTTCAGTAGCTTCTGAAATTTGGGTGCACAGCTGTGTGATTAGACTGATTGGACATTACCCGAACAGATTGCTCCGTTTATTAAAATATTTAACCATTCATTACCATCGCTGTTTTCATCTTTCTCACTTTTCTAATTGATGAAACAAGAATGAACAACACAAAACACCATTTCAATGGGTATAGTTCTGTTGTATATTACCAGATAACCCACAAAGAGAGCAAACATCCATCTTGCCAAACATGCGAAATTCTCAATTCCAAAATCACCATCGTAGTTATTCAAAGCTCAGGGAATTGTCTACCAATCTTCTCGCGGTTATGCGGACATTCATTGAAATAAGAGTGTCATACAGTGGTCATACGTTTCTGTATACAGACGGTCGAATGATTGGCACAAGGTTGCAGCTGTTGTTGCAACATCCCATATACGATCTCCAGCCTGCAGCTGTTGTTGCAACGTCCCATATACGATCTAAAGCCTGCAGCTGTTGTTGCAACATCCCATATACCATATCCAGCCTGCAGCTGTTGTTGCAACATCCCATATACCGTATCCAGCCTGCAGCTGTTGTTGCAACGTCCAATATGCCATCTCAAGCCTGCAGCTTGTTATGGAATACAGCCTCCATCTTTACCGAGAAAGTCATAGCCATAATTAAATCATTGAACTATATCGGAGCCTTTTCTAAAACTCATTTCATTATTTATTGGGGATTCACTTCCCACACTGAAAAGCTTACGGTATCTAAAAATTTGTATAATCCTCTAATATTCCACATCTTATATAAATATGATCTGCTTATACTGTCTGAAAAAATCATACTGTACTGTTAACTACCCAGTCCCATTGGTATTAAGGATAATGTTACCTACCCAGTCCCACTGGTATTAAGGATAATGTTACCTACCCAGTCCCATTGGTATTAAGGGTAATGTTGACTACTCAGTCCCATTGGTATTAAGGATAATGTTGACTACCCAGTTCCATTGGTATTAAGGATAATGTTACCTACCCAGTCCCATTGGTATTAAAGATAACATTAGCTACCCAGTCCCATTGATATTAAGGATAATGTTGACTACTCAGTCCCATTGGTATTAAGGATAATGTTGACTACTCAGTCTCATTGATATTAAGGATAATGTTGACTACCCAGTCCCATTGATATTAAGGATAATGTTACCTACCCAGTCCCATTGGTATTAACGGTAATGTTAGCTACCCAGTCCCATTGGTATTAAGGGTAATGTTGACTACTCAGTCCCATTGGTATTAAGGATAATGTTGACTACTCAGTCCCATTGATATTAAGGATAATGTTACCTACCCAGTCCCATTGGTATTAAAGATAACATTAGCTACCCAGTTCCATTGGTATTAAGGGTAATGTTGACAACCCAGTCCCATTGGTATTAAGGGTAATGTTTGCTATCCAGTCCCATTGGTATTAAGGGTAATGATATCAACTCAGCTTTATTAGTACTAAGGGGTGATGTTAGCTACCCAGTCCCATTGGTATTAACGGTAATGTTAGCTACCCAGTCCCATTGGTATTAAGGGTAATGTTGACTACTCAGTTTTACTGGTATTAAAGGGTATTGTTAGCTACCCAATCACATTGGTATTACAGATAAAGCTGACTACCCATTCCTATTTGTATTAAGGGTAATGTTGACAAACAAGTCCCATTGATATTGAGCATACTGTTAGCTACCCAGTCCCATTGGTATTAAGGGTAATGTTGACTACCCAGTCCCATTGGTATTAAGGGTAATGTTGACTACCCAGTCCCATTGGTATTAAGGGGTAATGTTAGCTACCCAGTCCCATTGATATTAAGGATAATGTTAGCTACCCAGTCCCATTGATATTAAGGGTAATGTTGACTACTCAGTCCCATTGGTATTAAGGATAATGTTGACTACTCAGTCCCATTGGTATTAATTGTAATGTTGACTACTCAGTCCCATTGGTATTAAGGATAATGTTAGCTACCCAGTCCCATTGGTATTAAGGGTAATGTTGACTACTCAGTCCCACTGGTATTAAGGGTAATGTTGACTACTCAGTCCCATTGGTATTAAGGGTAATGCTGACTACTCAGTCCTATTGGTAGTAAGGGTAATGCTGACTACTCAGTCCTATTAGTATTACGGAAAATGGTAACTATCCAGTCCCATTGGTATTAAGGGTAATGTTGACTACCCAGTCCCATTGGTATTAAGGATAATGTTGACTACCCATTCCCATTAGTATTAAGGGTAATGTTGACTACCCAGTCCCATTGGTATTAAGGGTAATGTTGACTACTCAGTCCCATTGGTATTAAGGGTAATGTTGACTACCCATTCCCATTAGTATTAAGGGTAATGTTGACTACCCAGTCCCATTGGTATTAAGGGTAATGTTGACTACCCAGTCTCATTGGTATTAAGGGTAATGTTGACTACCCAGTCCCATTGGTATTAAGGTAATGTTGACTACCCAGTCCCATTGGTATTAAAGGTAATGAGATAGCTGATAAAGCAGCTAAAGCTTCCCGGCAATCACCCGTTTCTTAATGAAAGATCCTATATAGGGACTTTAAATATAATATCAATCGATATGTTCTATGTACTTGACAAGATATTGTAACACGCACAGGGGTTCCTCTACAGAGCAAATCAAACACCTGCGTGAGGTTCGGCTGGAAGTCTCCTGTTTTCCCCTATTTCCTACGACTTCCCGGCAACATTTGTTGTCAACTGGAAGTTCTTGTAACGCGCCAAGACTGGAAACAATTTTTCTCCAATCAATAAATAAATGACCACAATGTCACAACTACAACTTCACAATTGCATGGCTTTTCCTTGTAAGCAAACACCTAATGCTTAGAACTATAAAAATACTAAAACTGCATCAATAGAATCTAGTCTCTATTTTTTTTTTTTTTTTTTTAGATACTGATATGATAAGCTCTCAAAATAATTCTTTACTAAAATTTTACTTTTCCTTATTAACCAACCCGTATATGCTCTATTGTATCTTCACCCATTTCTAGACTGGTTCACAGTTGTTCCATATAATTAGTACCGTGAGAGACCTAAACTCAACAGTCAGAACTGCGTTTCGCACGTGTACTTCCACCAACTGCTACAATGAAAAGCATCTCCAAACAAAGGGATGACCTCTTCCCAATTATTCCATGGCACAAAACAGTAGTATCTCCCACCAAAAGGCACAATCAATCAACACCTCTGAACAAAATAGGAACTACTTGGCTCCATGCCCACTTATGCTAGTATGACTCCATCTCAAACTACGAAACCAATCCATGCCATTGCAAAGTCTCTTAAAAACTCTAAGAATTATGTCTGTTCCTAAAAATTGGCTAATTACTCCGGGTGGGAAATATTTTCCCAACACCGACTTCCCATCATCAAAAAACTAATCTCTCAAATCTAACGAACCTATAAATGAAGACGTAAATATAAATGGAACATACCCAAATTAATTACAATATGTAGAAAATAAAACTTCACAAAAAAGCTTCGAACATAACTTTGGAGAATGGAGTCATTCATATAGGACAAGTCGCAGATATGAGGTTTTTATAAAGTTGCTCAAGCATAGGGCACACATACCTGTCCCATGAATACCTACGGATGGGTGAACATCCACCGGACTGTGTGCCGTGTCTGTTTCCACTGACAGTGGAGCATATTCCTTTCGAGTGAGATCGACTTAAAAACTGCGAGACAAATAGTATGATGTCAGCTTTGTTAAACGGTTTTTTGATGACGTTAATCCCCCCCCCAAAAAAAAAAAAAAAAAAAAAAAAAAAAATTTTTTAAATCTGACCAATTAATAGAATGCGGTTTATATAGCAAAATCGTATCCTATATTTTAGGGATTTTACCCTTTTGAATTTTTTTGTTTTATTTTATGGACATTTAAGAAAAAAACACCAAAACAAATTTGTCATCTTTTACCTTTTATACTATATCTTAAAAGATAACACATTTTATTTTATTTGGGAGGGTTAATCTTCCGGAAGATTTATGCAACTATCAGCCTTTATATTTTTACAACCTTTAAAAGACATTTGCCTTTCATCTTGAACTACATATTTATGTTCATTTGGAAGGGTTAATTTTTCTAAAGTTTTTCAAAATTTTTCCCGTTATAGTCAAAGAGTTAAACTTTCAACTATTTACCCAGGACTGTGCTGTCGTGCCGTTAACCAATATACAGACATATACTACGTCAGCGATACCCTTTCGAACCCCCCCCCCCTCCACCCACCACAACCCAACCCCACGCACCTATGATATAATTATCATGTCTATAAAATCGAAAATACTTTAAGAGCGCAAAATAATTACATGCAAGTGACCTAAATATTTCTAAAATATAGTAATTGGTTCGACTTTAATTTCTTGCGTCTCAAAAAAAAATCTAAAATAAGAAAAAAGTCTTCAAACTGCGCCGTAGTGAAGTAACTTTCACTGGCAACTTTGCTAATGTAGCTTCGCTTGGCGTTTTTAAAAACAAACTCTAATACATCCACATACAATAGACTGGAATATGCTAATCTGTAAGGTACGTAATTCCGTCAAGAACTAATTAACATAAGATTGTCATGTGTTAGAGTTCCGTCCCTTCACTCATAGCGGTTACAAATTTCGCTGTAATCGATGTCCATCAGGTAAAGAAAGACGAAAGATTAAGTTCACTTGCGATTCATTCAATGTTATATGACCGTATATGTAGAATGAATCATTGTATATGACCGTATATGTAGAATCAATCATTTAAAGGTAATCGTTGTATTACAATGTCATATGACCGTATATGTAGAATAAATCATTTAAAGGTAATCACTGTATTACAATGTATGCGTATATCACTGATCCTTTGAAAGACAACAACTTTTCAGTCAAGTTGGTTGTTTCATTTTATGCAGAATCCAAACCGTCATTTTCATCAACTCAGAGAAAATAAAATAATAATATCAACTTATGTGTGTACAATGTATGAAATTGTTAGTTGTGTATCCCTGCTCTTTATTAAATCAAAGAAAAATCAACTTATGTATGTACAATGTATGAAATTGTTAGTTATGTATCCCTGCTCTTTATTAAATAGAACAACAACAACAACAACAAAAAACTAATAAAAAACTATTAATTGTAATTCAATCATAAGTGTTGCTTTAAAACATTACCAGAGTCGGTACATTTTAGAGTGAATGACTTATTATATATGCATGTGTAACTTTGTACAGTGCAATCACACATACTGATTTTGTTAACTTATACCTTCAGATCTGCAAAAATTAATCAAACATTGATTAGATTTTTTTCATTTGTGATATTTTCTGCAAACTTAAAGTCAACACGTGAAAATCATGATGTATTCCAAATTAGTTTTAAGGTATACAGGATCACATTTTGGTACAATGGTGCATTTTTAATTTAGATTGTTTTTTGCCAATTACATAACAATTGCTTGAAACCTTGGTTTATGCGTCACCGTGGTCAGTAGTCTTTTCATTTTATCCTAAAAACATTACTAACGGATCTGGTACAGTGGTCTGCATACGGATCTCAAATGAGGTATTCCCAAGTGTGCGTGTTCAAACCTTTGGATACGAGATAACACAGGTAGTGATGATTTGAGTAAACCAATAATTTTGTATTAATTGGAATAGTCCATCCACTCCCTATTAATTAATTGGAATAGTCCATCCACTCCCTATTAATTAATTGGAATAGTCCCTTCACTCCCTATTAATGAAATGGAATAGTCCATCCACTCCCTGTTAATTAATTGGAATCGTCCATCCACTACCTTCTTTGTCGTCATATTTTATGTCATCAAAAAAGATTGACACTAACATCCATTTGTAAACTCGAACTCGGGATGTAATAGCTGGTGTCTGGTGCTCTAACCTCTAAACTATTCTTGCCGACATCTATATACAAAAGTTGTCACGTATCCTCCCTACGTTTTGAGACAGATCCCTAAAAATGTTTGAACACTCTAAGATTTTTACGAAATCATTTTATGTATTCATGATGTCAAAGAAAGGAGCTGTAAAGAGAACAGTAAAAAGTTCAGGCTATTTTTTTTAAAAATGTTTCTGTCTAGAATTTCTTCTGATTTGAAACAAGTAGAAAATTCAATTTGCCTTCGTATATTTAACCACTTCTTTCTTACTTACAAAAACTGTAATCGGTCTGTCGACAGTGTGATAAAAATATCCTGATCTTGCATATTTCAATAAGTAACCAGATCAGGGTGGGAGTTGTGATGTTGTACATAAAACCTTGAAATATATGGATCATCTGATAAGGTAACCATGACAACGATGACGATAAGAAGACTACATGATCTCTCTTTCTCTCTCTCTCTCCATTTCACATAAAGTGTATGAAATATGAATAAATATGAAAAATAATAATTGGTCGCTGAAAAACCTCTCCTTTTGTGTTATTAACTTATTATCATGCTGGAAGGGGATTACGTTTGAGGAGAAGTGGGGGGGGTCAAGACTCTTACTTTTCCCTTGAACATGGAACATTTGCCTATATGGAGCATTTTAGAGTAGCAAGATATTAACATGGAACACTTGCCTATCTGGAACATTTTACATTATTAAGATATTAACAGGAAACATTTGTTTATATGGAACATTTTACATTATGAAGATATTAACAGGGAACACTTGTCTATATGGAACATTTTACATTATTAAGATATTAACGTAAATGTCTTATTTCTATTGACTCATGGTAGAATGATGGTCAAACTTGAATTACATGCTATCTATATTAAGTAATCGCTTCTCTTAAATTCAAAGTTCTTCAAACCAGCCTTGAGTAACTATTATCTCTATTAATCAACCACCTGTTTTTAGAGACAACTTTTTCACTTTTCACCAGCAGCTGCTCAAGATATGCTTGACTGGATACACATAATCTTGCAAATATTGGAAATATATCTCACGTGAACTTAAGTATATTTCATGTTAACTTAATGTTATCTCACGTGAAACTAAGAGTATCTCTGTTATCATCCAGTCCTAACGAAACGTGTTCTGTACAAATGTTAGTTTCTGAAGGATATTGTAACGTGTTCTGTACAAAAAAAAATTCTGAGGGATATTGTAACGTGTTCTGTACAAATGTTATTTTCTGAAGGACATTGTAACGTGTTGTGTACAAATGTTATTTTCTGAAGGATATGGTAACTTGTTCTATACAAATGTTATTTTCTGAAGGATATGGTAACGTGTTCTGTGTAAATGTTATTTTCTCAAGGATATTGTAACGTGTTCCGTACAAATGTTATTAACTAAAGGATATGGTAACGTGTTCCGTACAAATGTTATTTTCTGAAAAATATTGTAATGTGTTCCGTACAAATATTATTTTCTGAAGGATATTGTAATGAGTTCCGTACAAATGCTATTTTCTCAAGGGTATTGTAACGTGTTGGATATTGTAGTGGTCAGTAGCAATGCCAATCGTACTTAGCCCCGCCTTCATGTGGCGTTGCAATCAGGAGTTTCAGTGACTGTTAGTTGTAGTGTGGAGTCGGAATAAAACACACGTTAAATCGTATTCAAGTGTGATTCATTATTGACCATCAATCTAGGGATCATTATAATCACAGAACATTACAGATATTGTAACGTGTGATTTATTATTGACCATCAATCTAGGGATCATTACAATCACAGAACATTACAGATATTGTAACGTGTGATTTATTATTGACCATCAATCTATGAGTCATTGCAATCACAGAACATTACAGATATTGTAACGTGTGATTCATTATTGACCATCAATCGAGGGATCATTACAATCACAGAACATTACAGATATTGTAACGTGTGATTTATTATTGACCATCAATCTATCGGTCATTGCAATCACAGAACATTACAGATATTGTAATGTGTGATTTATTATTGACCATCAATCTAGGGTTCATTACAATCACAGAACATTACAGGTATTGTAACGTGTTCCGTACAAATTTTATTTTCTGAAGGATATGGTAACGTGTTCCGTACAAATGTTATTTTCTGAAGGATATGTTAACGTGTTCCGTACAAATGTTATTTTCTGAAGGATATTGTAACGTGTTCAGTACAAATATTATTTTCTGAAGGATATGGTAACGTGTTCTGTGCAAATATTATTTTCTGAAGGATAAGTAACGTGTTCTGTAAAAATATTATATTTTCTGACGGATATGGTAACATGATTCGTACAAATGTTATTTTCTGAATGATATGGTAACGGCTTTCGTACAAATGTTATTTTCTTAAGGATATATATATATATATATATATATATATATATATATATATATATTGATAAACAGACAGACATACAGTCAGATAGATACGTTTGCAGAGAATGGAATCTAGATATTAAATCGTGTTATTAATGCTTTTAACCTATGCAATATATGTTGTCATCTATGTGGGGTTATGTACATTGTCTTAGAATTCTGCCAATAAAAGATGAAGGTAAACCTTTCAAAATAGACTATAATGAAATGTGGCACGCCGAAGAAAAAAAAAATTCTGACAATGATAATATGAGGTTTGTAAGCAGTAAACCTAATTGTGCACAAACTATGTCATCAAGCTAAATTTGGGACCAAGGGTAGTTCATACGCTGCACGTGTAGTTTCAAATGTGTGTACTATGCACACCTGAAGACACAGTGTACCTGTTTACAATTCAAAATGGACTAGTCCATTGTGTTTATTAACATTATTTTACCTCTGTGGACCTATAAATTTTGTCCTTTAAAAGAAAAATAACTCTTTATATAATGTTCATAAAACTGTAACTCTTGGAATGTGCCAACCAGCTATTATTGTACTATTAACAGGACAGTGTTAACGTAGGCAAGATTGTCTCTCAATTGCAAAAACAAGACTTCACATCCAATCCTAAATTAAATAATTTCGAATCCTAAACTGTTTGTTTGGGTTTTATTTACACTATATTTATATTAGCAACAGGGATAAGAAATGTTTGGGTTGTGTAAGTAGCAATGTCTGAGAAAATGATCTAAGTGTAAACGGGCATATATGGTTACTACTTTTTGCATGGTAGGCATGAGGACTGTAGAAGCAACGTCTTAGCCAAACTGATGTAAACATGAAGGGTGTACATTTGTTAACGACAACATTTCGATACATGTACAAACATCATGATAGGGCATTGCACCTCCATACCAAAAGTTGTTCACTGCTAACTACTTTTGACACTTAAGTCAATATGCAGTCTTTTTTTTCTCAGTCATGTACATGCATTGTATGATCTACTACCTCACTATTCTGAACGTATGTCATCGTGATACACTTTTCAAGTATGTGTGACAATGTACACCATATATATGTTTAGATCAGTTTCTCGGACTGCTGATTTCTTTTAGAGTAGTATCTCGGACTGTTGCTTGCGTTATATCAGTTTCTCAGACTGTTGATTGTGTTAGATCAGTCTGTGAAAAAAAAGAGGTCTGGTGATTTTTTTTTTTATTATGGAAACACCCACAAAGTTTGCTGGTCTAGTGATTTTAATTTTTCTTATTTACTGTTTTCATATGAAATGGTAATATGCAACAAATATGATTGGTCTCCAAATACAAGTACTACCGATAATTGACCGAGTCTTTCGTTTGTAATCAGTCAGACATGCGCAGAGTTCCTTCTCACAGCTTTGATAAAAATGCTGTATCGTAAGCATTTTTTTTTTTTTTTTTTTTTTTTTTTTTTTTTTTTTTTTTTTTTTTTTTTAGTTTTTGGAAGAGTTAATTCCGTTATTTCGGTTAGTGGTTTAGTGGTAGAAGAGTTATGTACATAATTTCAACGTACAATTTAAAGACCAAAGTTCAGTATATGTCTTAGAGCTAGCTCCGTTTAGCTAGTTTTCCGTGTAACAACTGGGCATATCTCAATAAATAAATTTGTTCTATTTTATGCATTAGACACGATATTAAGTTCAAGTTTATAAGAGAAACGTGTACCGGACTATTGTCTCCTGTTTCCGATTGAATATATTTATATGAGAGAGAGAGAGAGAGAGAGAGAGAGAGAGAGAGAGAGAGAGAGAGAGAGAGAGAGAGAGCAAATATTATATTGAGTGGTAGATACAATATTACATCATTTGGGGTGTTGTATGAAAAAACTAACCGCCACAAATTATGTTATATTGAAACAAAAACTATACTGCAGCAAAAACTATGTTATAGCATAGACATGAAAACATAAGAAGAAATTGTTCAAAAGTTGAGTTCCAGTGATTATTACGATTTTTAAACGGGTGACCTCCAACAAAGATTGAGTCAGAGATGCAGGTTTTCAAGATTTTTTTTTTATTCAAAAAGCTTAATGTTTTTATTTTTGAGGGAGAGAGTGGATATCCGACTATGCAAATATTTATTTTTTAAATTATTCGTTGTTATTACCACAACGAATCTGTAGCAAATAATGTTCTTTTCTTCAAAATTGCCCCATGAAGATCCCAACACGTCTGGAAAGGGTGGGGTGAGGCCTTGCTCTTCCAGAATAATAAAACAAGATAAATCAATAATAAAATAATAAAATAAATGCATAAATAAATAAATAATAACAATTCAAAAGAATTTTTTAAAGTTTAAAATGAATAAACTATACCAATATTTTTCTGCAAAAGGTGTACCACGGGGGAAGGGATACAAAATCAAGTATTATTACTGATCAAAATTGGACATATGTATATATATATATATATATATATATATATATATATATATATATATATATATATATATATATATATATATATATACTACTTCAGGTCATTAAAGTTGGTAATTAATACTGATCAGATAAGATTAATATTTAATCTGTATTGATAGGTTTGTTGAAGCCTTGAAAACTAACACATGGAAAGAAATACTGACACACACTGGCACGCACATTCTATGACGTGGATCAAGATTCAAGCCTTGAACACTGACGCATGGGAAGAAATACTGACACACACTGGCACGCACATTCTATGATGTGGATCAAGATTCAAGCCTTGAACACTGACGCATGGGAAGAAATACTGACACACTGGCACGCACATTCTATGATGTGAATCAAGATTCAAGTTAGTTTATGTAGTTTATACCTATCGAAAACAAAACACTTATCATATATATTTCTCTTCGTACACATGTCGATTATTATCTTGGCTGTCTGAGTGCTTTCTGTAAAAAAAAAAAAAACAAATCGTCGGCCGAAAGTTGTAAACACGCCTGCAGATTGTACGTTTGGCTTCAGACATCACGTGTCGTCGATGGCAGCGCCATTTGGCTTTTCACTAAATGATTTGCAGTTTGACGAATTCTATTCCGAGTTCACCACTTGAACTGAGAAAAATAAAAGTTGATACAATATTCAAAAAAGAGTATGTATTTCACAAACCAACGGAATATTTCAGTAAAAGCTAAAGAAAAAGAATGTTGATAAAATGTTATATGACCGTATTTGTAGAATGAATCATTTAAAGGTAATCGTTGTATTACAATGTTATATGACCGTATATGTAGAATGAATCATTTAAAGGTGATCATTGTATTACAATGTTATATGACCGTATATGTAGAATAAATCATTTAAAGGTAATCGTTGTATTACAATGTTATATGACCGTATATGTAGAATGAATCATTTAAAGGTAATCGTTGTATATGACCGTATATGTAGAATGAATCATTTAAAGGTAATCGTTGTATATGACCGTATATGTAGAATGAATCATTTAAAGGTAATCGTTGTATATGACCGTATATGTAGAATGAATCATTTAAAGGTAATCGTTGTATTACAATGTTATATGACCGTATATTTAGAATAAATCATTTAAAGGTAATCGTTGTATTACAATGTTATATGACCGTATTTGTAGAATGAATCATTTAAAGGTAATCGTTGTAGTAGAATAAATCATTTAAAGGTGATCGTTGTATTGCAATGTTATATGACCGTATTTGTAGAATGAATCATTTAAAGGTAATCGTTGTATTACAATGTTATATGACCGTATATGTAGAATGAATCATTTAAAGGTAATCGTTGTAGTAGAATAAATCATTTAAAGGTAATCGTTGTATTACAATGTTATATGGCCGTATATGTAGAATGAATCATTTAAAGGTAATCGTTGTATTACAATGTTATATGGCCGTATATGTAGAATGAATCATTTAAAGGTGATCGTTGTATTACAATGTTATATGACCGTATATTTAGAATGAACCATGTAAAGGTAATCGTTGTATTACAATGTTATATGACCGTATATGTAGAATCAATCATTTAAAAGTAATCGTTGTATTACAATGTTATATGACCGTATATGTAGAATAAATCATTTAAAGGTAATCGTTGTATTACAATGTTATATGACCGTATATGTAGAATAAATCATTTAAAGGTAATCGTTGTATTACAATGTTATATGACCGTATATGTAGAATAAATCATTTAAAGGTAATCGTTGTATTACAATGTTATATGACCGTATATGTAGAATAAATCATTTAAAGGTAATCGTTGTATTTCATAAACCAACGAAATATTTCAGCTAAGGTTAAAGAGATAAAACATTTACAACATGTGTAATTTATTTTAAATGCGGAAGTGATTCTAATTATCAAGCTTTGATTATAATCACTTGATTTGATTTTAAGTTTCAAGTAATCATCCTATCTTTTTCAGGTGATTGCGAAATGAATAATTTTCTTAATTCTTTTATAAACGATTCGAGAGTATGCTTATTCAGTTAAGATTGTACAAAATCTCTTTGAATAAATATCACGTTTGATTTGTCTGGATCTAAAATTGTAATTCTAGTCAACGGCTCTGTTAACATGTTTAATTATGTTGCACTTTGTGTCATTTTACATTATTTCAAATTATATTACTTTATACCTAAATATGTTGGTTGAGATTGGATTTATTTACATTATTTAAACTTATATAACTTTGATGGTGAATATGTTGGTTGATATTGGATTTATTTACATTATTTAAACTTATATAACTTTGATGGTGAATATGTTGGTTGATATTGGATTTATTTACATTATTTAAACTTATATAACTCTAATTGTAAATATGTTGGTTGATATTGGATTTATTTACATTATTTAAACTTATATAACTTTAATTGTAAATATGTTGGTTGATATTGGATTTATTTACATTATTTAAACTTATATAACTTTGATGGTGACTATGTTGGTTGATATTGGATTTATTTACATTATTTAAACTTATATAACTCTAATTGTAAATATGTTGGTTGATATTGGATTTATTTACATTATTTAAACTTATATAACTTTGATGGTGAATATGTTGGTTGAGATTGGATTTATTTACATTATTTCAACTTATATAACTTTGATTGTAAATATGTTAGTTGAGATTGGATTTATTTACATTATTTCAACTTATATAACTTTAATTGTAAATATGTTGGTTGATATTGGATTTATTTGCATTATATTATTTTGGTTGTTCAAATAATTTACTTTTACGGCATGTAACTTTATTATAATTTAATGAATGTTTTAAGTCATGTCACTTTGATTATCGTCCTCTTTTTTCATTTTTAATATCAGTTAACCATTCAGCTTTGTTTGTATCAATTATTCTTTTTCTTGTACTTCATTTACTTTCATAGTACAGAGTTTGCATTGGTGCAACATATTTAATTATGACAGTGTTTAATTTTGAATCTGAATTCATTAGTCCGTTATTTTCATTAAATCATTTCATTACTACGTAATTTCATTCATCTAATTATGACAATGATGGCTGCCCATATTAAAAAGTAATTGCTGTTGTTGTTGGTAGTTTTAACATAACTTTGAACACATTATTGGCTATATCACGCCGAGGAAATGGGAGCGAAATGCCTTTCCTAAAGACACATCGAGGCAGCTGACATGGACTGGCCTGGGCGGGTATTGAACCCAGAACTCTCGAATTACGCGTCTGAACTTGCTGAAAACCCTGACTGAAAATATATATTTAGGACACCTTTATACCTTGTTGCGATTACACATTCCATGGACAAAAATTCGTCTCTAAACTAAACTCGATTATTGCTAACCTACAGAGGCAACATATTATTTAATTTTATTACATATTATTTACTTTTATTACATATTATTTACTTTTATTACATATTATTTACTTGTATTACATAGTATTTACCTTTATTACATATTATTAACTTTTATTACATATTATTTACTTGTATAACATATTATTTACTTTTCTTACATATTATATACTTTTATTACATATTATTTACTTTTATTACATATTATTTACTTTTATTACATATTATTTACTTGTATTACATATTATTTACTTTTATTACATAGTATTTACGTTGATTACATATTATTTACTTTATTACATATTATATACTTGTATTACATATTATATACTTTTATGACATATTACTTACTTTTATTACATATTATTTACTTTTATTACATATTATTTACTTTTATTACATATTACTTACTTTATTACATATTATTTACTTTTATTACATATTACTTACTTTATTACATATTGTTTACTTTATTACATATTATTAACTTTTATTACATATTATTTACCTATATTACATATTATTTACTTATATTACATATTACTTACTTTTATTACGTATTATTTACTTGTATTACATAGTATTTATTTTTTGTGATATATTACTTACTTTTATTACATATTTTTACTTTTTTATTACATATTATTTACTTATATTACATATTATTTACTTGTATTACATATTATTTACTTTCATTACATATTATTTACTTTGTTACATATTATTTACTTGTAGTGCATATTATTTACTTTCATTACATGTTATTTACTTTGTTACATATTATTTACTTTTATTAAAGAATATGCAAAATATTTCCATTATATTAAACGTTGGACGTAAAAAGTAGTAGTGTGCCAGAATTGCAAAACTGTAAACAACAATTTCAGTAGACCCCCCCCCCCCCTTTGATATATAGGTAAAGAAAATCGATAATTGTAAACAACATGGAAGCTTTTAAATTTAATAGCTACTTAGTCCGTTGCACTGACACACTTATTGCCTGTCTGTTCTAATGTATGTATTTAGGTCTATAGACTTTTGTTGAGAAAGCTAGGTCTATGCATATCTTTCATGTTGAATGATCAGACAAACTCTGTTTTGTACATGCGAAATTTAGAGAAGTTGGTTATAAAAAAAATTGAAACAAATAAAAAAACAAGAGTCAACATTACTGGTGCTTTTATGTGTCTTGTTCCCACGGCCAGAATTTATTTATTACCGTTTTAACATTGTTGATACTGACCTCCTCACGCGTTTAGCATAGCAAAAAGTAATGAGAGTTTTGCAGTGTTGATTGGAGTGTTGATTGGAGTGTTGATTGCAGTGTTGATTGGAGTGTTGATTGCAGTGTTGATTGCAGTGTTGTTGGAGTGTTGTTGGAGTGTTGATTGGAGTGCTGAT
Source organism: Margaritifera margaritifera (assembly GCA_029931535.1). Lineage (NCBI taxonomy): Eukaryota > Metazoa > Mollusca > Bivalvia > Unionida > Margaritiferidae > Margaritifera > Margaritifera margaritifera. The sequence continues at coordinate 2,222,480 of JAQPZY010001681.1, forward strand.
TGGAGTGTTGGAGTGTTGATTGGAGTGTTGATTGGAGTGTTGATTGGAGTGTTGGAGTGTTGATTGGAGTGTTGATTGCAGTGTTGATTGGAGTGTTGATTGCATGTTGACTGCAGTGTTGATTGGAGTGTTGATTACAGTGTTGATTGCAGTGTTGATTGGAATGTTGATTGCAGTGTTGATTGGAGTGTTGATTGCAGTGTTGATTGGAGCGTTGATATACTCCAGCATGACGAGCTATAACGTAACGTCTGATTTAACAACAGACGCGTGTCATATATATATATATATATAGTCCATGTGCTACCATTATGTCTCATTTTAGATAGCATCTACAGTCTACATTTATTTATTTCTCCTGTTTACATTTATTTATTTATACAGTCTACATTTATTTATTTCTACTGTCTACATTTATTTATTTCTACTGTTTACATTTATTTATTTATACAGTCTACATTTATTTATTTCTACTGTCTAAATTTATTTGTTTCTACTTTTTACATTTATTTATTTATACAGTCTACATTTATTTATTTCTACAGTCTACATTTATTTATTTCTACTATCTACATTTATTTATTTCTACTGTTTAAATTTATTTATTTATACAGTCTGCATTTATTTATTTCTACAGTCTACATTTATTTATTTGTTGATTGGAGTGCTGATTGGAGTGTTGGAGTGTTGATTGGAGTGTTGATTGGAGTGTTGATTGGAGTGTTGGAGTGTTGATTGGAGTGTTGATTGCAGTGTTGATTGGAGTGTTGATTGCATGTTGACTGCAGTGTTGATTGGAGTGTTGATTACAGTGTTGATTGCAGTGTTGATTGGAGTGTTGATTGCAGTGTTGATTGGAGTGTTGATTGCAGTGTTGATTGGAGCGTTGATATACTCCAGCATGACGAGCTATAACGTAACGTCTGATTTAACAACAGACGCGTGTCATATATATATATATATATATAGTCCATGTGCTACCATTATGTCTCATTTTAGATAGCATCTACAGTCTACATTTATTTATTTCTCCTGTTTACATTTATTTATTTATACAGTCTACATTTATTTATTTCTACTGTCTACATTTATTTATTTCTACTGTTTACATTTATTTATTTATACAGTCTACATTTATTTATTTCTACTGTCTAAATTTATTTGTTTCTACTTTTTACATTTATTTATTTATACAGTCTACATTTATTTATTTCTACAGTCTACATTTATTTATTTCTACTATCTACATTTATTTATTTCTACTGTTTACATTTATTTACTTCTTCAGTCAACGTTTATTTATTTCTACTGTCTACATTTATTTATTTCAACAGTCTACATTTATTTATTTCTACTGTCTACATTTATTTATTTCTACTGTTTAAATTTATTTATTTATACAGTCTGCATTTATTTATTTCTACAGTCTACATTTATTTATTTCTACAGTCTACATTTATTTATTTCTACAGTCTAAACTGATTTATTTATACAGTATAAACTGATTTATTTCTACAGTCTACATTTTTTTATTTATACAGTCAACATTTATTTATTTATACAGTCTACTGTACATAAACAATAATAAGATGTATCACTTACTTGCACTTCTTAATAGAACTATTATACTGTATAAATCGTTCTTTTTATTTGGACTTTTTATTTTCATTTTCTTCCATTTATTAATATTGATATTGAACTTTATCTTGATTTATCAAAGCGTAAACTTCTATTGGGACAGAAAACTTAATCACAGGGAACAAAATTAAGCGGGCGGGATGAAATTAGAAATATTTCACATAATTTTCATATATTCATAACTTGACCCCTTTTTGCATAATTGTCCACAAACAGTCGTAACACTTAATTATTCTTTAAGAAAATAAAAGATTATCGGAGAGTTAAGCCCCATGTAAAAGGAAGAAGAAGAAGAAGAAAAGGAAAAAAGCAACAATTTAGAAATCTCTCCTCTCTCTCTCATATTCAGATGCTAACATTGACAATTTTACGGTTGTATGTGTTTGTATACATTGAACTCAATCGGTAGATAGGATGAGAGTGTGTGTTTGTATATATTGAACTCAACCGGTAGATAGGATGAGTGTGTGTGTGTGCGTGTGTGTGTCTGTGTGTGTGTTTGCATATATTGAACTCAGTAAGTAGATAGGATGAGAGTGTGTGTGTTTGTATATATTGAACTCAGTCGGTAGATAGGATGAGTGTGTGTGTGTGTGTGTCTGCGTGTTTGTATACATTGAACTCAGTAAGTAGATAGGATGAGTGTGTGTGTGTGTGTGTTTGTATATATTGAACTTAATCGGTAGATAGGATGAGAGTGTATGTGAACTCAATCGGTAGATAGGATGAGAGTGTATGCGTTTGTATATATATTGAACTCAATCGGTAGAAAGGATGAGAGTGTATGTGAACTCAATCGGTAGATAGGATGAGTGTGTATGTGAACTCAGTCTGTAGATAGGATGAGAGTGTATGTGAACTCAATCGGTAGATAGGATGAGAGTGTATGTGAACTCAATCGATAGATAGGATGAGAGTGTCTGTGTTTGTATATATATTGAACTCAATCGGTAGATAGGATGAGCGTGTGTGTGTCAACTCAATCGGTAGATAGGATGAGTGTGTATGTGAACAAAATCGGTAGATAGGACGAGAGTGTATGTGAACTCAATCGGTAGATAGTATGAGAGTGTATGTAAATTCAGTCGGTAGATAGGATGAGAGTGTATGTGAACTCAATCGGTAGATAGGATGAGAGTGTATGTGAACTCAATCGGTAGATAGGATGAGTGTGTGTGTGTGAACTCAATCGGTAGATAGGATGAGTGTGTATGTGAACTCAATCGGTAGATAGGATGAGTGTGTGTGTGAACTCAATCGGTCGATAGGATGAGTGTGTGTGTGAACTCAATCGGTAGATAGGATGAGTGTATATTTGAACTCAATCGGTAGATAGGATGAATGTGTCTTTATTGTTTTTGTTAGTTGCTGAAAGGTTTGGTATCGTCCATCTTGAATCATGAGTACAAGCCTGTCTAAAAGAATATTCACTTTTCGACTGCTTGATCACAGAAGAAAATCATTTAAAATAAGATTCTTGCCATTTATGTTTTCGCGAATTGTTAAACACCCAACTATATATTTTAATTGCACTTTCATGTAAATAACAAAACAAACAAACAAACTAGTTTTAAACACATTTTTGTTTTCAGTCAGAGAGTAACGGTAAATACGATATTTTCTTTTTTCCAGTCAGAGAGTAACGGTAAATACGATATTTTCTTTTTTCCAGTCAGAGAGTAACGGTAAATACGATATTTTCTTTTTTCCAGTCAGAGAGTAACGGTAAATACGATATTTTCTTTTTTCCAGCCAGAGAGTAACCGTAAATACGATATTTTCTTTTTTCAGTCAGAGAGTAACGGTAAATACGATATTTTCTTAAAATCGGCATTTATCGAGGATACAGCGTGACAACAAACACCTGTTTTAAATACGTGTGTAAGTTTAAAATAATTTCCATTTTCTTCCAAATTTTCATACTCCCTATCATTTATGTGACATATTACATCTCATTTACTGGGGAGACTGACAGTGGCGTAGCGACGGGGGGGGGGGGGGACGAGGGGGCGGTGGCCCCGGTTGGCACTTTCCAGGGGCGGCAATTTGGTAAGAGTACCGTATATATCATAAATAATACGAATGGATTGGGGGCGTAATTTTGGTAGTTGGCCCAGGGCGGCACTTTGCCTCGCAACGCTTCTGGAGACTGATAACGCGTTATTATAATTATCTTAGTTTTGACACGTCTCAGAATGCCCGTATATTCGCGTTGGTCGTCCCCGTCAAGCCTGCCAAAGACCCTAAAATTGATAAAATTCATATGGTAAGACCCGTGTCATATTTGTACGCGCCACTTATTTGAGTTATTTTAGCAACAAAGGCACCTGCTACTCAGCGCGTGCCGATATCACGTGACTTAGCTGAAAACATTATTTGTCGCGTGGCAGTTTGATTGTTGATTTGGAGACAATAGAACGGTTGCATGTCAACTGCCACGCTTTACCGTTATTTACCTCCGAAAAGAGGGGATGAACCATTAAAGTTGACACTGTTGTTGAATCAGGTATGCATTCTTTAAATTGAAAAATACAGATAAATTTTAGAGGTTAATAGGTCTATATTATGGACAAAATATTAGAAAGCTACCACCTGGTAGTGTTAACGAGTTAATAAACGATACTGTTGACATTCCCTTGTTTACATTACATGTAATTTCTCTCTCTCTCTCTCAATAACTGCACAAGGAATTCAATGTGCAAGCCGTATCGCTATGATTTTTTGTTGTTTACACGTTCTCTGCATCATGAACATTATTCCTTTATTTGCCGTAAGCTTTTCAGCTAAGTACACGAAACAGAAGTAATAAATTCAGTGCATAGCAAAAGCATATTCAAAATTAGAACTAAAGAAATCCTTTCATGATATAAAACCCATAAATTTGTTTTCATTTACATAAGAATATTTTTAATATTACTGGTGGATGTATTTCCAATGCTCTTATTATCATTTATATGTAATGAAACTGAAACTAATACTCAATTATATATGAATTACAGTTGTACAAATTTGTACTTCAAATTTGTATTACTTTTACTGATTACATATGAATTACAGTTACACAAATTTGTATTATTTTATTGATTACATATGAATTACAATTATACAAATTTGTATTTCAAATTTATTTACTTTTACTGATTACATATGAATTACAGTTACACAAATTTGTATTATTTTTATTGATTACATATCAATTACAGTTATAATAATTTGTATTTTTTTATTGATTACATATCAATTACAGTTATACAAATTTGTATTTTTTTATTGATTACATATCAATTACAGTTATACAAATTTGTATTAATTTTATTCATTACATATCAATTACAGTTATACAAATTTGTATTATTTTTTATTGATTACATATCAATTACAGTTATACAAATTTGTATTATTTTTTTATTGATTACATATCAATTACAGTTATACAAATTTGTATTAATTTTATTGATTACATATGAATTACAGTTATACAAATTTGTATTATTTTTATTGATTTCATATCAATTACAGTTATACAAATTTGTATTATTTTTTTATTGATCACATATGAATTACAGTTATACAAATTTGTATTATTTTTTTATTGATTTCATATCAATTACAGTTATACAAATTTGTATTCCTTTTATTGATTACATTGATTTCATATCAATTACAGTTATACAAATTTGTATTATTTTTATTGATTTCATATCAATTACAGTTATACAAATTTGTATTATTTTTATTGATTTCATATCAATTACAGTTATACAAATTTGTATTATTTTTATTGATTTCATATCAATTACAGTTATACAAATTTGTATTATTTTTATTGATTTCATATCAATTACAGTTATACAAATTTGTATTATTTTTATTGATTTCATATCAATTACAGTTATACAAATTTGTATTATTTTTATTGATTTCATATCAATTACAGTTATACAAATTTGTATTTTTTTTATTGATTTCACATCAATTACAGTTATACAAATTTGTATTAATTTTATTGATTTCAGATCAATTACAGTTATACAAATTTGTATTAATTTTATTGATTTCATATCAATTACAGTTATACAAATTTGTATTATTTTTATTGATTTCATATCAATTAGAGTTGTACAAATTTGTATTATTTTTATTGATTTCATATCAATTACAGTTATACAAATTTGTATTAATTTTATTGATTTCATATCAATTACAGTTATACAAATTTGTATTAATTTTATTGATTTCATATCAATTACAGTTATACAAATTTGTATTATTTTTATTGATTTCATATCAATTACAGTTATACAAATTTGTATTAATTTTATTGATTTCATATCAATTACAGTTATACAAATTTGTAGTATTTTATATTGATTTCAAATCAATTACAGTTATACAAATTTGTATTATTTTCATTGATTTCATATCAATTACAGTTATACAAATTTGTATTATTTTTATTGATTTCATATCAATTACAGTTATACAAATTTGTATTATTTTATATTGATTTCATATCAATTACAGTTATACAAATTTGTATTATTTTTATTGATTTCATATCAATTACAGTTATACAAATTTGTATTATTTTATATTGATTTCATATCAATTACAGTTATACAAATTTGTATTAATTTTATTCATTACATATCAATTACAGTTATACAAATTTGTATTATTTTTATTGATTTCATATCAATTACAGTTATACAAATTTGTATTATTTTTATTGATTTCATATCAATTACAGTTATACAAATTTGTATTATTTTTATTGATTTCATATCAATTACAGTTATACAAATTTGTATTAATTTTATTGATTTCATATCAATTACAGTTATACAAATTTGTATTCTTTTATTGATTACCAATTGACAGCCTTATTCGATAGTCAGGTTGTGAGATGATGTCGTAATTAGACGAATTAAAAACAAATCTCTTATAAAAAAATTAATAATAAAACAGATTACTACACATAATACAATTCTGTTTGATTCTTGTATTGGGAACATGCTAGAACAAAATGGTCATATTTGTGCCTTAACATTTCTTTTTAATTTGTTAGGATAGTCTTTCCCAAGACGATAAAAGAAATTGTTGCAGAAAATATCCATTGACATTGCAGATTCTCCTGTTTTGAATGAGGAGTAAAAACTTTTTAGATTCATACTCAATTGTATTTACGTACACATATTTTGAATCTACCGTATATATACTCGCTTATAAGTCGAGTCAACTGCAAATAACATAGACCCTGATCTGCCGTTGCATAATGCGCTGGCAGATCAGGATCTATGTTGTTTGTTCTACTGATTATTACTAACAAGCTGTATAGACCCAGATCCGCCGGCGCATTATGTGACGGCAGATCTGAGTCTGCGCAATTTGCATTTGGACTCCACTTATAAGCGAGTCTATATACGGTAACTCAGACAAGGATGATATTCTTCGAAAGTCATATTCTGTCGGTCAATGAACGATATTGTAAATAAGAAATGGAAGATTTATACAAACATTTCAAAATGTTACATAAGAAGACGAGAATTCTAAATTGCTGATTAGAAATGGAAAACAAGTTTTCTTTAAAAAATTTGGGAATCAATCAATTTGGCTTTTATCGGATCCTAAATTTATCAATTTTAAAATATGAGGTCATGTCGAACATTTTAGAATATCATGGGTCATTTTATAATTTTTAAAAGCTGTGATTTTCAAGCTTGTAAGTACCATACATAGTATTGAGGATATTTTAGTGGATACTTTGACACTAACTAAAATAATGTTACTGTTCGATGTTTGTTATTGACAACAGAAAGAATATTTAGCAGAAAGCCATGTTTATTATTGGATTTACAGTGTTTTGCAAAATTCTTGCTCCTATCTCTGCGAAAAATTTTCATTCGTCTAAGACTTGATCCGAATAACGTTATTATATATGAAATAGGAAAGGGTATGAACATTTAATCTGTGTCCAAAGCATGAACATCGCGATTTGCATGATACGAGCGTGTCTGTCTAAACATAGATACAATGCTTTATTGACAAAGAACGCCGCACGTAGAATACATTTTCTTCTAGACCGGTTCCGTATCTCTAGAGAGAGATAATGATTCTAGACTATACTCTGCATCGAAGACCATTCCACTTCATTACATTTTTACAAGATAACCTTTCGTTCCAGCTTTATGACTATTTCTTTTTTCTCGATTATAGAAGGGAGCCCAAGTATTAAGTTTTGCCAGGGGAGAAGGGGGGGGGGGGGGGGGAAAGGAGGCAAAATTCCCATAAAAACAACGTTTTTATTGGAAGGGAGCCCAAGTATTAAGTTTTGCCAGGGGAGAAGGGGGGGGGGGGGGCATAATGTCTTGCCACGCCACTGCCGTGGTACTTTATGCAGCTGGGTTAATTATGTTTTAATGTTCGTATGTATGTATGTATGTGTATTACCTTTCCACTTTTCCAGTAGATTGAACGTACGTACAAATGTCTACTGCAGCATTTTGATGATAAATAATAAGGTATTGAATCTTACAATCTTATTTCGCGCTTTTTAACACAACTGTCAACATTAGATATGTGTGATCAGTCCCATTTTCTCATGTGGCAAGTCTCGGGACACAGCAGAATATTGATTTTAACAGCACAGGAAGATTAGCTTTGAGTTTTTCTTCTATAATTGAGAATCGATGATAGAGAATACTTTCTATGGGAAACTCGTGTTCCCGTGATTTCTCAGAGAAATTACAGATATCATTGTCTGCTGTACAGTATTTAAAACTCTGTGCTTATATATAACTGGTATAGCCAAACATTCCGACACCACCCCTGCAAAATGTAATTCTGGGGCTCCCTTACAATAAAAGAGGGGGTTGCTTGGGCAGTTGCTACGCCACTGACACACACACACACACACACACACACACACACACACACACACATATATATATATATATATATATATATATATATATATATATATATATATATATATATATACGGTTACTTTTAATTGTTTCATTGCATTAGATAATGGAAGAACGGTGTCGATAAGAGCCACTACTAACACAATAGCTACTAATACAGATTTTGTACTGGTTTTTATTATTAGCAGTAGTAGTAGTATTACATAAATTAGATTTTGAATCTGTAAATCAGTAAGTTTTCATTTATTTGTTGATGATTTAATTCGTGGATCGTTGTAGATAGATATGTGGCGTTTTTAACAACATTTATTGATTTTTGTAGCTAACTGGTTGTATAATCCATTTACCGATTATTGTAACTAACTGGTTGTTTAATCCATTTACTGATTATTGTAACTAACTGGTTGTATAATCCATTTACTGATTATTGTAACTAACTGGTTGTATAATCCATTCCATCTACTGTATCTCATACTTAAAAATAAGAAAGATTCATCACTGACAGCAACATATGCCTAAAAAAAAACTCGTGTAACAGCATTGTGTGTTCTTGCCTACGACTAGGCAGGTTCACCTCTAGATAAGCAGCGTTGTATTTCGTGTTTTACGTAAATAAACTGGCTAATTTGCTTTTATGTATTTAGTCCCAAGTTGTTAGCGTATTGCTTCTGCCATTATGTTATGATGACGTAAGCGTAGCCATTATTTTATGACGGCGCATATAAACTATGCTAACGGGACAAATTCCGGTTGTATCTCGCACGTTTGAAATGACAGTATTTGATCACTGTGAAGAGAATCACTCAAACAAAGGCATATAATTACTCTAAATTAGTCTTAGTAACTAAGCCGATTGAAGAACTCTAAAAGACCTGATTAACGTTTTGATGATTTAGACTCGTCTTTGTATCGTAAGTTTGTTTAGCGTTGTTCACAAAATGCCCCATCGAATTTTAGAAAACGCATTTAGTTTGAAATCTGAGATTAAATTGTACAATTTGTGAAATTAGATTTATTAAATTATTCTCCAGAGTTTGTGACGAGTATCACCAGATTACAATATACATACTTTGACTAACAAAAGTACCTATATTGTACAGGAGCTACAGAAAAAAGAACAAGATACGGATTTAGGTTTTTATATTTCTTGCGGTTAAAAACGGAGATAATTGGTGCATATTTCGAAATATTTCATAAAAAAAAAAGATTTCGAAAGCACATAGACTTCTTACTTTTATTTGTTTCCAAAAACCCGGTAAATCGAGTTGGATTGATCTAATAATGTGGATGCCATATTGAAGTGATGTTTTATGATGTAAGGGAACACTCAGCAAATTAAGGGCGACGCTCCAATGACACTCACTGGCATAAAGGCGTTGACAACGGGCCGGCTAATGACTAGTTTTGGTGAAATATGCCACGGATAACTTGATCCAACTGCGGCAGGGTCCTTAATTTATAATAAGAGATACTTTAACATGGCAATAACTTAAACAAGCTAGTGAATAGTGGACGACCTAGCATAATAGTGTCATATACCACCTTTACGTAAACAAGGCATACAAACATTCAAGTGCTCGGTGTAAAAAAAATATTAACAGATTGAAAACTTAATCATGCAAATAATAGTTTCTGTACTTAATTAATTGCTTGGTTTATTTGTAATTTAAATTTTCTAATTCATACGTCGACTGACCTCAAGCCTGGAGTAATGATGAACAAAATTCGAAAATTGAAACTGATTATGGAAAATAAAACAAAAATGTTTTGAATTTTTTTATGGCTTTGTAAAAAAAATTTTAATAAAAAATATGCGATGAATAATGTAAATGTCGCATTATTTTAGTCCGACGCGATTTACACGGAAAGATAAGACGAAATTTAAGTGCTGTGTTGTTAGTTTGTTGTCTTATCACTACGCAGCATGTATTTCATTAACACGTAGCGTGCCAAAGCGACCATTACTGAATTGATTTAATTTTATTCAAACAGAATCGCAGTAGCCTTGCTCTACCCACCCCCCACCCCCACCCCCACCCCACAACCCTTCTTTTTTAACAATTTAAGCAAAATCGAAACATTTGTATTTATGAATAGAAAAGAGACTAGACTTTGCTTGTGTCTAGAATATTCACTGGCACTCGATGGAATTGATAACTCTATTTCCTGACTTGTAATTGCGTAATAAGACTTAATGAGATTATCTAGCGATTTACCGACAAGGACTTGCTCTCCTTCAGCTTTTGGGAATCGCCGGCCACTGAATGGCGCAGTAACAAGTTACAGAAGGTGAGTGCTTATTATCCGCCACTGCTGTTATTTGTATTTTGACAAAATTCTGCCACCGGTACAAGACTCAAGCTGTTCACCAGTTTAAACCAAATGTGATAATGGAAAACTGCTTTAAAATTCCCGGGTATTTTCCAGCCATCTGAAGAAATCAACGTAAAATGGACAATAATGTGTCCTATTGATATGATTTAATAGTAGTTTTTATGAATTGATTTCCTTCTTTCTCTAGGTTATAGATTTAAAAGCAATTAACCAATTTAGTTTTTCTTATATTTAAAGTGAATATGTAGGTGTATTTTTTTATAGATCCAGCGAGGAATTTAGACAACCCCAATGCCAGTAAATAAAAGTTAATATCGATTTTTGTTGTCAGCAATTTTAAAAAAATGTCCTTTCCTTAATTATTAAAACCAAAGTCCATTTTGAATTTTAAAGTCCCGCATAACAATATTCACAAATTATTCTAATAATTATCAAGACAATGTCTATGTATTTTAGTGTTGTCAGTGTCATTATCAAGACAAGACAAAGTCTATGTATTTTAGTGTTGTCACTATCATATCATTATCAAGACAAGGTCTATGTATTTTAGTGTTGTCAGCATTATATCAATATCAAGACAAGACAAAGTTTATGTATTTTAGTGTTGTCAGTGTCATTATCAAGACAAGACAAAGTCTATGTATTTTAGTGTTGTCAGTATTATATCATTATCAAGACAAGACAATGTCTATATATTTTAGTGTTGTCAGTGTCATTATCAAGACAATACAAAGTCTATGTATTTTAGTGTTGTCACTATCATATCATTATCAAGACAATGTCTTTGTATGTTAGTGTTGTCAGTATTATATCATTATCAAAACAAGACAAAGTCTATGTATTTTAGTGTTGTCAGTATCATTATCAAGACAAGAAAAAGTCTATGTATTTTAGTGTTGTCAGTATCATATCATTATCAAGACTAGGTCTATGTATTTTAGTGTTGTCAGTATCATATCATTATCAAGACAAGACAAAGTCTATGTATTTTAGTGTTGTCACTATCATATCATTATCAAGACAATGTCTATGTATTTTAGTGTTGTCACTATCATATCATTATCAAGACAATGTCTATGTATTTTAGTGTTGTCAGTGTCATATCATTATCAAGACTAGGTCTATGTATTTTAGTGTTGTCAGTATCATATCATTATCAAGACAATGTCTTTGTATGTTAGTGTTGTCAGTGTCATATCATTATCAAGACAATGTCTATGTATTTTAGTGTTGTCAGTATCATATCATTATCAAGACAATGTCTATGTATTTTAGTGTTGTCAGTATTATACCATTATCGAGACAATGTCTATGTATGTTAGTGTTGTCAGTATTATACCATTATCAAGACAATGTCTATGTATTTAAGTGTTGTCAGTATCATATCATTATCAAGACAAGGTCTATGTATTTTAGTGTTGTCAGTATCATATCATTATCAAGACAAGGCCTATGTATTTTAGTGTTGTCAGTATCATATCATTATCAAGGCAAGGTCTATGTATTTTAGTGTTGTCAGTATCATATCATTATCAAGACAAGGTCTATGTATTTTAGTGTTGTCAGTATTATATCATTATCAAGACAATGTCTTTGTACGTTAGTGTTGTCAGTATCATATCA